>OZ005734.1:289609818-290209818 GCA_963930755.1 Eudasyphora cyanicolor | reverse complement strand
TGGTCGACTCTACAGTATAGAGGAGGACCACAGTGGTCGACTCTACAGTATAGAGGAGGACCACAGTGGTCGACTCTACAGTATAGAGGAGGACCACAGTGGTCGACTCTACAGTATAGAGGAGGACCACAGTGGTCGACTCTACAGTATAGAGGAGGACCACAGTGGTCGACTCTACAGTATAGAGGAGGACCACAGTGGTCGACTCTACAGTATAGAGGAGGACCACAGTGGTCGACTCCACAGTATAGAGGAGGACCACAGTGGTCGACTCTACAGTATAGAGGAGGACCACAGTGGTCGACTCTACAGTATAGAGGAGGACCACATTGGTCGACTCTACAGTATAGAGGAGGACCACATTGGTCGACTCTACAGTATAGAGGAGGACCACATTGGTCGACTCTACAGTATAGAGGAGGACTCTACTCTATAGTATAGAGAAAGCACACAGTGGTCGACTCCATAGTATAGAGGAAGACTTTAGTGGTCAGTGTAGAGGGGTTGATTCTATAGTACAGAGGAAGACCTTAGGGGTCGACTCTATTGTATAGAGGACGACCTCAGTGGTCGACTCCATAGTATAGAGGAAGACCTCAGTGGTCGACTCCATAGTATAGAGGAAGACCTCAGTGGTCGACTCCATAGTATAGAGGAAGACCTCAGTGGTCGACTCTATAGTATAGAGGAAGACCTCAGTGGTCGACTCTATAGTATAGAGGAAGACCTCAGTGGTCGACTCTATAGTATAGAGGAAGACCTCAGTGGTCGACTCTATAGTATAGAGGAAGACCTCAGTGGTCGACTCTATAGAATATAGAGGAAGACCTCAGTGGTCGACTTTATAGTTTATAGAGGAAGACCTCAGTGGTCGACTCTATAGTATATAGAGGAAGACCTCAGTGGTCGACTCTATAGTATATAGAGGAAGACCTCAGTGGTCGACCTTAGGGGTCGACTTTATTGTGTAGAGGAAGAACTCAGTGGTCAAATCTACAGTATAGAGGAAGTTATCAGTAGTCAAATCTACAGCATAGAGAAAGATCTCAGTGATGAACTCTATACTTTAGAGGAAGACCACAGTGGTTGACTCTATAGTATAGAAGAAGACCACAGTGGTCGAATCTATAGTATAGAGTAAGACATTTGGGGTCGACTCTACAGTATAGAGGAAGACCTCAGAGATCGACTCTATATCATAGAGGAAGACCTTAGTGGTCGACTCTATAGTATAGAGGAAGACCTCAGAGATCGACTCTATATCATAGAGGAAGACCTCAGTGATCGACTCTATAGTATAGAGGAAGACCTCAGAGATCGACTCTATAGTATAGAGGAAGTCCTCAGTGGTCGACTCTATAGTATAGAGGAAGTCCTCAGTGATCGACTCTATAGTATAGAGGAAGACCTCAGTGGTCGACTCTATAGTATAGAGGAAGTCCTCAGTGGTCGACTCTATAGTATAGAGGAAGACCTCAGTGGTCGACTCTATAGTATAGAGGAAGACCTCAGTGGTCGACTCTATAGTATAGAGGAAGACCTCAGTGGTCGACTCTATAGTATAGAGGAAGACCTCAGTGGTCGACTCTATAGTATAGAGGAAGACCTCAGTGGTCGACTCTATAGTATAGAGGAAGACCTCAGTGGTCGACTCTATAGTATAGAGGAAGACCTCAGTGGTCGACTCTATAGTATAGAGGAAGACCTCAGTGGTCGACTCTATAGTATAGAGGAAGACCTCAGTGGTCGACTCTGTAGTATAGAGGAAGACCTCAGTAGTCGACTCTATAGTATAGAGGAAGACCTTAGGTGTCGACCCTATAGTATAGAAGGACGACCTCAGTGGTCGACTCTACAGTATAGAGGAGGACCACAGTGGTCGACTCTACAGTATAGAGGAGGACCACAGTGGTCGACTCTACAGTATAGAAGAGGACCACAGTGGTCGACTCTATAGTATAGAGGAGGACCACAGTGGTCGACTCTACAGTATAGAGGAGGACCACAGTGGTCGACTCTACAGTATAGAAGAGGACCACAGTGGTCGACTCTATAGTATAGAGGAAGACCTCAGTGGTCGACTCTATAGTATAGAGGAAGACCTCAGTGGTCGACTCTATAGTATAGAGGAAGACCTCAGTGGTCGACTCTATAGTATAGAGGAAGACCTCAGTGGTCGACTCTATAGTATAGAGGAAGACCTCAGTGGTCGACTCTATAGTATAGAGGAAGACCTCAGTGGTCGACTCTATAGTATAGAGGAAGACCTCAGTGGTCGACTCTATAGTATAGAGGAAGACCTCAGTGGTCGACTCTATAGTATAAAGGAAGACCTCAGTGGTCGACTCTATAGTATAGAGGAAGACCTCAGTGGTCGACTCTATAGTATAGAGGAAGACCTCAGTGGTCGACTCTATAGTATAGAGGAAGACCTCAGTGGTCGACTCTATAGTATAGAGGAAGACCTCAGTGGTCGACTCTATAGTATAGAGGAAGACCTCAGTGGTCGACTCTATAGTATAGAGGAAGACCTCAGTGGTCGACTCTATAGTATAGAGGAAGACCTCAGTGGTCGACTCTATAGTATAGAGGAAGACCTCAGTGGTCGAGGAAGACCTCAGTGGTCGAGGAAGACCTCAGTGGTCGACTCTATAGTATAGAGGAAGACCTCAGTGGTCGACTCTATAGTATAGAGGAAGACCTCAGTGGTCGACTCTATAGTAT
The DNA here is from genome assembly GCA_963930755.1 of Eudasyphora cyanicolor. Taxonomy (NCBI): domain Eukaryota; kingdom Metazoa; phylum Arthropoda; class Insecta; order Diptera; family Muscidae; genus Eudasyphora; species Eudasyphora cyanicolor. Next base: position 290,207,094 of record OZ005734.1, on the reverse strand, counting down.
AGAGGAAGACCTCAGTGGTCGACTCTATAGTATAGAGGAAGACCTCAGTGGTCGACTCTATAGTATAGAGGAAGACCTCAGTGGTCGACTCTATAGTATAGAGGAAGACCTCAGTGGTCGACTCTATAGTATAGAGGAAGACCTCAGTGGTCGACTCTATAGTATAGAGGAAGACCTCAGTGGTCGACTCTATAGTGTAGAGGAAGACCTCAGTGGTCGACTCTATAGTATAGAGGAAGACCTCAGTGATCGACTCCATAGTGTAGAGGAAGACCTCAGTGGTCGACTCTATAGTATAGAGGAAGACCTCAGTGATCGACTCCATAGTGTAGAGGAAGACCTCAGTGGTCGACTCTATAGTATAGAGGAAGACCTCAGTGATCGACTCTATAGTATAGAGGAAGACCTCAGTGATCGACTCCATAATATGGAGGAAGACCTCAGTGATCGACTGTATATCATAGAGGAAGACCTCAGTGATCGACTCTATAGTATAGAGGAAGACCTCAGTGGTCGACTCTATAGTATAGAGGAAGACCTCAGTTGTCGACTCTATAGTATAGAGGAAGACGTCAGTGGTCGACTCTATAGTATAGAGGAAGACCTCAGTGGTCGACTCTATAGTACTCTATAGTATAGAGGAAGACCTCAGTGGTCGACTCTATAGTACTCTATAGTATAGAGGAAGACCTCAGTGGTCGACTCTATAGTATAGAGGAAGACCTCAGTGGTCGACTCTATAGTATAGAGGAAGACCTCAGTGGTCGACTCTATAGTATAGAGGAAGACCTCAGTGGTCGACTCTATAGTATAGAGGAAGACCTCAGTGGTCGACTCTATAGTATAGAGGAAGACCTCAGTGGTCGACTCTATAGTATAGAGGAAGACCTCAGTGGTCGACTCTATAGTATAGAGGAAGACCTCAGTGGTCGACTCTATAGTATAGAGGAAGACCTCAGTGGTCGACTCTATAGTATAGAGGAAGACCTCAGTGGTCGACTCTATAGTATAGAGGAAGACCTCAGTGGTCGACTCTATAGTGTAGAGGAAGACCTCAGTGGTCGACTCTATAGTATAGAGGAAGACCTCAGTGGTCGACTCTATAGTATAGAGGAAGACCTCAGTGGTCGACTCTATAGTATAGAGGAAGACCTCAGTGATCGACTCCATAGTGTAGAGGAAGACCTCAGTGGTCGACTCTATAGTATAGAGGAAGACCTCAGTGATCGACTCCATAGTGTAGAGGAAGACCTCAGTGGTCGACTCTATAGTATAGAGGAAGACCTCAGTGATCGACTCTATAGTATAGAGGAAGACCTCAGTGATCGACTCCATAATATGGAGGAAGACCTCAGTGATCGACTGTATATCATAGAGGAAGACCTCAGTGATCGACTCTATAGTATAGAGGAAGACCTCAGTGGTCGGCTCTTTAAAATAGAGGAAGACCTCAGTGGTCGACTCTATAGTATAGAGGAAGACCTCAGTGGAACACCTCAATATTCTCCATTGTTTAGATTTTTGTGTTTTTGCGTTGAAAGATGATCTAATTTGAAATATGAAAAAATGGAATAGTTTTTCAATTACTGTTTCAATATTTACCCAGTTTTCATTATTTGAATAAGTGTGTGAATGACAACAAAGAAGAACATATGAATTTAAAGCGGAAATTCCAAAAATGCGGTGACATGAAGATAACCAATACAAACGAATCCACATCCGTGTTGGACAGGCAGACTGGCAATCAGTCCGTCTGCCATGTCATATAGATTTAAAAAAAAACAGAAATGTACTAGAAATTACCATTGATTGCATGGTAGCAAAATTACAGTCCATAAAATTATTTTTTGTTGTTCACTTGCGTTTGTTGCCTCCGTTTTTTTTTGTTTTGTTTTATTTCATTACAAATTATTATTGTAACTGAGGCAATAAATGTAAACAAAGATGATGGAATTCGATACGTGGAGATATATCGTACGACGCAATAAGGCTCAGAAACTGACTGACTGACGACGAGTTGGAGTATGCGAGAACATATGATGATGCAGTCAGTACACCCGAAAAAAATAATGTGTATAAATAAAGTCATGTTCAATTCACTTACCACGGCTGCATCTTTTTTTTCAATTTTCGACAGCTTTTTTGATGGAATTGAAACAAGAGTCCAAAATATGTGGTATACAAGTGGTTCATTCGTTGTTGCTTCATCATCAGATCTGAGATATTTGCCTCACTGTGGTTCCACATCTTCTGTATGAAAGAATCAAGCGAAGATGATTAAGTTTGGTATTCTGCAATGAAAGATATAAATGTTTCTTTAATTTAATTTTTAAAATCAGGAATATAATCAGATAATAAGGTATGAATGAAGGTAAGTAATACCTAAAGACTGGCGTAGTCTATTATCACATAGCCTACATCACTATTTCAATATCAAAAAAAAAGCTGGAGACGTAATGTAATATCTTCCTATATCAGTATTTAAACCTATATGGCCCATATTTACGACGGTTACTACTTATATTTCTAGCCTCTGGATGGTACAGTGCAATTCTTCCAAAGTGCTATATTTATCAAGTCTTTTCTGGTAGGCCAATCCTCTCTATGTATTCAAAATGGCAACGTTTTATAAACTTTTGTGCAAAATTTATTCTTAGGCCAAAATTATAAATTCTTTGCCCAAGTCAACAGATATTTTTCTTTCGAGTGTGTAAGTTCACCACGTCCTCGTATTAATTGCTAATTGTTACATGATACTAAAACTGATGAGATATCTTTTATTCGAAAGCAACAAGAACAAAAACTGAATTAAAGCTGATTTATTATTGCCAGGCATTCGAAAAACCAAAGCAGGTGTAGACAATCGGACACTGGCAACGCAACGGCGTCGAGCGGTGATATTAATGACAGAACATTCAGAAAAGTGATGGATGTCCATTAAGGAAGTCCGGCAGTAACACTTCATAAAAGATGAATAAACTCGCCAACACTGTAACATGGAGCACAGGAGATTAACAAAAAAAAAATCCAGTTTATTGCCTTTTTAAAATTCCAAAGGGTTGCTGACCTCTAATGAAGTTATACATAACTATGTTTATTATGAGTAGAAAATTTTCAAGTAAAAGTTCCACTATCTATATTGGAAGAATTAAAAAAAAATACCGTTAATCTTCGATGCCATCCTCAGTACGATCATTTCATGTCCAACTGAAGAAAAATGTTAAGTTAATTAATATATCTTCGCCCAACCGGGAGGGGATATATAACCTTTGCTACGTAAAGGGAAATAGCTACAAACCAGTAAGGAAAGGATAAAGTCGGGCGGTGCCGACTATATAATACCCTACACCACTCTCGTAATATTGAATAACTCTGATATATAAATTTTGTAATTCATGTATAAATTGTTTACATAAATTTACTTTTGGGACATTTTATAGTTAAATAATACCCTGTACCACAGTGTGGTGTAGGGTATAAAAACGATTGGATCTAAAGAGCCAAATCGGATGAAACATATGTATGGGAGCTATAGCTAAATCTTAACCGATTTTCTTCAAATTCGGTAGTGTTGGTTCACGGATCAAGAAACTCTACCATTCTACATTTCAACACGATTGGATGTTTTATAGGACTAAAGGGCCAAATCGGACGAAGCATATATATGGGAGCTATAGCTAAATCTTAACCGATTTTCTTCAAATTCGGCAATGTTGGTTCATGGATCAAGAAACTCTACCATTCTAAACTTCAAAACGATCGGATGTAAAATACAGCTTCTATAGGACTAAAGGGCCAAATCGGACGAAAGATATATATGGGAGCTATATCTAAATCTGAACCGATTTCAACCAAATTCAATAGCGATCTTAACAGCCGCGAAATACTCTAAACTGCAAAATTTCAGAACGATCGGAGTGAAATTGCGACCTGTAGTCGACGAACAACTTTACATGGACAGGCGGACGGACGGACGGACGGACAGACAGACATCGTTAAATCGACTCAGCTAGTGATTCTGAGTCGATCGGTATACTTTAAGGTGGGTCTAGCTTATTTTAAGGTGTTACAAACATCTGCCGTGAAACAAACTTATAATACCCTGTACCACAGTGTGGTGTAGGGTATAAAAAGGAGCGTGACAACATCGCCCATTTTTCTGAAGATGAATGCGACATATAGACTATTACTATAGGTGGAAGTACAGAAAATTCGTATAAGAAGTTATAGAATCAATATTCACTGAATTTTAACCCTTTTTGGGAGAGAGGACCAATATGGCCTATCTTCGAACTTAGCCTGAAATATATAAAATATTATCCATACTTAATTATAAGTCAATTGTTTACTCCTTGCGAGAATTAACCATACAGACGGACGACGGCCGGACATTACTCAAATGACATAAAATGTCCCACAACAGAGTTCCGCCAAACATACTCGCACTTAGCGCCTTAGGTCAATTTTTCAATGTGTTACCTGATAATATAAGTATATGAATATCCTCCTCCACTATAGTGAGGGTATAATTATTAGCACATTACTTTAATATAAGAGGATAAAAAGACCCGCACGATTCAATGCTTTTGAATTTGTGGCACCCACAACTCAAGTGGACAGATTCATTTGAAAATCATTCCCCATAATTTCTGTTGGAATTATCTGATGAAGCCCAAACTCTATATTTTAGTTTACTTTTCCAATGGCTTTAGACTGGCTAAGAAAATTGAACATTTTCTGGACTGTAGCCTGGACAATTCCCTAGTATTATACCTCAGTATTCTAGTATTTTATTTAAAAATCTACACGCTGAAAAAAAATCGCTTCTGTAGTATATTGTCCCAAACATATTCGGCTTGAAACATATATATGTTTATGTTACACTCTAAACATATAATATTTGAAACACACCAAAATTATATATTTGGGAAGATGTTGTTCCAAACAAATCTTTGTTTACATGCCAATATATATTTATTTGGGGAATGAAACAAATATTTATTTGCATTTACGTATTCAGAAAATTATGTTAAATTTTTCAGTAATTCAATGTTAATTTGTTATAAAATATTAATGTTTGTAAAATAATTATTGAAATCGTATAATCTTGGATCAATATAAATTACTTAGAGGATTGAAAACTAATGATGGCTCAGAATACTCAGAAATTTAAATTATGGATTAAGAACAGAAGCTAATGCTGGGAGGTACAACTCGGAACCAAGGAAAAATTAAATCTGAAGCTCTAAAAAGTCAACAAAAGTTTTGAAAATTTTATATTTGGAGAAATTCCTAAACAATAATTATATGTGTATTTAAAAACATATTTTATTTGAGAATTTTAGTTTGCAAATATACTTTGTTGTAATATATTAATATATGCGTTCCAAATATATTTTGTTGATTTTCAAATAAAATTTATTTGCTAGGAAATATATAATATTTAAAAATTTGTGTTCCAAATATATTTTCTTTCGATTCAAACATATCAAAAAAGGCTATTTTGCCCCGTGTATAATTTTTTTTTGGATTGTTTTTTTTTAATATATTGCAACAAAATATATATGTGAACTAATTGTCGCAAATAAAATATGTGATTACACACACAAAGTTATTGCTTCGGCATATCTCCCTAACCCACATCACCCTCCCAGAGTAGAATAGGAAGAAACATTGTCAAGTTTTATTAATAATGATCTGTTCAAAAAAAAATATTTTAAAGCGTTTAGATTTAATATCGGCAGACAGGAATATACAGAGGCTATATCTAAATATAAACCGATTTACTTCAAATTTACAAAGGTTTGTTCTTGGTTCCAGAAACTGTTATCTGGTAAAGTTTCAACGGTTCTGTTGACAAATTTTCTTGACATATGAGACTTTTATCTGCAAATATGGACAAATATGTGTGAGTAGGCGCTTAGCTGTAAAATCGAAATCACTGTACAGTAGGGCAGTCCCACAGATAGCCGACCTGACATATAAAGGGTGGTTAAATTGTAAAGGCCGATGTTGAATGTGAACCACACCTAAACATCAAGTTTTTTTCCGCATTTCATTTGACATTTCTCAATTTCAGACTAACTCAATTTGAACCATGGAAAGATACACGGAGAAAAATCGCCATTTTTGATATGTTTGAATTCAAAGAAAATATATTTGGAAACTATTTTTTTAAATATTTTATATTTGTTAACAAATAAATTTTATTTAAAAATCAAGAAATTTTGTTTGGAACGAATATATTAATATATTAGAACATAATATATTTGCAAAATTACTTTCACAAATAACAGATGTGTTTACACACAAACAAAGTTATTGCTTAAGAAGTTTTCCAAATATATTTTATTTAAAAAAAAAGTTGTTTTAGACTTTGCTATGTTTTTCGAATTTTAGTTAGTTTTTCCTAGACTTCGTGTTAAACTTTATAGTTAAAAATGTCTTTAGCAGCATTAGCTTTTGTTTCACACTTTTTGTCAATCCATCAATGCAATTTATAGTTACGATTTAAGTTTTAATTGCATTTTACAAACATAACTTCCGAAAAACAGAAAACTTGTCTTTAAATTAAGACATTGATTCGTTGCCAAAATCCATAAATACAAATTAATCTTTGTTTCGGAAATATTACTTCCAAATAAAAAAATATTAGAACGGGAACATATTTTTGTTTAGAACAATATCCTCCCAAACATATAGTATTTGTGTGTGGCAAATATTTTATATTTGGAGTGTACCCTAAACATTTCTATATTTCAAGCAGAATATGTTTGGGACAATATACTACAGAAGCGATTTTTTTTCAGCGTGTACACAATTGAGCAACAATTGGGCGTTCAAATCAAAATGTCAAAATATGGATTGTCAAAATATGGATGTTGACAATATGTGGATTCAACAGGACGGTGCCACTTGCCACACAGCTACACGGGGCAAAATCGCCTTTTTTGATATGTTTGAATCGAAAGAAAATATACTTGCAATACAAATTTTTAAATATTATATATTTTCGAGCAAGTAAATTTTATTTGAAAATCAATAATATGTATTTAGAACCCATATGTTAATATATTAGAATAAAATATATTTGCGAACTAATTTTCTCAAATAAAGTATGTGTTTAAATACAAATTAAATTATTGTTTATGAATATTTCCAAATATATTTTATTAAAAAAAAGATTTTCAAAACTTTGCTGAATTTTTCGAATTTTACTTTTAATTTTTTCTTTGTTTGCATAAGCATTTCTATTAAAAATGGAATACTTAGCATTAACTTCTTTTTGAAACTATTTTTTGTTGTTCTAACTATTCCAAGTCATTATTTTGAATTATAAAGAATTTTTACTAACACTAAAACTTTCTAAAAATTGCCTTTCAATTGCTGACAACTTAAAACAATTAAAGAATAGATATATATTCACGCAAATAGATCTTTGTTTGGGAAATAACATATCCAAATAAAAAATATTAGGATGTAAACATAGTTTTGTTTAGAACAACATCATCCCAAACATATAATATTTGTATGTGTCAAATGTTGTATATTTGGAGTGCACTTAAAAATATATATGTTTCAAGCAGAATATGTTTGGGACAATATACTACAGGGGCGATTTTTTTTCAGTGTGTAACGAAACAATGGCTTATTTGCGCATAAAATTCAATGGCCGTGTTCAATTGGCCGCCTAGATCATGTGATTTGACACCGTTGGACTTATTTCTTTGGGGTTATTTGAAAGAAAAGGTGTACTTCGATAAGCCAGCAACAATTCAAGAGCTAAAGGATGAGATAATTCGGCACATTAACGGCATAGAACCTCAATTATGCTTCAGCGTCATCATCAGCGGACCATCGGATGGAGGTGTGCCGCCGAGGTCGCGGCGGCCATTTGTCCGATATTAAGTTCCATACTTAATTGAACCATACCAATATTATCATAATAAAAATAAATGACAATAATTTCCTAAATAATTTGTGTTTTATTCAAAATCAACATCGGCCCTTAAAATATAACCACCCTCTACATTTATCCACAGATTGTTTTTTAAATAGGCATTGTTTTCTTCGTTGGGATGATACACGCTGAAAAAAATCTCTTCTGTAGTATAATGTCCCAAACATAGTCTGCGTGAAACATACATATGTTTAGGGTACACTCCAAACATATAATATTTGATACACACACAAATATTATATGTTTGGGAGAGTGTTGTTCTAAACAAAGGTATGTTTTCATCCAAATATTTTTTTATTTATCATATTTCCGAAACAAAGTAAATATAACTTGCACGGAGGAAAATCGCCATTTTTGATATGTTTGAATTCAAAGAAAATATACTTGGAACGTAAATTTTTAGATTGTATTATACATTTTTGAACAAATATATTTTATTTGAAAATCAAGAAATTTTGTTTGGATCGCATATATTAATATATTACAACAAAATATATTTGCGAACTTACTGTCACAAATAAAATATGTGTTTACAAACAAACAAAGATATTGTTTAAGAATTTATCCAAATACATTATATTAAAAAAAAATTTTACATTTTGTTTACTTTGGCAATTTTTAATTTTATTTTTTCCTAGATTTTGTGTTATACTTTATAGGTAAAAATGTCGTAAGCAGCATTTTGTTTTGTTTTACAGCACAATTTTTTTATTTACACGCTGAAAAAAAATAGCTTCTGTAGTATATTGTCCCAAAAATATTCGGCTTGAAACATGTATATGTTTAGGGTACACTCTAAACATATAATATTTGGTACACACAAAGGTAATATATTTGGGAAGATGTTGTTCTAAACAAATCTTTGTTTACTCCTAATTTGTTTTTATTTGGTACTATTATTTCCGAAGCAACCAAAAAATTTGCATTTAATTATTCAGAAAATACCTAAATTGTGTTATATTGTTCAGTAATTCAAAGTATTTTTTAGAATTTTTTAATGTTCGTAAAAATAAGAAATAATAATTGAAATCCTATAATCTTGGATCAAAATAAATTTTATGATGGCTTGGAATACTCAGAAAATTGAAATGAATGATTTGAAACAGAAATCAATCCTTCATATGGTACCATAAATGGGAGGTACAATTGGGAACCACGAAAAAATAAAAATTAAATTTGAAAGTCAGCAAAATATTTGAAAACCTTTTTTAAATAAAATATATTTGGAGAAATTCCTAAACAATAATTTTATTTGTACGTAAACACATACTTTATTTGAGAAATTTAGTTTGCAAATATATTTTGTTGTAATATATTAATATATGCGTTCCAAATATATTTTATTGATTTTCAAATAAAATTTATTTGCTCAGAAATATATAACATTTAAAAATTTGTGTTCCAAATATATTTTCTTTCGATTCAAGCATATCAAAAAAGGCGATTTTGCCCCGTGTATAAATAGTCCAATTGTCAATCCATCAATGCTATTTATCGTAACCCAAAATTATACGATTTAAATTTTCAAACATATAAAATTTCTAAGAAATTAAACCTTACATTTCTAAAAAACTGAAAACTTTCCTTTAAATTAAGGCATCGATACACGGGGGAAAATCGTCATTTTTGATATGTTTGAATTGAAAGAAAATATACTTGGAAACGATTTTTTTTAATTTTATATGTTTGTTAACAAATAAATTATATTTGAAAATCAAGAAATTTCGTTTGGAACACATATGTTAATATATTAGAACATAATTTATTTGCAAACTGACTTGCACAAATAAAATATGTATTTACACACAAACAATGTTATTGTTTAAGAAGTTTTCCAAATATATTTTATTTAAAAAAGATTTTTAAAACTTTGCTGACTTATTCGAATTTTAGTTAGTTTATCCTAGTTTTCGTGTTAGACTCTATAGCTAAAAATGTCTTTTAATTTATAAATATTCCAATTCATCACTTTTTGTCAATCCATTAATGCAATTTATATTTACGAAATATTATACGATTTAAGTTTCAATTAAGTTTTACAAAAATGTATCTTTGAACATCTAAAAAACAGTCTCTATATTAAGACTATGATACATTGCCAAAATATTTAAAGACAAATTAATCTTTGTTTCAGAAAAACTAGTTCCAAATAAAAAAATATTAGAATGTGAACATATTTTGGTTTAAAACCTCCCAAAAAAATATAATATTTGTGGGTGTCAAATATTATATATTTGGAGTGTACCCTAAACATATGTATACTTCAAGCCGAATATGTTTGGGACAATATACTACAGAAGCGATTTTTTTTCAGCGTGTACATTGCCAAAATACTTAAATACATATCATCATTGTTTTGGAAATATTATTTCCAAATAAGAGAATATTAGGATGAAAACATAATTTTGTTTAGAACAACATCCTCACAAATATATAATATTTGTGAGTGTCAAATATTATATATTTGGAGTGCACCCTAAAAATGTGTATGTTTCCAGCAGAATATGTTTGGAAGAAAATACTACAGAAGCGATTTTTTTCAGCGTGTGTATTTAAGAATTTTGGAAATTTATCAATGATTAATTTAAAGTTTTCTGTTTTTTCAGAAGTTCAAAGGGCAATTTATTAAGAAATTGTATATGCTTGTAAAATTCGATTAAAATTTAAATCATATAATCTTTCGTAACTATAAATTGCATTGATGATGATTGTCAAAGAGTGATGAATTAGAATATTTATAAATTAAAAATTGGTGCTGTAAAATAAAAGCTAATGATGCTTATGACATTTTTAAGTATAAAGTATAACACGAAATCTAGGAAATTTTTAATCAAAAATTCGAGATAGGCAGCAAAGTTTTGAAAATATTTTTTTTAATGAAATATACTTGGAAAACTTCTTAAACAATAACGTTGTTTGTGAGTAAAAACATTTTTTATTTGTGAAAGTCAGTTCGCAAATATATGTTGTTGTAATATATTAATATATGGGCATTTCCAGAGAAAGGTCCACCACGATGAGAAAAATAAAAGTTGATAAACTAATGTTTTTTTCTTTTATATTGTTAAAGAAATATTTGAATTTAAAGAATATAATGAGTTTACAGCATATTTTTGTTTTTGTTGTGAAATATTTGAACAGAAAGTCACAAATATTTTTTTTTCATTTTTGGCCCCTTTAAGAGCTGGTTTTGCATTTCACTGTTTTATGGTTGCAATCTTCGTTAAAGATCTTTGTACCAACAACAAACTATTAGGAAAATAGAAACAGAGATAAAGCAAGCATCGACTAACGGTAAATTTGTAAGTTTCTTTCGCCTGCTATTTTGGTGTCACGTTCGCGATAACAAAACGCAGTTTTGTATCAGAACTGCTCATCCAGTCGAAGCAAGTAATTGAAAATTTATATTCAAACAAAGTTAATTGTGCTTAATTAATAAAAAACAAAAACTGTTTGCTGTTGCTTCTAAGAAAGCTTTAATTTTAATCAAAAGTTTGTCGCGTTCGCCATCTTAGTTGGACATATTAGAATAAAATTTTTTTTTTTTTTCGTATTTGCTTATTTTTTGTGCGGATGAGTAAAAATAATAATAAAGAAGCATCACGACGACATTTAGAAAACATTAAAACAGAAAGAAATTAAATTAAATTTACAAAAATTCAATTTAAAATTAAAAAATTAACAAACATGTGTTCCTTATCATTATTATTATTGTTATTCTTACATTTGTAAGTGTAGAAGTTATACTTTTGTTTTTCTAAATGCAATTATTACGTGAGAGAAATAATGTCGCGTTAGGAATGTCGCGTGCGGAAATTGCACTACGAGCGGCAAAAAAAAATCCAATATATATATTTTAACATGACAACCTCTAATTAAAAACTACATTGGTCTATTTTAGTTTAAAAAAAATTGCATTACAAAATTCTGTTTCAATTCGCAGATTTTTGAATATTTCTAGATGCAGTCGAAAACGAGTTCTATTTTTTGTCGCGTTCGGGATCCCATGTTTTTGCCAATATATCAGAAAGCAACTAATCGACCAAACCTACCTTTTGCCCTAAATATAGTGCTACTAAAATGCTATCGTACAAAAATGTATACAACAAAAAAAAATTGTTCGATTTCTTTATTTTGTTTCACTTTAAAGGCGTACGAATGTCGCGTTCGGCATCCTGGAAATACCCATATGCTTTCCAAACAAAATATCATGATTTTCAATTAAAATGTATTTGTTCACAAATATATGGTATTTAAACATTGTTAATCCAAATATATATTTATTCAATTCAAACATATCCAAATTTTTTATGGTTTGTGCCACCAACAAATTTTTTCTAAATCGTTTAACGACCCTTGCTAAACCACTGTATACACTTAAAAAGTTTTATTCAAACATTTGTAGCCCTCATAATTTCTTTTAGTTTAAGGGGTACCACGGCTCTATCGGGCTTACACTTTAAAAAATATGGTCCAAATACTAATGAACATTTGTATAAAAAAATTAAAAACTTCACCATAAATTTTTTTTTTTTTCATAAGATAGTATGTCTACAAATGAAAAGTTTTTAGGTCTCGTTACCTACATATTGTATTTAGAACATTTTGTCCAACATGTTTTCGATAACTGTTCCATAAATATTAAAAAAAACAAGTAAGAAAGTTTCAGTCGGGTAAACCGACTAAGGTATACCCTCACTATGTTAGTAATGTAATATTGAATATTACTCGAATTATTCTGTCAATTTGTGTGGGAGGTACCAGAAGGGGTTTATCAAATACACCTTTTTTTTGCTGAACATTATAAACTTTAAATTCATTGCACTGTGCCGACTTATAAGCATTTATAATTGCACTGGTATAAACGTTATGAGACATTACATTGTGGTATGATTTGGGCATTTTGTGTGGGAGGTACAAAAAGGGCGTGGCAATAACGCCCATTTTTCACAGGGCTATAGACACTATAAAAACATTACACTGTACAAAATTTCAAGTATTTTTATACACTGGTTTTAATGTTATAAGCGCTGTTAACTTTTGGTGCAAAAAGGTACCTTTGCGTGGGAGGTACCAAAAGGGTCGTGGCAACAACACCCATTTTCCCTAGGATAAAAGCATAATACTGTACAAAATTTCAAGTATTTTTATACACTGTTATTTATGTTATAAGCTGTTAACTTTTGGTGCAAAATGGTGCATTTGTGTGGAAGGTACCAAAAGGGACGTGGCGACTTCGCCCATTTTTCTCGAGTTGATAGCGACTAATAAGCTAATACTATGTGTGGAATTTCAAAAGATTCGAATAAGTAGTATAGCAGTTATTAAAGAATCAATATTTCACAACATTTTAACCCTTTGTGGGGGGGGTAATAGAAGGAACTTAGCCGGAGATAGAAAAAAATATTACCACATACCAAATTTGAGGTCAATCGGTTACTCCTTTCGAGAGTTATCGTGCGCACCAGCCAGCAGACAGACAGACACACAGACAGACAGACAGACGGACGGACATTGCTCATTCGACTTAAAATGACCCAAAACGGATTTCCTCCGAACATACTTGGGGTCTTAGGTCACTCCTTCGACGTGTTACACTTTTTTCCGTAGCAAATGAGGGTATAATAAATAAAATAAATAAAAGAGGAAAAAAAGTGTATTTGTACAGGGTTTTCCAACAAGAGGTGTTATTTTGAATCACTCGGTATTTCGGTAGCTGTCACTTTGACATTAGACAAGTACAAACTACGCCATTACTAAAAATAGAACGATACACGATTCAACAACGCATTAAAATTATAAAAGTTCGAAAAATCGAAAATCATCGAAAAATCATCTTGACTGATGGGGCCCATTTCCACCTGGGTGGCTACGTCAAGAAGCAAAATTGTCGCATCTGAGGCTCGGAAAAGCCAAGAGTTATTGTTGAGAAGCCTCTCCATCCTCAACGTGTGACTGTTTGGTGCGGTTTCTTGTCCGGCGATGTCATTGGACCTTACTTTTTCGAAAATGAGGTTGGATCAACACTTACGGTGAATGGATTGCGCTATCGAGAGATGATTAATGATTTTTTATGATCGGAGCTGGATGGTATTGATCTGGACAAGGTTTACTTTCAACAAGACGGCGCTACGTGCCACACAAGCAACGAAACCATTGCTCTGTTACGGGAAAAGTTTCCGGACCGTGTTATCTCTCGAAGAGGTGAACACAATTGGCCACCGAGATCTTGTGATTTAACACCTTGCGACTTCTTCCTTTGGGGCCACGTGAAAGATAAGGTCTACGCCAACAGCCCAGCGTCGATTCAAGACCTCAAATATAGAATTCGTGAGGCTATCGAGGACATAGGGCAGCCACTTTGAGATTTGGTTATGGAAAATTTCATGAAAAGGATATGGTCCTGTAAGCGTGGTCGTGGTGGCCATTTGGCTGATGTTGTTTTTCATTATTAACGGCATACCTTCCTCTTTATTATGAAATAAACATCCGATCATTTATCTCAAAAAATGGCATTTTCCTTTGAATACCAAAATAACACCTCTTGTTGGAAAACCATTTATTCTAAATTAACTTTAATAATCTAATAAATATAATTTGGGGATTTTTTAAAGCCTTTGATCTTCAGCCGAAATCTTCATTGAGGAAATCATAAAATAATAATAGCACAGATCAAACCCTCATAGAAGAATCACCAGATTGACTTCTTACAAAACAATAAAAGTACCACTAACAAAAATATTAATTGAAAAAAAACTTGTTGATTTTAGGAAACAAGATGCATCAATGCGTGATGCAAGCAAGCCTTTATCCAGCAGACATTGCAACTTTTGTAGCATAGTGTAATTAATATTTTATATTATTTAATAAAATATAAATATTTCAATGCCTGCTCAAAAACATCTTTAGAAGAAAATAAATGAGCACAGTACATACTTCAAATCGGAAATTATTTGGGATTTTTATCGCTTTGTGTTCCATCGTATCCAAAGGCTATACTCGTAGTAAATCCCCTGGTGACAGCTTCAGACGTATGGACTGGGCATTTATTGGTCACTCAGAAAACAGTTTAATATTTATAAACTAAACAAATAGTATGGAATTTTATATTTTAAGACGTTATAAAATGCCCGCTTATTTTCAGATTATTATAAGTAGAAATACATAAATTTTTTAGAAAAAATAATTTTAATGTCGATAGTTTTTTGTTTGTTTTGATATCATTACTTGCCCTGACCCATAACGATTTAAATTGCTGCAGTCCGCACAATGTAAACTGTAAGTTGTAAATTTTCATATAATTTCATTAGTTTCAATTAAACGCATTTAAATGTTATCGCCACACCATTTTTTAATTATAAATTATGGCTCATTTAGTAGTGAAGATTTGACGTCATTGTTTAAAAAAAAAACTTATGGAGCAAAAAGAAGCGACAAACGCGTTTGACGTCATTTGATTAATTCACAACAATAACAATATTAACCCTTAGTCGTATGAGTAAGTCGGCATGGAGAGTACGCATTTGTTTACTTGTGATATGAAATAGAAAAATTAAAAAAAAAACTATCTTGAATGACACAATTAATAATGACGATGGAGTTAAATTTGATCGTGATTATGAACTATCTTAAGGGGTTATTAAAAAATATTGCTTTGTGCTCTTCATGATAGCTCATTTTATTTTATCAACTGACAGATCACTTATTAATTATTTAATATTTAACAATTAATTGTTTAATCTATGAATTATATAATCATTTAATACAGGGTGGCGCAGAATGAGCTATATGGTTTAAATGGTTTATAACTTTTTTATTTATGCAATTATTATATTTTTTTTTTTAAATAATATTATTGGGGAATTTTTAGCTTTAAAAAATGATATCCTGTGAGTGATGTCTATTTTCTGCTTCGCACATACGTGCTCTTCGCATATTTTCCATAACTTTTCGCAAAACAATTCAGTTATTTTTGTAAGTTGTTCGATTCATAATTAATTCCCCAAGTCTCCTTCAGAAAATTCTGAAAAAACAAAGAAAGATAATAACTAAAAAAGTTTTTAAGAATTCATACCATATATTTCTGCGCCACCCTGTAGTTTAATGATTTAGTGAGTTAAATTGTTTTAAAATTTAATCGTCTAATTATCATCATTAATTACTTGATGTAACGGAAACCTAGTTCGACTATGGTGAATTCAGCTGTGGTTACAGTTTTTCTACGTTAGCTCTACTTTTAGAAATAATCATCCACGAAGTTTGCAGGGAAATCAGAAAGGTTAGTTATTTCAGCGGTGACTTTGAAGCGGAAGCCTTTGAAACACACGTTGCAGTCCAATGAACGAAATAAATAGGATCGTTTGGGAATTATTTCTTTCAATATAGTCGAATTTACTTCTCACTTCCTTACCCCTGAAAAATGCAATTGGAACTTATCATATGTCAAAAGTCATTGAAATCATCGACATTTTTAGTTCGCTCCCGTATGTCACCCTATTTGAAAATTAGATATCGAAGCAATTTAGCAGCAAGAGTGTGTAAATATGCACCTGACACCAGTCTACGTAATTGGTCCTAAATGAACGGGATTATATCAGTAAACGTGGACGGAAGTCTATTTGAAAAACGTTATATCTGTGATTATCTGGAATAAAAGCACACTTTAAGAAATCAAAATGTTCAAAATTCCTTTAATCTCCCAGTGCATTTGATACTAAATGTACATACATTGTTGAGTGTTTGAAAAAGTCTCAACAAAATTTTGAATACCTAGGAGTGTCATATATCAATCGATAGATACTGTTTAGTTCAATATATTTATACTAAAATCCCGAAACAGAAAATTTCAGATATAGGCGGTTTGTACAGAAAACCACAGATATGTTATATTTTTGAAAACGTTGTATGTTGTTGCTGCTGTAGCAGTAGTCTATTTCAATTGCAGTCTTCGTTCCGGCATGTAAACGATTCTGGCAAAAACCTTGTGTTATTGTTCATCATTCTCAATGTTTCCCGGGTGTTAAATAATACTTGTCTAGCAGATCTTGGAAATTTATGATGGAAAGACTCAGCTCAGAACAAAGTACAACATTTGTTCAATTTTATTTTGAACTTCAGCAATTGCGTTTTCTGATTTCAACTGTATTTTCCAATATTGCGTTTTACTAGAAAATAAAATTTTTTAATTTCGTCTATTACGATAATTAAATAAAAATTTACAAAATTTCGTTCAGATATAATCTGACAATCTTTTTCCAGCAAATTTCTTCAAAATACCATTTTCCATATTTTTTTTTGGTTGAAATTTAAAATTTCGTCGAAATCTCATTTTTTTAAAAAAATTTCTTGAAATTGCATTTCTGATAAAAATTGATATTTTTCGAAAAAAAAATTTCTAAAAATTATTTATTTATTTTAGATTTTTTTTTTAATTTCTCGAAATAGGTTTTTTTTAATTTTTTAATTGCTTTTTTCTTCAACATTTCGTTGAAATTAATCTGTACAAAATTTCTTTTTTATTTACAAAATTTCGTTGAGATTATATCATTCTTGCAAATTTCATCGAAATACTATTTTTCTAAAAAAAATCGTTGGTTATTTTTTTCTGAAAAAAAATTTTTTAATTTTTATTTCTATCTTTAAATTGCCTTTTTCTTAAAAACTTCGTTGACATTTTTTGCTAGAAAATTTGACTGAAATTGCATTTGTGTAGAACATTTTGTTGAAATTACATTCCTCTAGCCAATTCGTCGAAACTGCGTTTTTCTAAAAAAAATTCGTTTAAATTTCATTTTTCTACTAAATTTCTTGGGCCAATATTTCGTCGAATATCCTTCTTCTAAAAAATTTGTTGTAGAAAATTTCGTTGAAATTAAATTTTTCTGTGCAAATTTCGTCGAAATTGCATTTTTGCGAAAAAAAAATCGTAAAAAAAGCTAAAATTTCTAAAAAATTCAAAAAATTGCATTTTTGAAAAATTTCTTGAAATTTATTTTTTTCGCAAAAAAATTTTAAAATCTTATTTGTTGAAACATTTTTTTTTAAAAAAAATTTGTGATTGCGTTTTTCTAAAAAAAATTCGTTTAAATTTCATTTTTCTACTAAATTTCTTGGGCCAATATTTCGTCGAATATCCTTCTTCTAACAAATTTGTTGTAGAAAATTTCGTTGAAATTAAATTTTTCTGTGCAAATTTCGTCGAAATTGCATTTTTGCGAAAAAAAAATCGTAAAAAAAGCTAAAATTTCTAAAAAATTCAAAAAATTGCATTTTTCAAAAATTTCTTGAAATTTATTTTTTTCGCAAAAAAATTTTAAAATCCTATTTGTTGAAAACATTTTTTTTAAAAAAAAATTTGTGATTGCTTTTTTCTACAAAATTTGGTGGAAACTATTGAATTTCTCAAGAAAATTTCGTTGAGATGGCATTTTCCTGCAAAATATTTTTAAATTTATTTTGTTTTGAAAATTTGTATCTGTAAATTGATTTTTTTTTTGAAAATTAGTTTTAAAATTTCTTTTTATACAAAATATCTTTAAAATGGCATTTTATACAAAATTTATGGAAGTTTTGTTTTCGAAAATTGCATATTTCTAAAACAAATCTTTGAAGTTGTAGTTTTCTGGATAATATCGTTGAAATTGCATTTCTATAGAAAATTCTGTTGAAATCAAATTTTGTTGGTAGTTTTTGCGAAACTGAATTTTTCTAAAAAAATCATTAAAACTTATTTTTTTTAAAAAATTTCTCGAAATTAATTATTTTTTAATATTTCTTGAAATTGATTTTTTTCAAATTTCTTCGTAATTGCATTTTTCT
Source organism: Eudasyphora cyanicolor (assembly GCA_963930755.1). Classification (NCBI taxonomy): domain Eukaryota; kingdom Metazoa; phylum Arthropoda; class Insecta; order Diptera; family Muscidae; genus Eudasyphora; species Eudasyphora cyanicolor. Next base: position 290,188,316 of record OZ005734.1, on the reverse strand, counting down.
AAAAAAAATCTTAAGAAAAAGTAAATTTTCTAAAAAAAAATCTTGAAATTGCATTTTTGAAAAAATTTTTGAAATTGCAAATATAGATTTTTTCGAAAAAAAATGTTTAATTTTTTTTTTTTTTTGAAATTTCTCGAAGTTTTTTCGAAAAATCGTTTTTTAATTGATTTTTTCTACAAAATTTCGTCGAAACTATTTTGTACAAAATTTATTGAAATTTTGTTATTTTTTAGTAGTTATCTCAACTGTATTGTACTGTAATTTACTGCATTGGCCAAAAGGCTTCAAATTACTTGTTTGAATAAATAAATAAAGTTGCATCTTTTAAAAATATTTTGTTGAAATTGCATTTCTGCATAAAAATTATTTTTTTAAAATTTTTCTTGTTAATTTCGTCGAAACTCCAAAAAAAATCGTTGAAACTTAATTTTTTTACAAATTTCCCGAAATTGCATTTTTTTGAAAATTTCTTGAAATTAGATTTTTCTTAAAAATTCCTTGGAAATGTATTTTTCTACATTTTTTTAATTGCATTTCTCTAGAACTTTTTTTTTAATATTAACGATTTCTTGCGAATTTCATCGAAATTATTTTTTTTCTAAATTTTTCTACTTAAATTTCTTGTAATTGAATTTTTTGTTGAAAATTTTTTGACATTGAATTATTTTTTTTTTAATTAATTTTTTCTTACAAATTTCGTAGAAATTGCAGTTTTCTAAAAAAAATTTCGTTGAGACGGCATTTTACTGCAAAATGTTTGTAAATATGTTTTGTTTTGAAAATATTTGGAAGTTGATTTTTTTGAAAATTAGTTTTAAAATATCTTTTTATACAAAATATCGTTGAAATGGCATATTCTTCAAAATGTATAAAAGTTTCTTTTTTTCGAAAATTGCATATTTCTAAAAAATGTCGTTGAAATTGTAGTTTTCTAGATAATATCGTTGAAACTGATTTTTTTTTAAAAATTTCTTGAAATTAATTTTTTTAATTTGTGTTTTTCTAAAAAAAAATTGGTGAAATTATATTTTTCGTTTATTTTTTTAAAGTTGCATTTCTCTGGAAAATTTTGTTGTAATTAAAGTTTACATGTAAATCAGTGTTCAGAAAAAAACAGTACGTTATAGGAACCGTTCCTTCGGAGAACACTAACGTTATTTATTTTTTTAGTGTTACTGTTCACGAACGGTACCACTACGATAACGTACCGTTCTTAGAACACGGCGAACGGTACACTACGATAAGATACGGTTCATAGAACAGTATCACTACGTCGTAGCGATACTGTTCTTTTGAACAGAACACTAACAGTATCACTACGTTTAGCGTTCCGTTCTTTTTAATATTCGACACCACAGGTCGCAAATATGAAGCAATCTTAATGAAAATTGGTACAGAGGCATTTCTTAACCCAGGGACGATCCCTATTTAAAATGGGGCATATCGGTCCATCATTTGATATAGCCCCCATACGATGGTCTCTTTCGATAAGACATATTTACGCACTAGAGAGCGCATTTTTTAACCGACCATGCTGAAATTTCAATATTTGTACTGTGTATTACATTCAATAGTGCCTAGTGAAAATTAGGCATATCGGTCAATAATTTAATAATTAATTAATTAATTAATAACCCCCATACGAAGGTCCCTTTCGATAAGACATATTCACGCTCTAGAGAGCGCATTTTTTAACCGATCATGGCGAAATTTGAATATATGTTTAATCTATTGCATTCAATCATGCCTAGTGACAATGATGCATATCGGTCCATTTTTTGATACAGCCCCAATACAAAGCTCCCTTTCGACAAGTGACACTGTTAGTGTTCTGTTCAAAAGAACAGTATCACTACGACGTAGTGATACTGTTCCATGAACCGTACGTTATTGTAGTGATACCGTTCGTTGTGTTCTAAGAACGGTACGTTATCGTAGTGGTACCGATCTCGAACAGTAACACTAAAAAATGTTTAGTGTATTCTGTTCTCTTGTAAGGGTTGCGATACTGTTCCGTTCGCGACGAAGGAACGGCACAGAACGCTAAGGAACCATTCCTTAGTGTTTTTTCCGAACTCTGATGTAAATGTCGTCTAAATTGAATTTTTCTAAAACAAATCGTTGAAATGAAGTTTACCAAATACCACTTTTCTAAAAAAAATTCGTTGAAATTATATTTTTCTGAAAAAAACTTTCTTGATTTTTCTAAAAAAATATCTTGAAATTGCATTTTTTGAAAAATTCTTGAATTTATATTCTTTCTTTAAATTGCTTTTCTTACAAATTTCGTTGAAATTTTTTCTAGAAAATATCGCTGAAATTGCATTTCTGTAAAACATTTTGTTGAAATTTATTCTTGCTAATTCGTCGAAACTGCATTTCTCTAAAAAAAAATGTTGTAGAAAATTTCGTTTTAATTAAATTTTTCTTGCAAATTTCGTCGAAATTGCATTTTTTCAAAAATTTCATTAAAATTGTATTTTTCTAGAAAATGTCGTTAAATTTATAGATTTCTTGCAAATTTTCTAAAAAGAATTTCTTGAAATAGCATTTTTGAAAAATTTCTTGAAATAGCAATGATTGATTTTTTTCGAAAAAATTTTATTTTTTAAAAATTTCTCCAAATAGTTTTTTTAAATTGCTTTTTTCTACAAAATTTTGTCAAAATCATTCTGTACAAAATTAATTTAATTTTTTTTTTGAAAATTGAATTCTAAAAAAATTTGGTTTAAATTTCTGCATAAAATTTAGTTTTTTCAAATTCTTCTTGTTAATTTCGTCGAAACTGCCTTTTTCTAAAAAAAACTCGTTGAAATTTAATTTTTGAAAAATTTATGAAAATACATTTTTTGAAAAATTCTCGAAATTGAATTTTTTACAAAACAAATTTTGTAAATATATTTTTCTACAAAATTTCTCTAAAATTGCATTTCTCTAGGAAATTTCTTTAAAATTTAGGTTTCCTGGCAAATTTTGTTAAAATTATTTTTTTTTTCAAGAAAAAATCGTTGGTGGCATTTTTCTATCGAAATTTCTTGTAACTGATTTTTTTTAAATTTCTTGTAGTTAAATTATTTTAAAAATTGAATTTTTCTAAAAAAAATCGTTGAAATTACATTTTTCTACAAAACTTCTTGAAATAGCATTTGTTGAAATTAATTTTTTTGTTAATTTCGTCGAAACTGCATTTTTCTAAAAAAAAATCGTTTAAATTTCATTTTCTAAAAAAATTCTTGGACCAACATTTCGTCGAAATATCCTTCTTCTAATAAAATTCGTTAAAAATGCATATTTTCTACACTAAATGTCGAAATTGAATTTTTCTAAAAAAAAATCATTGAAATTGTATTTTTCTAGAAAACTACGTTAAAGATATAGATTACTAGAAAATTTCGTCGAATTTTTCTAAAAAAAGTAGTTATATAAAAAAATCGTTAAAAAGGACATTTAAAAAAAAAATCTTGAAATAGCAATGATTGATTTTTTTCGAATAAAATTTCTTAAATTTTTTTTTTTTTGGAAATTTCTTGAAATTTGTTTTTTTTGAAAATTTGTTTTTAAATTGCTTTATAAAAGAATCGTTGAAATTAAATTTTTCTACCAACATTTATTGTAACTGAAATTTTTTGTTGAAAATTTCTTGAAATTGACTTATTTTAGCAATTTTATTTTTTTAAAATTTCGTTGAAATGACATTTATCTACAAAACTTCTGGAAATAGCATTTTTTTGGAAAATTTCTTAAAATTATTTTTTTTAATTGCATTTTTCTTTAAAATTTTGTTGGACATTTTATTTTTCTAGAAAATTTCGTTGAAATTAAATTTTTCTTGCTAATTTCTGCGAAACTGCATTTTTCTAAAAATAGATCGTTTACATTTCATTTTTCTAAAAAAATGTCTTGGACTAAAAATTCGTTGAAATATTCTTCTTCTTAAAAAATCCGTTTAAATAAAATTTTTCTAGAAAATTTCTTTGAAATTAAATTTTTCCTGCAAATTTCGTATGAATTGTGTTTTTTCTACAAAAAATGTTCGAAATTGCATTTTTCTCAAAAATTTCATTGAAACTATATTTTTCTAGAAAATTATGTTAAAGGTATAATTTCTAGAAAATTTCGTCGAAATCTCATTTTTCTAAAAAAAAATCTTTAAAAAAGGGACACAAACCAAATCTTGAGGAAGTTGACATTTTGACACAGGAAAATCATTACAAAAGGAGATATACATTAGAGATGCTACAAATTATAAATATACCGAATGACAAACGAATGAATTATAAGACTGATACGGACCATTGTGCGCAGATTTATAGAAATGTAGTTGAAAAATACGGACGAAGAAAATAAATCGTTTAGTTGATTGTAAACTCCGAAGAGAAAAGAAGTACATATATAGCTTTGTTTTAAATGTAATTATTGTGCTTTTATTGCTGCTTTTTAATTTTTGTATAATTTGTTATTAATTGTATTTTAAAGTGAATTTCCCAGATGATCGAAATATTGGAAACAATAAAATTAAAAATCATCACATGATTATTTAATGATTCCCTAAGAATTTTTCGCTTAGTGAAGATGGTACCCAACCCCTTACAAAGTAGGTAGTTCGTCTCAAGTTGTTGACTTCGGCGGCGATGGTGTTGTCTTCTGTGGAATACGAGTTTTGTATTTGTTTCGATCCTCTGTGCCCGACTATGAGTGTGAGTGACTCATTGGAATGATATTCGTCGTTTGATGTTTGCATGGAGTTTAACCCAGTTATTTTCCGTCTGTCTGTACCCTACTGCTGCTGCTGCTCCTTCTCCCCCTCCGCCTCGTAGAAATTTCGATGAGATGGTGTGATTTAAATTATAAAATTTTGATTTGTTATCGTTTTTCTGTTTTGTCAGGCAGATTTTATTTTTTGTTTTATTGTTGTCGCCGCCGCCGCCGGTTAGCGATAAAACGTGCCTTTTCGTTAGTGAAATAATGTTTGTTTAAACAATTTACCGGACCTTAGTCTACTACCGCAGAATCGGTGGGACTTTTGCCACTATTTCGTTGTATTTTACTAATATTTTTCTAGTATTTATACGCTTCAGTAAATGTCTTTGATTGCATTGCGGACACGCTCAGGCATGCGTTTTTTGTGTTTCCAATGAATTGAAAACAAAACACAAAAATTGTGTTATTTTTTCCAATTAACATTAATTTTTATTTTATTGAGGCAAACGGAAATGCCGTTTGTTGCTGGGGTTTTGTTTTGTTTAGTTTTTTTTTTTAATTTTATGATAAACCTGAAGAACACTCCGGCGCGAAAAACGACGATAAATGTTGTTGGAATGAAGGTGAAGGTTTCAGCCAATGTATTGTTTTTTTGTTGTTGTTGTTGTTGTTGTTAGTATTCAGGGTAGTTTCATTCAGTGTCACAGAAAGGACAAGTAATTAATGCTTATTTGGGTTTTTCGATTTTTTCTGATTAGAGTTAGAATTTTGCAGTTAGACGAATATTTCCTTGTAGATTTTAAATTCTAGTAAAGTAATTAAAGTTTAAAATTTTATTTTAATTATTTAGGAAGATGGAAATATAAGATTCTTATAAATATAAGTTTTTAGAGAGTTTATAGAACGGATGCCTTTAAACTTTCTCAAAATTATTGTTTGATATTGAATATTAGGCGTGTTTTATTTGGTAAGATAAGTTTTTGCTTATTTTTGTTTACATTCTTTTTTCCACAATACTGCCTCGTGCTGCATATATTTAGGCGCAACAATATTAAATTACTGGAATTTGTTTTTATACCCTCACATTAGTGATACGAGGGTATATATCATTTGCTACGGCCAGAAGTGTAACACATCGAAGGAGTGATCTAAGACCCTAAGTATGTTCGGCGGATATTCGTTTTGGGTCATTTTAAGTCGAATGAGAGATGTCCGTCCGTCCGTCTGTCTGTCTGCTGGCTGGTGTGCACGATAACTCTCGAAAGAAGTAACCGATGACTTCAAGTTTGGTATGTGGTAATATCTCCGGCTAAGTTCGAAGATGGGCCGTACTGGTTCATTCCTTCTAGTACCTCCCCCACAAAAGGTGAAAATGTTGTGTAATATTCATTCTTTAATAACTGCTATACTACTTATACGAATCTCCTGAAAATCCACACATAGTATTAGTTTATTAGTCGCTATCAACTCGAGAAAAATGGGCGAAGTTGCCGCGCCCCTTTTGGTACCTCCCACACAAATGGACCATTTTGTACCAAAAGTTACCAGCTTATAACTGTAATACTAGTACATAACAGGTGGCGCAAAAGTAACCTTTCGAGCGTATGTTAGACGCGATTGGCGGTCAGCAGCTAACAGCTGATGCACCGTCTGGACTTTGTACGGAAACATCTTCAAATCTTGTACCAAAATTCGCTGTAGAGACCGTCGACTGATACCCATTTGCGTGGCACGTCGTCTGGTCGATGTCGACGGCGCTTCCATGACATCCTCGGCTACAGCAGCAATATTCTCTGCAGAACGGCTACTCCGTGGTCTGCCACGCCTGGCAGCATCTCGTGTTGTGCCAGTCTCTTCGAGGCGAGCGGCTAAACGTCGCAGTGTTTCACCAGTAGGCGTTGGACGGCCAGGAAATCTGCGGCGAAATTCACGTTGTGCCAAAGTCACCGACCGATTATTGGTCAAATAAACAATATTCCGCGTTCTGGAGCAGTGTAGCGTAACATTGTTTATTAACGTGTATTTCGCATGTATTTACTACACAAATGTCAAAACAGAACTGACATTAGGGGCCAATCGCAAAATTTATAACATTTTCTGATAGGAGGATTACTTTTGCGCCCTTGTACAAATACTTGAAATTTTGTACAGTGTAATGCTTTTATAGTACCTACAATACAGTGAAAAATAGGCATTATTGCCACGTTCCTTTTGGTACCTCCCACACAAATGGACCATTTTACACCAAAAGTTAACAGCTTTATAACTGTAATACCAGTACATACAAATACATGCAATTTTGTACAGTGTAATCTTTTTATGGGCGTTATTGGCCCGCCCCTTTTGGTACCTCCCACACAAATGGACCTTTTTGTACCAAAAGTTAACAGCTTTTAACTTTAATACCAGTACATATAAATACTTGATATTTTGTACATTGTAATCTTTTTATAGTACCTAGAGTCCAGAGAAAAGTGGCCGTTATTGGGAAGCCCCTTTTGGTACGTCTCACACAAATGGACCATTTTGTACCAAAAGTAAACTGCTTTTAACTTTAATACCAGTACATACTTCAAAGTTATTAAATGGAATTTAAATCGATAACAATTTAAATAAAACAAAAAATAAATAAATTTACTAATATTTTTTCAGAATCAAGGTGAGGGGATTCATTAGACGGTTTACCCGACTGAACTTTCTTACTTGTTAGTTTTAAGTTTAGTTAAGGTTTTACATTTGAAGGAGTTGGTCATGTGGACCGCTCCAACTAAGTGTACGTTTTGATCTCAAGGAAAATGGTTATAAAAACCCAATCCCAATAAACCCTACTCAACAAAAAGTTTGCAGCGCTACATCTTTATTACAGGGTTTTCCAACAGGAAATGTTATTTTGAATCATCCGGTATTTCGTCACTTGTCACTTTTGAAGCTTTTATTCTTTGACATTTGACAAGTAGAAACTACGCCATTACTAAAAATGGAACGATACACGATTCAACAACGCATTGAAATTATTACAAAAATGGTGAAAATATTGCAGTCGCAATTCGCAAAACTAAAGCATTTTTGGGTCGTCGTGAAGCACCTTGTCGGACCGCAATACAGAAATTGGTGGAAAAATTCGAGCTGTTGGGACAAGTTAGTGATGTGATGAATAAAACGCGTTCACGTCGCTCAAGAACCTCTGAGAATATTGCTACCGGAATTGGGCTTTCCACAAACGTCATTACACCGTATCTTGCATAAAGACGTGGGTCTTAAGGCTTATAGAGTCCAGTTAACACAACATCATCAACAACGTAGTGTCTTTGCTGATTGGGTCTTTGAAATGCATGAAAATGATCCGGAATTCCATCGAAAAAGCATCTTGACTGATGAGGCCCATTTTCGCCTCGGTGGCTACAAGCAAAATTGTCGCATCTGGGGCTCGGCTATTGTTGAGAAGCCTCTCCATCCTCAACGTGTGACTGTTTGGTGCGGTTTATGGTCCAGCGGGGTCATAGGACCTTACTTTTTCGAAAATGAGGTTGGATCAACAGTTGCAGTGAATGGATTGTGCTATCGAGAGATGATTAATGATTTCTTATGGTCGGAGTTGGATGGCATTGCTCTGGACAATAAGACGGCGCTACGTGCCACACAAGCAACAAAACCATTGCTCTTTTACGGGAAAAGTTTCCGGACCGTGTTATCTCTCGAAGAGGTGATCACAATTGGCCATCGAGATCTTGTGATTTAACACCTTTCGACTTCTTCCTTTGGGGCCACCTGAAAGATAAGGTCTACGCCAACAGCCCAGCGTCGATTCAAGACCTCAAAGATAGAACTCGTGAGGCTATCGAGGACATGGGGCAGCCACATTGCGATTTGGTTATGGAAAATTTCATGAAAAGGATATGGTGGTCGCGTGGTACGTCCGTCTGTCTGTCTGCTGGCTGGTGCGCACGATAACTCTCAAAAGGAGGAACCGAATGACTTCTAGTTTGGTATGTGGTAATATTTTTTTCTATCTCCGGCTAAGTTCGAAGATGGGACATATTGGTCCACTCCTTCTGGTACCTCCCCACAAAGGGTTAGAATGTTGTGAAATATTGATTCTTTAATAACTGCTATTATACTTATTCGAATCTTCTAAAATTCCACACATATACTATTAGTTTATTAGTCACTATCGACTCGAGAAAAATGGGCGAAGTTGCCACGCCCCTTTTGGTACCCCCACACAAATGCACAATTTTGCACTACAAGTTAACAGCTTATAACATTAATACCAGTGTTTCAAAATACTTGAAATTTTGTACAGTGTAATGCTTTTATAGTGCCTACATTCCAGTGAAAAACTGGCGTTATTGTCACGCCCCTTTTGGTACCTCCCACACAAATTGACAGAATAATTCATGTAATATTCAATATTACATTACTCACAAAGTGAGGGTATACCTTAGTCGGTTTACCCGACTGAAGCTTTCTTACTTGGTATACCCTCACTTTAGTGAGACGAGGGTACATATCATTTGGTATGAAAAAAAGTGTAACACATCGAAGGAGTGACCTAAGACCCCAAGTATGTTCGGCGGAAATTTGTTTTGGGCCATTTTAAGTCGAATGAGCCATGTCCGTCCGTCCGTCTGTCTGTCTGCTGGCTGGTGCGCACGATAACTCTCGAAAGAAGCAACCGATTGACTTCAAATTTGGTATGTAGTAATATTTTTTTCTATCTCCGGCTAAGTTCGAAGATGGGCCATATTGGCCCACTCCTTCTAGTACCACCCCCACAAAGTGTTAAAAAGTGGTGAAATATTGTTCTTTAATAACTTCTATACCAATTATTCTAATCTTCTGAAATTCCACACATAGTATTAGTTTATTAGTCGCTATCAACTCGAGAAAAATGGGCGTTGTTGCCAAGCCCCTTTTGGTACCTCCCACACAAAGGTACCATTTTGCACCAAAAGTTAACAGCTTATAACATTAATACAAGTGTATAATAATACTTGAAATTTTGTACAGTGTAATGTTTTTATAGTGCCTATAGCCCTGTGAAAAATGGGCGTTATCGCCACGCCCCTTTTATACCTCCCACACAAAATGGCCAAATCATACCACAATTTAATATCTCATAACGCTTATACCAGTTCACATAAACGCTTATAATTCGGCGCAGTGCAATGAATTTAAAGTATCTACTGTTCAGCGAAAAATAGGTGTATTTGTTAAACCCCTTCTGGTAGCTCCCACACAAATTGACAGAATAATTCGTGTAATATTCAATATTACATTACTCACAAAGTGAGAGTATACCTTAGTCGGTTTACCCGACTGAAACTTTTTTACTTGTTAAAGTACCTATAGCCCTGTGAAAAATGGGCGTTATCACCACGCCCCTTTGTGTACCTCCCATACAAAATGAGCAAATCATACCAACATTTAATAGCTCATAACGTAAATATATTAGTGCACATATACGCTTATAATTCGGCACAGTGCAATGTATTTCAAGAATCTAATGTTTACCGAATAATAGGTGTATTAATTAAACCCCTTCCGGTACCTCCCACACAAGTTAACAGATTAATTCGTGTATATTATATAAAGGGTCCGCCAAATAACTTTTTTGTTTTGAAAATGCTATAAAAAAAACTACTGAAAACGCATTGGATGGTCAGTTGGCTTCAACTCCTGAACCAATTGGACTTTGTATGGCGTCATACCAAGGTCTTTATGCAAAATTCGTCTCAATGATGTCTCCGAAATGTTCAATTGTTGAGAACGACGGTGAATTGATGTTGATGGCGCTTCACGCACACTTTCGGCCACAGCAGCAATATTCTCGGGTGTACGCACTGTTTTTGGCTTTTCACGCTTTGGTTTACCGATGAGGATGCTAGTTTCTTTCACTTTTTTCACAAGATAACGAACATACGGATCTACGGTGCTTCTCTTCTTCCAAAATCCGTACGCAATTTTCGCACACATTCTGCAACATTACCATGATTTTCAAAGTAATGTCGCAATATTCGCAATATACACATATTCGTTCAGCGGAATGATAAAACTAATTATCTGTCAAATCAGACATGAGATAAGTGTTACCATTCACGAAATAAGAACTAGTTAAAAAAACGTTATATGGCGGACCCTTTATTACATTACCTTAGTCGGTTTAACCGATTGAAACTTTCTTACTTGTTTTCTAAATAGCTTTAACGACTAAACTTCTTACTAAGCTTCTGTTTCCAAGTGAAACCGACATCCTTAAAATTTGTAGGAATTATAATTTTTATTTGTTCTAAATTTGTCGCAGCAAAATCGGAATAGTCGTTCTCGAGTAATGTCAAACTAGAGACTCCCAAACGTGATACTTACGAACTTCAAATCGATATATGTATCTCGATTCCTAGACGTGACCCAGCGAAACGCCTGGACACGTATAACTTTTATTGACCGGTACCCCCGCCGATTTTGGCTGTCGCACAGTGTAATGATTATCCGTGTATTTGTTAACAAACATTGGTGGAGGGTACTACACAATCGACCCGCCCGACTTTAGTCGTTCCTTACTTGTTAACAATGTGTCATTGATTTACATACTTCTATTTGTTATATATTTAGCTGAAGAAAATTTTAAATTAAAAAAAATTGCAATGCGTGCAGTGCGATGTGATCTTTATGCAACAAATTTATTTTTAGCTATAGACAAAACGTATACAAATAAAAATTTTAATTAAATTTCAGGACATATGTAAATAAGAGTATGTATATTTTCCACCCTAACAACTGCGCAAAAACATTACTGACATCAATGTTCGCTTGGCTTGTTAAATGTTTCAAATTACATGTCTTAATGTCACTTTTTCCACCCTTCACCTTCGTGATCGGTGCTAATTTACGCAAATAAATTCAAATTTTATCTCTAAACCGCCAAAACGTAACCCCGAGTCAAGTCAAGTTGAGGCGATGGCAACAACAGCAGAAATGTGTGCAACTCAAATTATGTATCGCACATTTGTATCTCCTCCAACTTTGTTAGTTTTCTGGTGATTAAAACCTTAAAACGCCGACAGACACAGCAGAAGCAGAGACACTTTGTTGTCTCAACTATTGCAGTGGACTGGTGTGGAGTTCAGCAGTGAGTGGTGGAATGGTGTTTGTGGCACTCCTTGAATTATATATCAGCGAAATGAAATGCAACGAAAAAAACTTAAAAATTTAAAATTCTAAATAAAAAAATAATCAATATTGCACACACCACAAGCAGCAGCAACACCAACAACAGCCAAAATGGCCATGGAATTGTAAAATACAGATCCAAACATAAACTCCAAAACAATATATTGCTGAAGCCGAGCAGTGCGACAACACCACTGAACATTGAACATCGCAACACAGAGAACATGGAATACAAATACAGAACACAGCATCAGCATCAGATAACCCTCAAAATAAATAAATGCTCATTATTTTGCGCGCGCGGCATTAATAACCAAACAACAAACGGCAAATTGCAGTTCGCACAGCAACACAGGGCAACAACACTCAGATTGCTATGCAACATTGTGTTGTTCGGTTGTTCGTTTGTTCACTCTTCAAATGCCCGTAAAATCCCCTTCATGCGGTACTCACATTGGGGTGGGGGTGGTAGGGTCTGTATTAAGGACGGACAGACATCGCCATCTTAAAACTCATTTACATTTTTCATGATATTCGCCTGTTTTGTTGAGTGCTATTAATTTGGCCACGACACACAACACACCAGCAGCAATGAATGAACCAATGAAAAAAAAACGCTTAAAAATGCGAGAAACACAAATTAGCAGCGAAAAAATTAATGCAGCATATCATGATCACATTTTGGTGCACACTTTATGAGGGAGGGTTTTGTTTTCATTTGTTCACACAACAAAGGGTCTTCGCAGGGATGTGATAAAAGCTTTCACCAGTGTTGCCACAAGTTAACTAATAAATCATCCAAAATGCTCAAAATGCCCTCAAAAAAATATCCATAGCCTTTGAACTCTTATCTAATTATAAATTTAAAAAAAAATAACAGAATAGTTTACTGTGTTTTAAAGTTTCATATGAGAATTTTTTCATGGTGCTAATGGGTGATTTTTTGGCAGCTCAGCTGTTTTCGCGTAACATGTTACTGCTAAACATGTTCAGTTTGATCTATAACACGGTACAACACATCGCGAATTTCAAAAAAGAACGTCACAGCTCAAAAAAAAATTTTTTGATGTGGTACTACATACTACATTGTCCTACCTTTCAATATCTACAATCTGATCCATGATTTGGTTGATTTCTGCGGAAGAGAATAATATTTGGCGCACTTCAGAAGTTGTGTCATCCTATTCTCCCAAATAGTTATTTTTGTATAGATCATTTAAATCACACTTACGTGAAATGTCATAACTCAAAATGTGACGTTCTTTTTCTAAATGAGCGACATGATTTTGGGACACAATTCTGAGAATTGTATGTGAAAGTAGCACCAAAAATAAGAACTTCGGCATCATTCGTTTAGTCAAGTTGGCTCGATAAATAATATAATCTTCATACGATTTTTTTGCTCGAAGTGGATTTTTTGCACTTTTTATATTTTATCTCGGTATAACGTACGGAATATCTATTTTGTGTCTAAAGCAAAGTTGTAGATATTCATTAGAAAAAAAGGGGGAACAAACCTACCTGAAAAAAGTGCACCCAGTGCCTTAAAAATCGCAAACAACCGATAATAAATATAGAAAAAGTGCTAAAAATCGACCATGAGCAAAAAAATCGTATATCCATTTAATTATTAATTGAGACAACTTGACTGAACGAATGATGCAGAAGTTTTTATTTTTGGGGCAACTTTCACGTCCAATTCTCGAATTGAGTCCCAAATCAATGAGCTGAAAAATGTTGTACTGTGTAATTTAACCACAAATCGACTTACAAACGAACAACGCTTGCAGATTATTGAATTTTATTTATTTTTACTGAATTTTGAGTTCGGTGAACAGAACAATTAGTCGCCTAGATCGTGCGATTTAAAGCCTTTAGATTATTTTTTGTGGGGCTATGGTAACGCTCATGTCTATGGGGACAAGCATGCAGCGGTTGACGCACTTGGAGACAATATTGAAGAATTTATTCGTTAGATACCATCCATTTCTTAGATAGATAGATAGAGAGAGTATGCCAAAATTGGACCTATTTGAGGCGCAGCCACGGTCAACATTTATGTGAAATCATCTTTTAACATTGAATTATATAGACCGTTCTATCGACTCAAATAAAGATTGCATACATTTATCTAAATTGTATGTGTTTTTTTTAAATCAAACCCGAAAGCTCTTAGAAAATCACTCGTTATAGGGAAATTCCAAAGCAAATGAATAAAAAAAGACACCCATTTTAAAAGTGGCCCCTTTTGATTTTAATAAAAACTGGCACAATGATTATGTATGCGAATTTTATGGCGTTTTTACTTTTTCAAAATTAAATTCCATAACGTTTTTAGTTTTTCAAAATTCATTGTAGTTTTTGTGGTACAGAGCTCAAATGTTAACTATCTTAAGGACTTTTCTCAAAATTGCCATATATTGAATTAGCCATATCTGCTTAACCACTTCAAGTATATTGAAGATATTAATTTCAATGAAAAGCTCTGCTACTCTTCTTCACTGTTGTTTGAGTTTTTCATAGTCAGTTCATAATTGTTTGGCCCTCTAGTACCAAACACTTCCAGGACATGAATTTATACTTCTTTAGGATATTCAAGGTTTATAGATATATTCCATATTTTCACATCCTTCCACCAAAAGTAGCGTTATCCAATCGGCACCAAATTTTTTATTGGAGGTTTGTAGGTCAAATGGAAACCTTTTAAATGGTCTATTGCATACATTTCTCTAAATTGTATGTAATCAAATCCGAAAGCTCTTAGAAAATCACTCGTTATAGGGAAATTCCAAAGCAAATGAATAAAAAAAACACCCATTTTAAGAATGGCCCCTTTTGATTTTAATAAAAACTGGCACAATGATTATGTATGCGAATTTTATGGCGTTTTTACTTTTTCAAAATTAAATTCTATAACGTTTTCAGTTTTTCAAAATTCATTGTAGTTTTTATGGTACAGAGCTCAAATGTTAACTATCATAAGGACTTTTCTCAAAATTACCATATATTGAATTAGCCATATCTTCTTAACCACTTCAAGTATTTTGAAGATATTAATTTCAATGAAAAGCTCTGCTACTCTTCTTCAATGTTGTTTGAGTTTTTCATAGTCAGTTCATAATTGTTTGGCCCTCTAGTACCAAACACTTCCAGGACATGAATTTATACTTCTTTAGGATATTCAAGGATTAATGATATATTCCATATTTTCACATCCTTCCACCACAAGTATATAAATATTGTATTCCGCATCATTGAACAGGAGTAGCAGAGCCTTTTATTGGTATTAATATCTTCAAAATACGTAAAGCGGTTAAGAAGATATGGCTAATTTGACAAATAGTAATTTTGAGAAAAATCCAATAGGTAGCTTTGGAGCTCTGTACCACAAAAACTACAATGAATTTTGAAAAACTAAAAATGGTCAACAAATTCCCGCGCACTAGCAGAACGAATGTGCTAAATTTTATGAAAATGAAAGAGGGTACTTTTTGGACTTTGTCGAACTGCTTTGAAATTACCCATATATTAAAATATGGCCAAATTAGATCCATTGAGCATTGTATCTGGTAAAATAAAATGCATATTGCCAAGAATTAAAAATCGAGGGCGACCTTCGTTGGGGGCTATATAAAAATATGGGACAAAATATGGGGTTGGGGGCTATATCAAAAAATGGCACTTCGCCCACTTTTCTCAAAGTTAACGCGACGATAGACTATAACTACATATCGATACCTCCATTCTAAACTATGCTAAGTGCAAAAGATAGTTTTTCAGGAGAGGCGATCAAATTTTATGCATTTTGTAAATTAGTGTGGAATTCCTTTGTAATGCAAATTGAATGACGTGTACTGTTTTGCGAATAGCTTTTGATTGGGTTGACGGATAAACACCAAATTTTGACTGAATATAATTTGGAATATTTAGAAATTAAAAATGCAATATCCCTAAAAACATGTCGACTTAGCATGTCTTAGTATGGAGGTATCGATATGTGTTTCATCACAAAGGATTCGGATAGGTGGTATAGAAGTAGGTGGTATTGGAGACTCAATATTTTACTACATTTTAACCTTTTGCCTGAGATAGAAAAAAATATTATCACATACCAAATTTGAAGTCAATCTGACGGTCTTTTCGAGAGTTATCCGGCGGTCCAGCTACACCCAAAGAAAAAAATTGTTAATCCCAAACGACAAATTAGACAAACGAATTTCGTTTGTGCTTTATGTTTGTCGCAAACGATTTATGTTTATCCCAAAACCCAAATAAACGTTTATTGCAATCTGTTAGTGGAATTATGGTAAACGATTTATATTTATTACAAACACTGTGAAACGTTTGGTGCTAACGGTTACTGTGCTTGTCACAAGCAATGTCTGTTTATCCCAAACCCTGTGAAACGTTTGGTGCAAACGGTTACTGTGCTTGTCACAAGCAATGTCGGTTTATCAATAAATGAGAAAACGTTTGTCGCAAAAGAAAAAAATCTTTGAATTATGATATTTAATATTTTTTACAAAATTATGTTTATAATAAAAAATTTCTCAATTTTTAGTCAAATGTAAACTGGGGCTCTCCGGCAAACACATCTGCTATTGATTTGTTCATATCTTGAGTTTAAACAAACTGTTAATATGAAAACATATATCGTCGGCTCAATGCTATTTTGTTCCATACGCCAATTGTGTATGATCGGAGAAAAACGCAATTTATTGTTTGAGTAGAAACGGGACTGAAGAGTTACACACTTTTTATTGCATAGGGTTCCCAACAGTGTTTGTATGATTCTCATGCATTTCTATGCCATTACATCCAAAAATAAGCAAGTTATAACAATTACTGTACTTGGCATTTTGATCCATATCCACTTTTATTTTAATATTTTTTCGTATTTGTATTACATGGACCACAAAAAGGCTCGGTATGGAAGGACACTAATTTACATATTGTGATCGAAAGAAAGTAAAATACTGAGTGAAAAATATAGGGCGATAGAAAAATTGAGACATAGAACAAAAATATCGAAATTATTTCCCGTTATTCAGAGTAAAACAAATTTACCCTACCGATATCTCGAAAACTAGACGAGATAGGAAAAAAATGATTGCAGATTCTGAAAGAGCATGCTTGGAACCCATATTATCAACTCCTAACTCACAATGGCGTATGGACCAAAATAGCATTAAGCCGACGATATGTTAGAACATATTAAAAGGCCACATGAATGAATAGAATGCCCAACTACATCAGAAAATAACATGAAAAAGTTCGAATGAAAAATCGTGTTGCATAGCGTCATTAAAAAACAAAGTTTACCTCTTTATTGTTGAAAATTTCATCTGTTTCCAGAAGTTGTATTGTGCCCGGTTGAGATGGCGATTGGTTTGACAATACATTTATTTTACAATTACCATTAGGAACTTCAGTACTTAAACGTGTGATGATTGATTGTTAACGGTTGTAATTTATTTATACACAATTTAGGACGTGTGAAAAATAACCAGTTGGTCAATAACAAAACAATAATATAGTAAATAGTTCGCCACCGTTTGTGTTAAAATCTATTGTTTTTGGTATTCCGACTTTCACACAAAATGTTGAATATGTTCATGCAGTGCTCGATGTTTTCAGTGCATTTCCGCAAACGTTTTTCGTTTATGATAAACGTGAATTATGAAAATTTTGGAATGAAAGAATGTTCTTGTACAGCAAGAGAAACTACGTTTACGATAAACGTTTTCATTCACTTTAAATATTTCAACCGTTACGGGAAAAGAAGATCGTTTGAGACAAATGTGTAAGTGTTATTGTTAATATTTGTAGTCCTCATAATATCTTTTCATTTAAATTATACCACGGCTTTATCGAGCTTATACTCCAAAAAAGGTTCAAATACTAAAGGCACCTTCCAAGAAACTGGGAATTTAAATACAAATTTTAAGAACAAATTTACCATTAAAAAAATGTATTACGCCAAAAAATTTTATGCACAGCCCTTCGACAAAAATGTTGTTGAATTGCGGAAATTTATATATTTATCTATAGATTTTCTTCAAAAACTGGAATAAAGAAATTTTAGGCGTTTTTAATATTTTTTGGGGTTTTTTCGGGCCAGCAAAAACTTTTTTTTTTTAAATATATTTTTTCTAATTGCATTAACGATAGTTACTAAACCACTATTTCTACGTGAAAGTGATATTCCCAACATTTGTTGCCCTCATCAATTCAATTTTCTTTAATTTAAAGGGTGTACATAAAGGCCCTGTCGGGCTTATACTTCAATAAATAAGGTCCAAATACTAAACACAGAAAAAAATACAAAATATAAAAATGTCAACAAATTTATTTGTATGTTAAAATTTTTGGAGTTCAACAAATATTGTTATTGAAATTTGGAAAATAAGTTTCATAAATATTCCAAAGCTTCTCAAATGAGAAATTTGTCAATATCTTATTTATTTGTTAATATTTTTTCGTATTTTGAGTTTGTTATTCAAACTTTACTATACACACAATACCATGCGTATGTACATTAAAAATGTCAATACAAATATTCAAATAAAATAGATTTTTTGTCGTGCCTTTACCGTCGCTAACAAATGCGTTTTTAAATAATTTTAAAGAAATATAAGGAGTGCGTACATTAACTGAAAAGTGCGAAAGTGATAACATAAATGAGGATAAAAAGTTAAGTGGTATTAAGTGTCACAATGTGGTGCTGGGTGATATAAGTTTGTTTCGCTTTTGAAGTTTGTAACACATAAAAATGTTGAAGGTAGACGCATCCTAAAATATACACATTTACTAGGAGTTACTAGCTAATGCGATTTAACTATCTCCGTCCGTCTGTCTGTCCATCTTAAATTATTCGCGAATTACAAGTCGTATTTCACGCCGAAGTTCATGTAAATTTCAGAAAGCACCGCTGTAGAATCCACATTTTCAACCGATGTTTTTAAAATTCGACCCAAAGAAAACTTTTGGCCAAAGCATAGATGCATTCGAATTTCAAGCAATCCGACTCAGATTTAGATATAGCTCCCATATATATTTTCATCCCAAGTTGCGTCTTAACGCTATAGCAGCTGTATCTTACATCAACTCATTCCGAAGTTTGGGAGATTGTAATGTAAATCGGTTCAGATTTAGATATAGTCAACATGCCTACTTTTATCATCTGCATTTCGCGTTTCTTAGCAGATCTTTGAAAGATTCAACAGGTAACTGTTTATTGAACCAAAAACGGACGTTGTGTAATTTTTGTCCAGAATTAGATGTAGCACCACATTCAAGGCGATAGAATTAGAAAAATCATTAGAAACACAGCATCGATAAAACTTGACACTAATTCTTTTGAGCTCTTTAAGTATATAATGGTATATTATACTCGGCTCTGGTTGATTTTTTTTACTGGTTTTAAATTAAAATTTATTTACTCAGTTCCAGAGACACATACAGTGGAGGCAGTCAAATATATGCGTTCAGAAAATATGTATTACAGCAAATGCCGTGGACCTGTTTTGGAGGAAGTGCTAAAGCAAATTATGCTTTACCTGTGTGCCATCTGTATGGGACCAAGATTTTATATTTAACAAAGTCAAAAACATCCTCCTTATCTCTACATAATGGTGTTTTCCTTTCTGGAAAAATGTTGCCCGTCGACGTCAAATACTAGAAAACATGTACCTCTTTTGAATTGAAGTGGTGCGGTGCGGTCCCTATACATAAACTTAAATCCAATTTCAAATTTCCAAAATGTGTTATAAGAGTTCAGTTTTCTAAATTATATTCTTGTGACGAAGGTAAAGTATTGCATCAAATATTATTGTTTATTAAAATAATGTTTTGTATTTTGTTTGTACTTTCGTCTATTATTTTCAGTAGAGTCCGAGTTATTGGATTTATTGTGAGGAAGTCGCCGGTAAGATTTTTAATAAGTAAATTTAATACTTATAAACATTCCATCATTTGTTCTTTTGTTTATTTTCACTTTTAAATGTATCCTTTAATATAAATAAATGTCGTTACAAAGATGCGGATAAAGATACTGTTTCATTCAATAATGTTATTTATTCATTGCATAAATCCACTGATTTTCAGGAGAAATAACAAATTTGGTTGTTAATATGACAATATATTTGTTGAATTTAAAGGCAACATATTTTCAATAAAATATTTGAAAATATATTTGTTGAGCAAAATAAAAAATATTTTTAATAAACAAATTACAAATGTTGTAGTTGAAATGAAAATATGTTTGTTGATTAAAAAAAGAAAAAATACCCAATGAACGAGTCACAATTTCCGTTTTTGGAACTTAAATTTTCTTTATCACAGGAATTTTGAAATTTTTTGTATTTGAGGTTTTGAAAATTGTTGTTGAATTGAAAATTTTGTTTTTTCTGTGAACGTATCTTCCAAGAACATTTTAAGTTAAAAAAAAACAAACAAGAAGTGTGGGGATGTACACAGAAAAAACATACAGTTTAAAAATTTTAACAAATGTATCTGTATGTTAAAATTTTTAAAGTTCAACAAATATTGTTAAAGAAGTTTGGAAAATAATTTTCAAAATTATAACAAAATTAATCAACAGATAAATTTGTCAAAGTCTTACTTATTTCTTGTGATATATGTCGTATTTTGAGTTTGCTGTTCCAATTTATACACACAACACATACATAAAAAATGTCATTAAAAATTTCAAAATAAAAATTGATTGTCGTGCTCTTTTCGTCGCAAACAAATGCGTTTTTAACCTTGGTAAAGAAATATGTATAAACAGTGGTTAATTTAAGAGTCAAGTGTTCAAGTGACAGCATACTGGTGGATAAAGATGTAAGTGAAATTAAGAAACTGTTGAGCAGGGTATTATTACCTTGTTTAGTACACATCTACTAGGAATTCGGTTTAAACATGTCCGTCCGTCTGTCCATCTTAAGTTGTTCGCTCTTAGCGATATAGAAGCTGTATTTTACATCAAGTTATTGCGAAACTTGGGAGAGTGAATTTGTTTAACCCTGGGACAGATTTTAAGAAAATCCGTTCAGATTTAGATGTAGGGACTGCATATACTTATATCCCAATTTTCATCTAAGCCTATAAAATCTGATATTCAAAAGATTCAATAGATAACAGTTTATTGAACCAAAAACGAACGTTGTCTAATTTCAAAAAAGTCGGTCCATATTTAGATATAGCAGCGTATATATATTTGAATCTAATCATTTGAAAAACAATATCGGCAAAACTTGATAGTAATACTTAATCTGCTCATTATGTGCAGTATGGTATTTTTCGCACTTCCTTACTGGTTTTTAACTCAAATTTGTTTATTCAGTTCCAGAGAGAAATTAAGGAGGCAGTAAACCATTTCCGTACCAAAAATATTGGAGCAAGTGACATGGACCTGTTTTGGCGGAAGTGCTGAAGTAAATTAAACATTACCTGCGTAACGTATTCAATTAATTCAAAAACATACTAAGCAAAACGAAATAAATTAGATTCTTGCGACAAAGGTAAGGTGTTATTACATCAAATTATATCGATTATTAATATAATAAATGTATTTTTTTGTACGTTCGTCTTTAGAGTCAACGTTATTGAATTTATTGTGGAATCTGCTTCCCACCGCGCCTAAATGTAAATGAGGAAGATGTCAGTGCGATTTTAAATAAGTACATACATACATATAATAAGCATCCTATTATTTCACTACTAAAATATCCTTAAATATAAATAAATGTCGATATATAATATTGTTTTATTCAATAATTGCATAAAAATGTCTAAATTCCATTAATATGCAGGGCAAATACAAACTTTGTTGTTAAAATGACAATATATTTGTAGAATTTAAAGCAACATATTTTCAATAAATGATTTGAAAATATGTTTGTTGAGCAAAGCCGAAAATATTTTTAATAAACAAATTACAAATATTGCTGTTGAAATGAAAATATGTTTGTTGAGTAAAAAAGGAAAAAAATTTCAATGAACGAGCCACAATTTTCGTTGCTGAAATTACAATTTTCTTTATCACAGGAATTTTGAAAATTTTTGTATTTGAGGTTTTTAAAATTGTTGTTAAATTACAAATTTTGTTTTTTCTGTGTATTAAGGTTGAGAAATACTGTCTGCAATGTTTTGGAGATATGATACTTTGTAAGCAGTTCTCAATTAGTGAATATTGAGCTGCTCTCATATTGTGCCAATTTTTGAAAGAGTATTTGTCCAGGGTGCCGATGATGTTGCTTGGTAGCTTCCGAAAAGATATCGTCCACCAGTGGCCACCATTAATACATTTCACACATTTCTTATTCTTCTTTTTCAAAGAAGGTTTGTTTTTCTGTTTACAGAAAAGAAAAACAAAGATCGCGAACTCAATAGTTGCTGCAGAGTTTAAGGTAACGGAAATCGAAATTTTACAGAAATGTTTAATAAAACCTTTATTTTCAAAAAATCCTTGAAAATTAAATTTTTCTATAAATGTCTTTAAAACGGAATTAATCCGCAAAATTTCAAAAGCAATTGCGCAATTGCTTTTTCTTTGAAAATGTTGTTGAAAATACATTTCCATTCAAAATTTCTTTTTTCTAGAAAATTATGTCAAAATTACATATTTCTAGAAAATTTCTTCGAAGATGCATTTTTTCAGAAAATTTTGTTGAAATTTCATTTTTTTTAAAAATTCTTCGAAAATAAATGTTTCAGGATATTTTATACATATGTATGTAAACTAATAAGGTTGAAATACTAAAATCCGGATAAGAAGGTAGGTACAAGAAGGTAGGGAAAAATTAAAAAAAATATTTTGCATATAGACAGAAACGCAAATACGGCATAAAATTCTTAAAAATGTATATATTTCGATAAATTTTTTTTAAAGTTCTTTATTTTGATATTGGAAATAAAAATCGAACGCAACATGTGGACATTTCTAATGGAAAATCCCTCAATTCCCAAAAAATACATCAAAAATCCCCAAAAACGGGATTTTTTACTTTTAGTCCTATATCTTCGATATGAAAAGCTGCGCTCGGGATTCCCTTTGCATTCGATTTTGTTACAACCTAATACAAATAAATAAAAAGAAAAATTTAGCAATTTAGCTTGGCGATTGGAGAAAATCGATCAAACTTTTGAAATTTGTGTAAAAAAAGGTCCAAATCGGAGAAGGGTGGCAACCACACCAATTAAAATTTTGGCTTCGGATTTTCTCTAGCAGATTCTGTGAAACGGCTCCTTTAAAATGAGTATAAATTTGATATACTTTGTGTAACAAACTTTTTCTACAAGACCTAAATACGAATTGGACTTTTTTCACCAAAAAATCCCCAAAAATGAAATTTTTTCAATAAATTGACTTTATAGGCACATAACTTTCTTATTTCACATACGATAAGTGGTTTGGAAATGGCAGAATTATGCCCATTTTTTTTTTCATTTTAGCCCACTGTGCGACGGTTTCTGATTTCCGTTGTGTAAAAGTACTGCTTTCAAACTTTCTGTACTGCTGTCAACAAGTAACCGCCATTCTTTTGAATTGTATGTTTGATTAAGTTCCTCGAACAATCCGGGAATGTCCTTGCAAAAGCATCTGTTATGCACAGTTGTATAAAATTGTTTGTAAGGTATATCACGGACTCTATAATATGATATGTTAACATCTGGGGCCAAAATATTGTACTGTTTCATCCCAGATGCAAATAGGTCTGCCTTATCTTTGATCAGCTCCAAATCTCTCACTAGATCAACGAGGTGAAACTGAGTTAAAAGCGATGACTCTTGACTCTAACTTGAATCGCTCAGAGTTGAGTACTCAGTTGAACTTGATTATGTTTCCGCAATTACGCTTGGGAATTGGTATTGTTTCCTAATGTGCAACTGGCAAAGTGGCAGATTTTACTTCAGCGTAATTCCAGCGAATGCTCCTTCCTACTCCAATCTGTTTACTTAGACAAAAATAGCAGTCCGTATCGTGAATGAATGGTTGTCTCCAAATCACTGGCATTCCAAATTGCACGTGAAGTCTAAAATTAAAACGTTTTATTCCACAAAACATTGTAATACAGGGTCTCCCATATTCGACGGACCCATCTGGCAACGCCATAACTTTTGACAGAGATGTCAGATCGCTTAATGACATACCGCGTTTGAAGCGTCAGTCCAAGCAGATTTTTACCATGGAACAATACACGCCACGCGAAATAGTTGAAATTTACATTCAACAGAAGAAGTCAATTGTGAAAACTCAACGTGCTTTTAAAATATTAAAAAATGTGAGAAGTGCGCCTTCTAAGAACACCATTAAGCGTTTATACGAAAAATGTTCGACTGGTGAGGCTCTTTCTAATCCGAAGAGGCCAAATAAAAGTCGACCAAGGCGATCGGCCGAGAATATCGCTGCCGTACGAGCCAGTGTTGAGAGGTCCCCAAGAACATCCCAAAAACGCCGTTCTCAGCAGTTGGGCATGGCTCGGTCCACTTTACAACGGATTATTCGCGTTGATTTGCATTTGTTCCCGTACAAAATTCAATTGACGCAAAGATTGTTGCCTGCGGACAAGCCTCGTCGATTGGAATGGGCCCAAAAAAAACATGGGTCCGTCGAATATGGGCAACCCTGTACATTAATTTTAAAGTACTTACCGCATTCTTCGACTAGTCCATCGAGTAAGCTCGAATTACACAAAATACTAGGTGTCCACGGTTCGTTCATATTTTTAACTCGTATACCAAAATATTACACATATATTTCTTCTATTATTTTACTAAACGCACGTCGATTTTTTAATAACATATTTTGTCGGGATCATTTACTCATTGAAAAGTTCATTGCCTTTTACTCATACTTCGCAATATAACATTGTAATATTTTTCAGAAAATCGACTTATCTCTTTAAGGCGCTGAATTACGCTAATTTATTAATAAGAAATTTCATTCATCAATTCCGGGTTTAAGGTTCATAACTTGCAGTACCTGTAGCTGATATATAGTTTGCTTCGAAAGTAGACACCCAATATTTTCAAGACTGCCGCGTACTACTTTGTATTGCGTACATATAATTTTACTACCTGTATATACGACTGGGATGTCCATGCCCCTAAAATGCGTAAGTGAATGGAAACCTCATAAATAAAAAACCACAAATATTGTTGAATGACCCTCTATCTGAGCGGATCTCATCCAATACAGCTCTCACATTGCATATCATGTTTTATTGAGGGTTACGAACGGCCATAAAACCTCGTCCTCTCTATAATTTTATAATGTCTGACATCAATCCTCATAAAATAAAATGCAAGTG
This sequence comes from Eudasyphora cyanicolor, assembly GCA_963930755.1. NCBI lineage: Eukaryota > Metazoa > Arthropoda > Insecta > Diptera > Muscidae > Eudasyphora > Eudasyphora cyanicolor. Next base: position 290,163,129 of record OZ005734.1, on the reverse strand, counting down.
CAATGTCTCTTATATGTCTCTCTCACATATGGCGAATTCAATATAAGCAAAAACATCATTTGAAAACAAAAAAATATGAAACAAGATTTTTTGAATTTCGGTAACATTTACAAAATGGCTCATAACTTTTACATCTATCCATAGATCAAATAGACAGCGTTTTCTCCGTTATCATGCTAGCTTTTTAAAAATGTGATAAAATATTTTTTCGATTATTTTCTATTTTTTATGGTTTTTTCTTGTACCAGGAAAAAGTGTTTTTTAAAAAAAATCATTTTTTCTCATATTTTTGACGACTGTTACTAACCAAGGAATCTACGATATTTGCAGCATACGTAGCCCTCACAATTCCCTTTAATTTGAGGCATAATACGGCTCAATCAGGCTTATACTTGAAAAATTGTGGCCCAAATACTGAATGTACTTTCCATGAAAGCTGGAAAAAAATTACCATACATTTTTTTTAAAATATTTTTTTCGTGTTTGTGACACCTAATTGCCCACATCCCTTGGGCAAAAATTTTGTTGCATAGTGTTAGTAGTTTGATTACAATCTAATTCTAAACGAATTAGTGGTTTGAATGTAATTAGTGGTCTGATTATAATCAGAGGACATCGACTTTGTATTCGAAGAGTCCTTAACCGATCTTGTTGGAATTTTGTGTCATAACTACTATCCAATAGGACTAAACTTGGTGCAAGTTTCAACCCGATCAGAAGTCACTTGACGGACATAATATTAGCATCCTTAGAAATTCTTCTGCTATTTTATCACTCCATTCCACGATTCCCCTATACATAATCTTAAACAAACGAACCTAGCCCTAGAAATGAGATATTTTTCAAATATTTCACGGCGATGTTTAGTTAATTCATATTTTGCACCTGCACTTCAAATTGTCGCATAATTGTTAATAAATGCTCAGTTTGTTTATTAGCTATGCTTTGGTTTCTCATAAAAGAAAAACCGAAACAACAATAAAATAGCTGCACTAATAATAACTTGCGGCTCTCTTTGTGGCAGCACTGTTGTTATTGTTGCTGATTTTGAAAAAAAAAAAAAATAAAAATAATTACAAAAATTATGAGAAAAAAAAATATATTAAATTCTAGACGACGATTAGTGATGACCGCACAGATATACTATCTAACCGCGCCGCGCCTGTCACCCCCTCATAAACGAGTGATGATCATTGGCCACACAACACGAGACATAGTGGCGTATGAGTAATAGCCGCGATAATTTATTTTTGAACTACTACTAGAGATGATGATCGTCATCATCATTATTATGATTATTTCCTTCATCCATTCACTGATGCCGACATTTTTTTTGGATAATCCCACAAATTTTGCCACCGCGGTCGGATGGATGGATGGATGGATGGATCGATGTGAAATGATATATTTGACGATTTAGAAAACATTTCCAATTTCAAAGTGTTTCCGCTGTCCGTTCAAGTGGGTTATCTACTTCGTGAAATGAAGTGAAATGAAAAATCGCTGATTAGCTTTGTCGTGGGGTTGAAAGAAAACTTTGCCTCATTATTCTCAATATTTGTTGGTTGTTCCATACTAAATGTCAACTAAGCAAATAATAAAACAAAACGACAGTAAATGTATATTTTATGTTAAAATTCGGACAGCTTTAAGTGATGATCAAAGAAACCGCTTTTTCGTTGGCATACTTTCGCCCCCCCCCAAAATGTACCACCTGTGGTAAGTAATTGACAATGGAGAGGAATGGGTGTGTCGGAAGATATCAATTTTAAATAAATATGACTAAAGCACTTTCTCTTTATATTGACACGAAAATTGGACCACGAAAAGTCAAAACCGAAATTGTCTGAAATTTAGGAAGTGATTTAAAAATGTTGATATTGCTTTTGTCACATTACCTCTCCACAAATTGACAGGTAATTTAAAATCTGTATTAATGAAACATTTTAAAAAGTTGAATAAAGAAAATTTTAAAAAGTACAAAAACGGAAAAGTGATTTCATAAAGTTTTCAAATTAATGAAAAATTTAAATTTGGGGGATTTCATGCCGAGTGAGTCAATTTTTAAAACCGATGTCTTCTGATCGGAATGAAACTCACACCAAGTTTAATTCTATTGGATAGTAGTTATGACACAAAATTTCAACGAGATCGGTTAAAGACTGTCCGAGTTGAAGGCGAAAATGGGCATTGCGTGGACGGACGGACTGGTTAAATCGACTTAGGAAGTTATTACAAGTCGATCGGTATAATAAACGATGATTCTACCTCTTCTCCTTCTGGGTGTTACAAACAAATACACAAACTCATAATACCCTGGACCAGAGTGTAGTGTAGGGTATAGAAATGTACCATTTTTATATGTAGTAATGTGTTATACGGTAAACTACAAAAGAATTCAAAGCTTCGCTAAGTCTGGTTGGTGTACTAAAAATGCCCAACTTATTTCTTCAAACCTTTAAAAAAAACATGAAATGCAGAATTCGAGAAATAATTTCTCTACGACAGTAAATTATTCGATGAACACCACCCGGCAATCGATGAACTTACATCCCTGTAAAGCCTAGAAAACATATATATACTTCATCGGATTATGAAAATAAATAAGCCTACCTCAACTGATTTAAGTAAAATGTGATAAACCGGTTCTACATTCCAACTACTTATTACAACACATTATTTTTATAGGGATATCCCCTCATCTTTGAATAATATTAAAAGTTCTAGAAACGTTGGTGATTTGACAGATGTTTGCACTATGCAGCTGACGAGAAAAATTGTTTAATAAGCGACTTAAAGATTATAAAACAATTTTGACAGTTTACAATTACGTTTGACATATGGGCAATTCCAGAAAAAAGCAAAAGCCGGTAAAATTAATCGCAAAATGTGAAAATTCAGGACATTGGTAGAAATATGAGTTGTGTATTGCGCTAAGAAATTAAATCGGCTGTGACATTTATATTGGTTTAAATCAAAATACATATCCAGCTATAACCACCTAAAAGATGTAAGCGTTATCATAATCAATTTTCATTTTTTTATGAAAACCGATATTTAAAACTATTTTCATTTTGTTTCCAATTGTAGTTAAGATCATTTGTATGCAATTTTTTATCCAAAAAGTTTGTAATAAACTTCAAATGGTAAAAAAATAACGCTATCATTAATTTAAAGAAAATCTGAATTGTATGGGGATTTGAAATTTTCAAAATTTGTTTTTGTTTTTAACCAAATTTTTAATTGTTCTTCAACGGCTAAAACTTTATTTAAAAAGTCGAACATAACGGGCCGCATTTTTGGATATTTTTTAATATGCACCAAACTCACAGAAATCCAAAACAGTAAATGGATTTTTGGGGACTCAATATTTGCAATAGTTTCCAATAACTGGATTGGATTTGTGGGAGTCTGGTGCATATTCTGCATAATTTTTTTAGATTAAAGATTTTAGAAAGAAACATTCGAAAAAAAATTTAAATTTAAAAAAATCAACCAAAAATTTCCCCGTTGTGTTGTCTTTCCAACGACGTAAATTCACACACGCTGAAAAAAAATCGCTTCTGTAGTATATTGTCCCAAACATATTCGGCTTGAAATATACATATGTTTAGAGTACACTCCAAATATATAATATTTGACACACATAAATATTATATGTTTGGGAGAATATTGTTCTAAACAAAAATATGTTCCCATTCTAATATTTTTTATTTGGAACTAGTATTTCCGAAACAAACATTAATTTGTATTTAATTATTTTGGCAATGTATCAATGCCTTGATTTAAAGACAAGTTTTCTGTTTTTCAGGTGCTCAAAGATAATTTTTTTATAAATTTTAAATGTTTTTAAAATTCAATTAAAACTTAAATCGTATAATCTTTCGTGAATATAAATTGCATTGATGGATTGACAAAAAGTGATGAATTGGAATATTTATAAATTAAAAGACATTTTTAGCTATAAAGTTTAAAACGAAAACTAGGAAAAACTAACTAAAATTCGAAAAAATCAGCAAAGTTTTAAAAAATTTTTAAAAAAAATATGTTTGGAAAACTTTTTAAACAATAACTTTGTTTGTGGGTACACACATATTTTATTTGTGAAAGTCAGTTAGCAAATATATTATGTTCTAATATATTAATATATGCGTTCCAAACAAGATTTCTTGATTTTCAAATAAAATTTATTTGTTAACAAATATATAGTATTTGAAAAAATCGCTTCCAAATATATTTTCTTTCAATTCAAACATATCAAAAATGACGATTTTCCCCCGTGCATCGAAGGAGTGACCTAAGACCCCAAGTATGTTTGGCAGAAATTGGATTTGGGTCATTTTAAGGCATTTGAGCAATGTCTGTCCGTCTGCCTGTGTGTATGTATGTCTGTCTGCTGGCTGGTGCGTACGACAACTCTCGAAAGGATTAACCGATTGACTTCAAATTTGGTACACGGTAATATTTTGCTCTATCTACGGCTAAGTTCGAAAGAAGATTTTATGTTCTTATGAGAAACATTGTTCATATAATACATTGAAATAAAGCTTAAGGTGTTGTTTGTATTTACAGAATCGCAAATTTATACTTCCACCGCACGAACAGTTCAGTCCATAACGCATTTTGCAAAAGCATTGCACTTAACACAAAAAGTTGAAAAATTGGCTCTTAGTGGGTTAAGAAAACATATATTAGGAAACAAGGTATAAAAGTGACTTTTCTCACGTCTCTTTTGTTGTTGATTTTGTACAGATTGATAAAGAATTGACGGAGATATTGCAATATATATATCTATAGTTAGGAGGCTCGCGATAAAAATAATGAGTTTTTGGACTCACAACTAATGGATTTAGCTATTGTGTAAATTTGGACAAAATTGGTAAGGTCCTTGAGGTAATGATTACAGATGAACCAAAAATATTTTCAAAAAGGTAGTGTCCGTAAATTTGCTGTAACTTTTTACAAAGCGCGATCTACCAAAATGTTTTTTCTGATTCTGGTTGACGTCAAAATAGGACGCATTCTAAACATAAAATATTTCCAATCACTGCTCCAGAAAGTGAAATTATTGGCATATGCAACAAATATTTTGCAATATTGTTCATATGGTCAGTTGGTAATTAAAGTTCATGATATATGTATTTAGATTTTAGGAAGTGTTTCGGACCTAACTGCAAAAATTTCAGTCGAATCCGTTCAATATTTACAGAGAAAATTGTAGTTTTCTAAACACACTCGCAAAAATTTAATAGGTCATATCTTGCGAAAATATCAAAATTTTGCTAAACGGTTCAAATTGTTTTATTTTTTCCAAATTCTTAACAAATTTCAAAAAAAAACTTGCCCTTCCATAAGAAGTTCACACTTGTTTTATTTTTACCCATATACTACATATTCGAATTTCCTGAAATTCCACTCACAGTATTAGTTTATTAGAGCTATTACTAAACTTTAACACCATTGAAATACCTGAAATTTTATACGGAGTAATGCTTTTATGGTATCATCTAGAGTCCAGAGAAAAGTGACCGTAATTGGCACGCCCCTTTTGGTACCCTCCCACACAAATGAACCATTTTGTTCCAAATGTAAACAGCTCTTAACATTAATACCAGTGCATACTTTGAAGTTATTAAATGCAATTTAAATTGATAATAATTTAATTCAAAATAAATTTACGCATTATTGGGTCTTAAGGTGAGGGGATACATAAGTCGGTTTACCGGACTGAACTTTCTTACTTGTTTTTAACAAATCTTTATAAAATGTTAAAGACAGGCAACTATTTTCTGAACCAAATTTGAAGGAAATCGCTTTAGATTTAGATATAGATATAGTCCCGGTATATACTTATATACCGATTTTTAATCTAAGCGCTATAAAATATTGTTTGGCAGATCATTGTCATTAGGAAAACAATATTGACAAATCTTGACAATATTTATACTTATTCTGCTCTAATAGGGTGGTGTAGGGTATCATAAGCAGGGATGTAACTAATGTGGCTGTAGCGAATGCGAATATTAAAAAAATAATTTTTGTGAAAGCGAATGCGATAACGAATATTTTTTGTTTTTTTGCGAATACGAATCGAATATCAAAAACTGATTTACGGGAGGGAACATTTTTATACCCTCACTGACGAGGGTATATATCATTTGCTACGAAAAAAGTGTAACACATCGAAGGAGTGATCTAAGACCCTAAGTATGTTCGGCGGATATTCGTTTTGGGTCATTTTAAGTCGAATGAGCAATGTCCGTCCGTCTGTCTGTCTGTCTATCTGTCTGTCTGTCTGCTGGCTGGTGCGCACGATAACTCTCGAAAGGAGTAACCGATTGACTTCAAATTTGGTACGTGGTAATATTTTTTTCTATCTCCGGCTAAGTTCGAAGATGGGCCACATTGGTCCACTCCTTCTAGTACCTCCCCCACAAAGTGTTAAAATGTTGTGAAATATTGAATCTTTAATAACTGCTATACTACTAATACTACTTATTCGAATCTTCTGAAATTCCACACATTGCATTGGTTTATTAGTCGCTATCAACTCGAGAAAAATGGGCCATGTTGCTACGCCCCTTTTGGTACCTCCCACACAAATACACCTTTTTGTACCAAAAGTTAACAGCTTATAACATTAATACCAGTGCATAAAAATACTTGAAATTTTGTACAGTGTAATGCTTTCATAGTGCCTACAGTCCAGTGAAAAAAGGGTGTCATATTCACGCCCCTTTTGGTACATCTTACACAAAGGTACCATTTTGCACCAAAAGATAACAGCTTATAACATTAATACCAGTGTATAAAAGCACTTGACATTTTGTACAGTGTAATGCTTTTATAGTGTCTTTTGCACTGTGAAAAATGGCCCCTTTTTGTACCTCCCACACAAAGGTACCATTTTGCACAAAAAGTTAAGAGCTCACAGCATGAGTACCAATGCAAAATGGCCAAATCATACCAAATTTAATATCTCATAACGTTAATATACCAGTGCAAAAAACGCTTATAATTCGGCGCAGTGCAATGTATTTAAAGAATCTACTATTCAGAGAAAAATAGGTGTATTTGTTAAAAACATTCTGGTACCTCCCATACAAATTGACAGAATAATTCGTTTAATATTCCATATTACATTACTCACAAAGTGAGGGTATACCTTAGTCGGTTTACCCGACTGAAACTTTCTTACTTGTTTTTTCTATCGTTCACTAGTACATATTCTCATTCTCTTGCTTATACGAGTAATAGGCATGTTTTCGTTACAAGCTATCGATTTTAGTTTAGAACTTTGCAACTAAAACAACCAACTTCCACTAAATGACGCGTAAGCAGTAAGTGACGGATTTCCACTATCTGATAGCGAAGAAGAAACAGAAGAAAGAACAGTGCGAAACAGACAACAAATTTGTGAAATTTATTTATCTTTATATATAAAATCCTTTGTACGTTTGTTAGTAACGCATGATCTCCGAAACCATAAAAGCGAATGGGCCGCAAATTGAACATTATATTCAGTTTGGGTTCATTTGTGTTTTAGAATTATTTTCACCGCGATGAATTACGTAGTGGTCAAGTTATTTGCAAAATTTGCATTTCCGGAGCGATTTGACTGAAATTTAAAATGTATTTGTGGTTTGTCTTGGACATATATATGGTCAATATAAATTTTTTTATGTTTTTTTTTCCTGAGACTCGGTATGTATGCATTTTTGAATGAAATATCAATGAATAACAAACCAATACATCTCATACAGGACGGGCAGGACAACGTCTGCTGGGGTCAGCTAGTAAAATATAAATATATTCTATGTTCAATTGTTTAAACTCTTTTTGCACATATTTAAATAATTTCCCATTTTTGATCTTCTTCTTCCCGTTAATTCACAATAGTTGACAACAATCTCTTCAAAAATGAGATGCCATACTACGAAATATAGGATGCCCAATCTGGCAACACCATACATTAAGACAGGAACACAAGCACCAAACTTCATCGGGAACTAATAATGCTTAACATTGCTCAGCACCCCATACAAATTAAGCATCTATGATGTAACGAAAACACGCCTAATAGTAAATTTATGTTTTATAAATACAAATACGCGGTCCTCTTCGTTGCCCCCAGACATTTGATAGTCCTGAAATATAATTTAATATAAAATAAATATTATTTAATTGTAAAATAAAATAATTATTTTTTGCATCTGTCACATCAACCCCGAAAAATCCAATTTTTAAAGACCTTTTTGGTACTAACACTATATAATATCTAAATTAACCCTTAACAGGCTATCTTAAATTTGGGCGTTTTTTTGGAGTTTGTGTTAAGTTTTGGGCTTTGGTGTGTTCTGACACTTATAGTAAAATTTTATGGCCGACATTTTTGTAAAATATTTCAACCCCGCTCCACCCATTTCTAGGGGAGTTTTTTACGATTTGTTAAAATATAGGCAAAAATCACCGTTATGGGGGGGAAGCTAGAGGGTTAATATATTCCACAAAAATATAGGCCTTAACATTTGCTACAAAGTTGCTGAAGATACCCTACACCTCAGATGAACAGAACACATAGTGTTATATACCGATATTCTGCACGAACTAGCAGAGGGGGGAAAACTTTAACCCCCCCACCCCTAAAATAAAATTCCGATGTGATCTTTCAAAACGCCGATACACGTATATATTTTTTTGGCCTCCTCTACCAGAATCCACTGACAGAACCCTGTTATTTTGAAAAAAGTTTGAAATTGTTGTACAGTGTAATGCTTAACATTGCTCAGCACCCCATACAAATTAAGCATCTATGGTGTAACGAAAACACGCCTAATAGTAAATTTATGTTTTATAAATACAAATACGCGGTCCACTTCGTTGCCCCCAGACATTTGATAGGGACAGTACGAATCTCGTTAATCTATTCGTAGGCACGGACAGTAGGAATCACTTAAAACATTGGCTTACATAGGCGGACCCACGCCTAAATCAAGAACTTATAAAGCCTATGTCACCCTCTAGGCTTATCTGAACATTCCATAAAAATTTCATCAAAACCGATCCAGCCATTTTTGAGTCCATACGTAACATACACACATCCATTTATATACATATAGCTGGACCCGGTCCACTTCGTTGCGTCAGATTTAGATTCCGACCCCGTCCGTTTTTGATCCAATCACGAATACTTCCACCAAAATCATCTCAATATAATAAGAGCACTCTCGCTAAGAAATTGTGAAGATATCTCAATTTCAAAATTTGGCTTTGGCCCGTTGGTCCGATCCCGGCCATTTTTGGATTAATCACGTAGACTGCCACCAGATACATATTAACAGAGTTACAGTACTAAGGCTAACAAATTGTGCAATACATCTCAATTTTAAAATTGGCTTATATGGGCGGAGCCACGCCCATTGATCCGATTCCGCCCAGTTTTTGACCAATCACATAGACACAAAATAACGGCACTCTCGCAAATAGATTGTGTAAGATACCTCAATTTGAAAAGGTTGCTTGCATGGGCTGGGCCACGCCCATTGATCCGATTCCGCCCAGTTTTGGACCAATCATGTAGACTACCACCAGATACATATGCACCAAATCAAGATTTGGCTTATATGGGCGGTTCCACGCCCATTGGTCCGATCCCGTCCATTTTTGGACAAATCACGTAGACTGCCACCAGTTACATAAGTACAAAATTACAGCAATCCGCTAACAAATTGTGCAAGATATCTCAATTTTAACATTTTTCTTATGTGGGCGGGGCCACGCCCACTTGATATATCGAAAATTCAAGTACCCTATTTTTACCACGACCCACACATGTACATTCTGTGAAAATTTCAAGATCGGTTCAGCGGTTTAGACGTCTATACGGTACAAACAAACACACATTCTTCTTTATATATAGACTAGCCCGTCAAATCACCTTGAGAGGCTACATCGCTTATTCTCTGTTGGGGCATATAGATTGCTGTTCATATTTGAATTTTAGGTTGTATGGGCGGTACCACGCCCACTGTCACTACCACACCGGTTTTTGGCTCCATGATCTGTTCTGGAACCAAGGTCACACATATTGAATTTCGACTATTTCGAATCAATAGTACATAAGATATTCCACTTTTAAATTTTACGTTGTATGGGCGTTGCCACGCCCCTTTGTCCAATCAAAACCGAACATAGCTACGAACCTTCCACACACCCAAAGGAAATTCTCGTGCAAAAATTCAGCAAAATCTGTTCAGCCGTTTTCGAGTCCATCGCGTACCAACGAACACCATTTTATTTATATATATGTATATAGATTTCAAGAATTTTTTGTCTGTTTCGCACTGTTCTTTCTTCCCAACTCATGACACCATTGCTACCAGATAGTGGAAATCCGCTACTTATTGCCTATGCGCCAGTTAGTGGAAGTAAGTTGTTTTCGTTACAAAGTGCTAAATTAAAAAAAAATTGTAAAGAAAACATGTCTAATATTCAATCACTTATCAACATAAAGGGTTTTCCAACAAGAGGTGTTATTTTGGTATTCAAAGAAAATTGCCATTTTTTGCGATAAATTATCGGATGTTTATTTCATAATAAAGAGGAAGGTATGCCGTTAATAATGAAAAACATCAGCCAAATGGCCACCACGACCGCGCTTACAGGACCATATCCTTTTCATGAAATTTTCCATAACCAAATCGCAAAAGCGTAGACCTTATCTTTCACGTGGCCCCAAAGGAAGAAGTCGCTAGGTGTTAAATCACAAGATCTCGGTTACCTATTGTGATCACCTCTTCGAGAGATAACACGGTCCGGAAACTTTTCCCGTAACAGAGCAATGGTTTCGTTGCTTGTGTGGCACGTAGCACCGTCCTGTTGAAAGTAAACATTATCCAGATCAATACCATCCAACCCCGACCATAGAAAATAATTAATCATCTCTCGACAGCGCCATCCATTCACCGTAACTGTTGATCCAACCTCATTTTCGAAAAAGTAAGGTCCAAAGGGTTTTCCGAGCCCCAGATGCGCCAATTTAGCTTGTTGACGTAGTCACCAACGTGGAAATGGGCCTCATCAGTCAAGATGATTTTCGAATTTTAATCATTCCAGTGCATTGTTGAATCGTGTATCATTCCATTTTTTGGAAGTGGCGTAGTTTCTACTTGTCAAATGTCAAAGAATAAAAGCTTCAAAAGTGACACCTACCGAAATACCGGATGATTCAAAATAACACATCCTGTTGGAAACCCATGTATTATTCCTTTGACCACTGCACCGTTACTCTCTTCCAACTTACTTCTCCCACACCCCTCAATCCAGAAAAACACAACAGGTTGAACAATAACGAACTCACCGCACTTGTTTGTTTACATTCTAATTTTTAATATGATCGGTTTTCGTCAATAAGCAACACCGGCAAACAAAAGAAATCAGTTGTCTAACATCGACGACTTTTTCACAAATTTTGTCACACTTTCGCAGAAGAACTTTGATAATGCCAAATACATAATTTGAACACTACTTTATACAAGACACGAGTCGTCTACTCTTTATTAGACGGCTCTTGGAGTCATCCACGAGACGTCTACTGTAAAATAGATGAATCCACAAGTCGTTTTCTGTAGATAAGCTGACTCCGCGAGTCGTCTGCTGTAGGGTGGAAGACTCCACGAGTCGTCTTATGTAAATTTATAACAATTAATATAATTTCAATGCGTTATTTTTAACGAAGAAAGTCCAAGTCTTCTGCAGATGTCCGAACTGAAAGAAATTTATTCGAGAACTAAAGAAATGATAGAAACAGGTTATTTACCACGTAGTCCTTAATAGTTAAGAATGAGTTAGTCATACGTAAACATACCGTAACTTAAATTGGTGGTGAAAATCAGTAAAAACAGATATTAAAATGGAACGTAACGTTAACAAGAGGAATTTTAAAATATTCAAGTTGCACTACATTTACGTATGGCTAACCCTTCCTTTAGGGGTGGAGGAGAACATCGCTCCTTTGATGTGTTTAGTGATGTCAAACGGGAAATCCCGATCCCGAGTTTCATTTTAAAAATCCCGGGATATTTTAATAATAATATATGAAGCTGTCTCGTAAAAAATATTAATTTAAAGATAGATACACTTTTTCGAAAATGTAAACTAATGAAGCAAACTGTTTACATCCAAAAACATTGACATAATCCGGTGATTTTTAATTTGGAGAAGAATTACAAAATATATCATAAATTTAATTATAAACAAGTAAAATTAAAACCAGTAAGGAAAGGCTAAAGTCGGGCGGTGCCGGCTATATAATACCCTACACCACTCTCGTAATATTGAATAACTCTGATATATACATTTTGTAATTCATGTATATATTGTTAACATAAATTTACTTTTGGGACATTTTATACTTAAATAATACCCTGTACCACATTGTGGTGTAGGGTATAAAAACGATTGGATCTTAAGAGCCAAATCGGACGAAACATATATATGGGAGCTATAGCTAAATCTAAACTGATTTTCTTCAAATACGGTAGCGTTGGTTCATGGATCCAGAAACTTTACCATTCTAAATTTCAAAACGATTGGATATAAAATACAGCTTTTATAGGACTAAAGAGCTAAATCGGACGAAACATATATATGGGAACTATAGCTAAATCTTAACTGATTTTCTTCAAATTCGGCAGTGTTGGTTCATGGATCCAGAAACTCTACCATTCTAAATTTCAAAATGATTGGATGTAAAATACAGCTTCTACAGGACTAAAGGGCCAAATCGGACGAAACATGTATATGGGAGCTATAGCTAAATCTTAACCGATTTTCTTCAAATTCAGTAGTGTTGGTTCATGGAACAATAAAATGTACCATTCTAAATTTCAAAACGATTGGATGTAAAATACAGCTTCTATAGAACTAAAGGGCCAAATCGGACGAAACATATATATGGGAGCTATAGCTAAATCTTTACCGATTTTCTTCAAATTCGGTAGTGTTGGTTCATGGATCAAGAAACTCTACCATTCTAAATTTCAAAATGATTGGATGTAAAATGCAGCTTCTTCAGGACTAAAGAGCAAAATCGGACGAAACATATATATGGGAGCTATAGCTAAATCTTAACCGATTTTCTTCAAATTCGGCAATGTTGGTTCATGGATCAAGAAACTCTACCATTCTAAATTTCAAAACGATTGGATGTAAAATACAGCTTTTATAGGACTAAATGGCCAAATCGGACGAAACATATATATGGGAGCTATAGCTAAATCTTAACCGATTTTCTTCAAATTCGGTAGTGTTGGTTCATGGATCAAGAAACTCTACCTTTCTAAATTTCAAAATGATTGGATGTAAAATACAGCTTCTACAGGACTAAAGAGCAAAATCGGACGAAACATATATATGGGAGCTATAGCTAAATCTTAACCGATTTTTTTCAAATTCGGCAATGTTGGTTCATGGATCAAGAAACTGTACCATTCTAAATTTCAAAATGATCGGATGTAAAATACAGCTTCTGTAGGACTAAAGGGCCAAATCGGACGAAACATATATATGGGAGCTATAGCTAAATCTCAACCGATTTTCTTCAAATTCGGCAATGTTGGTTCATGGATCAAGGAACTCTACCATTCTAAATTTCAAAACGATTGGATGTAAAATACAGCTTCTATAGGACTAAAGGGCCAAATCGGACGAAAGATATATATGGGAGCAATATCTAAATCTGAACCGATTTCAACCAAATTCAATAGCGATCTTAACAGCCGCGAAATACTCTAAACTGCAAAATTTCAGAACGATCGGAGTGAAATTGCGACCTGTAGTCGACGAACAACTTTACATGGACAGACGGACGGACGGACGGACATCGTTAAATCGACTCAGCTAGTGATTCTGAGTCGATCGGTATACTTTAAGGTGGGTCTAGCTGTGTTATTTTCAGGTGTTACAAACATCTGCCATGAAACAAACTTATAATACCCTGTACCACAGTGTGGTGTAGGGTATAACAAGAACACAAATGAAGTTTGTTTCCCACAAAACGAATGACATTGTATTCTATTCTTTTAAATTTATGAAAAAATCCTAATACAAATCTGATTTGGATCGACACATTAATTTGGTTCTCATAAAAACGGTCCTCTCAAACAGATTTCTCAAGTTGAAAAAAAAATATTCGTGGTTTAATGATAGAAAATTATAACGTCAATAACAATTCACACGACGAACTGAAATTCGACCAAAATTAGTCCATAGCTAAGATGTTGTGAAATATTATATTTAATAAAAGTTAGTATTTTTTAACAAAAGTTAATTTATGCATTAGCTGCTTTTATCCTCTTTTGAATTAATTAAAATTAAATTAAAACTGAACTATGTTTGTAATCCATTTCGAAATATCACATTATTAAAAATGAAAAAACCCCGATTTATCCCGAAAACCAGGAAAATACCATTTATTCCGAAAACATTTCGGGATCCTTAAAAATCCCGGGATCCCAGGATTTGTGAAAACCAATCCCGTTTGACATCTCTAGATGTGTTACACTTTCGGCTCTCAGCAAATGATATATACCCTCCTCCCTGTAAGGTGAGGGGATAATAATATTTAATTTAAGGAGGATCTTTATATGGGAGCTATTTGAAAATAGAACACTTTATTGTATTGAAAGTTGTTGCGTGAAGGAGTACTATCATGCAGACATAGGTAAAATGTAACTCAAACTTAAAAATGTCACCCCAATCGGAGGAAATAAGTGGTTTCTGCAGTGTCAAGACACCAAGTCTTCTGTTCGTGAAGAGAGATCTACGCACAATTAAACAGAAACCGGCAAATTTCAGCACAATCAGTTGAAATTTGCAGTTTGTTCAGCGTCAATAATTCAGGTAGAAATGGTCGTTTTTATCCTCTCTAGTAAAATACCGAAGTATTTTTCCCTTTCAGAAAATCGAAATTCAATACCGCCCATGGAGACAGTTGTGACTGGTGGTAACTTATTTTTTTATCCGGTCAACATAACTAGTTCCGTATTGTTCGGACTAACACCAAGACCGTTATCGGAAAGCCATCTAGTCATTGTATGAAGGGCCTGATGTAGCATGTCTCTAAGAGTACTCTCAAACAGCCATTCTAACAGCCATTGCTACGTCATCTACATATACAACAACCCTTACACGCATCATCTCCAGAGAAAGCAGAATATTGTTCATCGCAAGATTCCATAGCAGAGGATACAGAACACCCCCTTTGTGCGTTAACCGGCTGTCAAACCTGTGGAGGTCAGTTGACCCTAATCTAGGTGAACTGAGTCTCTTAATCAGAAGGTTATGCATGAACTTACGTACATATGAATACTGCTATCAACCCACAGGGTTGCTAGAGCTGCATTATACAGGGTTTTCCAACAAGAGGTGTTATGTTGAATCACCCGGTATTTCGGTAGCTGTCACTTTTGAAGCTTTTATTCTTTGACATTTGACAAGTAGAAACTACGCCATTACTAAAAATGGAAAGATACACGATCATCGAAAGATACAAAACGATCGAACAAAAAAAAACGAGACGAACGATACAAAATCATCTTGACTAATGAGGCCCATTACTACCTCGGTGGCTTCGTCAACAAGCAAAATTGTCGCATCTGGGGCTCGGAAAACCCAAGAGCTATTGTTGAGAAGCCTCTCCCTCCTCAAAGTGTGACTGTTTGGTGCGGTTTATGGTCCGGCGGGGTCATTGGACCTTACTTTCCGAAATGAGATTGAATCGAAAATGAATGGATTGTGCTATCGAGAGATGATTAATGATTTTTTATGGTCGGAGTTGAATGGTATTGATCTGGTTTTGTTGCCACACAAGCAACAAAACCATTGCTCTGTTACGGGAAAAGTTTCCGGACCGTGTTATCTCTCTCTTGGGGCCACGTGAAAGATAAGGTCTACGCCAACAGCCCAGCGTCGATTCAAGACCTCAAAGATAGAATTCGTGAGGCTATCGAGGACATAGGGCAGCCACTTTGGGATTTGGTTATGGAAATATTCATGAAAAGGATATGGTCCTGTAAGCGTGGTCGTGGTGGCCATTTGGCTGATGTTGTTTTTCATTATTAACGGCATACCTTCCTCTTTATTATGAAATAAACATCCGATCATTTATCTAAAAAAATTGCACTTTTCTTAGAATACCAAAAAAAAAACACCTCTTGTTGGAAACCCCTGCATAATCTTAGAACCCTTCTTTAACAGAGAGGGATTCTTTAATGACTGCTGACCAGATCATGCAGGGCGGTTTCGGAGGACTTGCCTTTGCTGTAGGCATGCTGCTTAGTGGACAGTAGCCTGTGATCAATTTTAGTCCTAAGCTAACTATCTATTAATCTCTCAGGTTTTAAGGAGAAATGGCGATAGACTTATTGGCCGGCAATCCCTAGCTCCTACAGGGGTCGGTTTTCCTGCTTTTGGGATGAAAACAAACTCGTTTTTTCTCCATTTTAGTATGTAGGCCTGATTTATACAACATATGTAGATCTCCCTGAGCTAGGGAGCAATTGTATCAGCCACTGCCTGTAGCCCGGCCGACGAGACTCTCTCTGGTCCTGGCGACTTTGGTTACAATCTCGCTGGCCAACTCTTTTTCCCGGGAAATGTGCATCCGGGAGTACACCCAGCGATTCCTCACTGAACGTAATCAAAGAACTAGCATCTGTCTTGATGACCCAATATTGACCCAATAAGTAAAGGGTCTACCATCTAACGTTTTTTTTCAACTAGTGCTTATTTCGTAAATGGTAACACTTAGCTCCTGTCTGATTTGACAGATAATTAGTTTTATCCTTCCGCTGAACGAATCCAATGCGTTTTCGCTTCGCTAAGTGGGCCTGCGATCGACTTACAGAAGATGCCGATTTTGCCAAAAAAATCATCTTTTCAGATGAAGCTCATTTTGATCTTGGCGGGTATGTAAACAAGCAAAATTGTCGCATTTGGGGCACAGAAAACCCGCACGCATACATTGAAAAGCCGATACACCCAAAACGAGTAACTGTTTGGTGCGGATTTTGGTCCAGAGGCCTAATTGGGCCATTTGTCTTCGAATTTTTGTTCACAAAACTTGAAGAGGCTACTGCATGGCCAGCCGAGGCAGCCATTTGAATGAAATTATTTTCCATTATTAACCGGAAGGATTGTACTTTAAAATAAAAAAATAAATTTGAGAAAATATTCAGTAGATTTTTTTAAAGCATTTTCAAAAAAAAAACTGTTATTTGGCGGACCCTTTACAAGGTGCTGAGGCTAAAATTTTTCGTAACCTTAAGATGGGCTTTCGAAGCCACTGCACTTTACGAGCCTTTCTCAACTCTTTTTTGTACTGCTTGAGATCTTCCATATATGTATCCCATGCCTGTGCGACTCTGGTGGCCTTTTTCTTAATAAATAGCTTCCTGTAGCACTTCCTTAGTATAACTGTTTGAGCGATCGTTTTTTGACCTTCAGCTTTAGTTTGTTTGGATGCTAGGATTTAAAAAATGAAGTAAATTTTTTTTGGGTTTCTGAAAAAAAATACTTTTTTCTAATTTTTTAACGATTGTTACTCAACCAGTGTTTTTACGTGAAAGGGATATTCCGCCAAATAACTTTTTTTTTGAAAATGCTATAAAACGCATTGGATGGTCAGTTGGCTTCAACTCCTGAACCAATTGGACTTTGTATGGCGTCATACCAAGGTCTTTATGCTAAATTCGTCTCAATGATGGCTCCGAAATGTTCAATTGTTGAGAACGACGGTGAATTGATGTTGATGGCGCTTCACGCACAGTTTCTGCCACAGCAGCAATATTCTCGGGTGTACGCACTGTTTTTGGCTTTTCACGCTTTGGTTGAGGGTGCCAGTTTCTTTCACTTTTTTCACAAGATAACGAACATACGGAGCTGACGGTGCTTCTCTTCTTCCAAAATCCGTACGCAATTTTCGCACACATTCTGCAACATTACCATGATTTTCAAAGTAATGTCGCAATATTCGCAGTACAGCGGAAATATAAAACTAATTATCTGTCAAATCAGACATGAGCCAAGTGTTACCATTCACGAAATAAGCACTAGTTGAAAAAAAACGTTAGATGGCGGACCCTTTACATAAAAACTGTGGTCCAAATACTAAAGGACCCTTAAAAATTTTAATTTAAAAAAAATAAAAAAAAAATGAATTGTCTAATGGCTTGTGTACTACTTGCCGAAGTCATCTGTAATTATATCGATTATTCCATATTCATACTAAAAACAGTGTCCGCTTCTGGCTACAGAACCGTCCACATAAGGAAAGTTAACATGTTCTAACAACTAGCCAACGTCATTGGAACAAAAGCTTTTATGGTATATTTTATCGTATCATATTTAGAGAGAAAATAAATTACTCTGTTGAATTATGGAAATTGGAAAATAGGGAAATAAAAACACCCCATTTGTTTCTCACAAAAGCTTCCACCTTAACAAATTGAAATCAACAATTGAGCACTAACTCCTACACTGCTTAATTAATGATATTAGTGGGGGCATACCAAGAAATGTAGTTACTATAACCAATTCCAAATAAATGTGTGATTAATAAATTGCAGCACGTAGTTTAAGCATAGTTGCTACGTCGCCCTGCAATATATGGTGGGGTACATTACATTTCATTATCTATATAATATCTATCAATGAAACTATATAATAAAACTAAGCTAATATTGTCCGCAATATAGTAACAGATTATTTAAAAGATATCCAGCCTCTTTTTCATTTAGAAGATTCAAAGACTTTATATTTATCGGGTATAAACTCTAAACCAGCCTACGACATGTTTTGAAACCATTTTTTAATAGAATACTAATAATTATCGTTTAGGTTTAGGCTATTGACCAATGAAGTGGACGGGTACCAGGAAACATAGTATACCTTACGGATGGTGATAAGCTTAAAAGAAATACGGTCTTTCGGACCTATTGCCAGGATAACAGCAGTAACATTAGTTTAAAAAATGTTTGTCGAAATGATGTACGTACGATTTTCTGGTGTAATTTGGGATCCTAAACACGAAAAAATATGAAATATGTGTTTTTATAATACCAATTTTCAGTAGCTTCTAGTATTTGAAATTAGTTTGAAGTATGTATAAGTATATGGCCAAGATAGATGTGGGATACGTATTAAATTTAAGGTAATTATTAAGGCTGCAAATCTTAATTATTTCACTTCTACGTAGAAAATGAAAAATATACGAGTATATGTATATATTTTTAGATTATGAAATGAAATTTATATTTTTCAAAAAATAAATTTTTAAAAAAGCGTTTTTGCTGGCACGAAAAGAAAATCATAAACAAATAGGAAACAATAGTAAAAATGCTAACAAAGTAAACAATGTCTCTTTGACCATTTTATTTGGGAGGTACCAAAGTGGGTGCGACAATACCGCTCATTTTTACTGTAAAGACATTACACTGCACAAAATTTATAGAAATCGAAATATTATTAAAAATTTTGGTAAACATTTATATTTTTAAAAATATCGTTTTCTAAAAAATTTATTTACAAATTAATATTTTCTTAAAATTTCTCTAAAATGTCATTTTTCTATATAGTTTCGTGAAAATTTCATTTTTTCGAATACATATACACATTTTTTTGCGAAAATTTTGTTTTGTCTAGAAACAATTATTTTTTTCGTGCTTCTAGAAAATTTCTTGGTCTTCCTTTGAAATTTATTTTGTTTTTTTACCACTGACTGCATTAAATGTCAATGGCCGGATTAAAGATCGATGACCACGGATTAAGGACCACTGTCGGGATTAATGGGTGTCAACCAGAAATTTTCTAAAATAATGCAATTTCATCGAAATTTTATACAAAAATCCAATATCGACGCAATTTTCTAGAAAAAGTTCATTGAAATATGATTTTATTCAAAATTTTATAGATATTGCTATTTTATTGAAAATTTCATGAAAATTGAAATTTTATAGAAAATTGGATCGAAATGAGCTATTATAAAAATATCCTTCAACATTGATGGACAATAAAAATATTGCCTAAGTTAATATGCTTTAGGCGACACACATTGACATATTACAAATAAAAAATTGCCTAATTTTTTTTTTTTTTTTTGAAAAATAATAGCTTGTACAAAATGGAACAGCAGCAAATATGATCGAATTTGCGGTGAATTTTGAACATAAATGTTTGCATATTTTTTGCATATGCAAATATGCAGTTTGCATAAAATATGCAAAAATAAATAGAAGCATATTTAATTATTTTTTTGACGAAAAAAATTTGTTTGTTATCGGTACAACCATTTAATAAAAATATGAAATTCCATATATTCCATTGTCTGCTAATCAGGGGTCATTGTACTTTAAACGACATTGTACTTTAAGGCACCGGATTCAATCGATGACCAGATTAAATGTCGATGACAGGATGAAGGGTCGTTGACCGGATAAAGGGCTACTGACTGGTCAATGACCGCATTGAAGACCACTTGCCGGATTAAAGGTTAATGACCGCTGTTCGATGACCGAAGCCAGGATTAATGGCCACTGATCAGATTAAAGATAAATGATTCAGTTCAATTTCAACTGTGATCGTAGCTATAAGGAATTTCTCTGTGATATTTTAATATTTTAGTATATATTTTTGCAATTATTTATTAATTTTATGTTTAATGTTGTACTGTGTCGTTAAATATTAATTTTTATAAATAATTCAAATAATATGACGAAAGATTAAATATTTCAATAAAATTCATCCCTGAAGATGTTGGAAAAATCCCAACGAAACGTAGGATGTAAAATATGAAATAAAGTCTTTTATTTGCATAAAAACAATGACCTTGAAAGCCCATTTAGAAATATTCTAAAACTAACAAAAAGATAAATGATGGGATTAACGGGTAGTAACCGGATATTTTCTAAAATAATGCAAACTCATCGAAATATTATATAAAAATCAAATATCGATGCAATTTTGTACCAAAAAATAAATTGTCGAAATTATTAATGAAAAAATAAATGTCATCAAAATTTTCTACCAAATTTAATATTTTAATAATTTTTGCAGAGAAGCAATTCAGACTTTTTTAAAAAAGAAATAGAACTTCAGCAAAATTTTGCAGAAAAATGCAATTTTGACAAAAATTTCAAAAATAAACGATTTCAACGAAATTTTGCGGAAAAATTAGATTTCAAAATTTTCTTTAAGAAAAATAAATTTTTGAAGGAATTTTATAGAAAAATTCAAATTAAAAAATGGAATTTCAAGATTTTGTTCCAGAAATATAGTGAAATTTTCTATTAAATTTCAATTTTCATTAAATTTTCTAGAAAAACGTAATTTCAACGAAATTTTGTAGAGTAAACAATTTTAACAATATTTTGAAGAGAAATGCAATTCAAGTATTTAAAAAAAATGCAGCTTCAACAAAAATTTCCAGAAAAAAATAATTTTGACAAAATTTAAAAAAAGCGATTTAAAAGAAATTTTGCAGAAAAATAAGATTTTTTTAGAAAAATAAAATTTTGAAGAAATTTTCCAGAAAAATTCAAATCAAAAATGCAATTTCAAGATAGAAATATAGTGAGATTTTCTATTAAATTAAAATTTTCATTTAATTTTCTAAACAAAAATTTATTTCAACAAAATTGTGTAGAGATAGATAATTTTAACAAAATTTTTTTAGACAAATGCAGTTCAAAGATTTTTCCAAAAAATGAAATGAAATTCCATCAATATTTTGCTGAAAAATGCAAATTCGACAACATTTTCAAATAAAAGTATTTCAACGAAATTTTGTAGAAAAATTGCATTTCAACGTTTTTTTGTTTAGAAAAATAAAATTTTGTCAGAATTTTCTACAAATATTTCAAATTAAATAATACAATTTCAAGATTTTGTTTTACAAAATTGTGAAATTTTCTATTAAATTTCAATTTTCTAGAAAAAATATAATTTTAACGAAATTTTGTAGAGAAATACAATTTTAACAAAGTTTTGAAGACAAATGCCATTAAAATATTTTTTAAAAAAAATGCTATTTCAACAAAATTTTGCAGAAAAATGCAATTTCGAAAAAATTAAAAAAAAATACGATTTCACCGAAATTTTGTAGAAAATCCAGATTTCAACAATTTCTTGTAGAAAAAATAAAATTTTGAAGAAATTTCCTAGAAAAATTTTAATTAAAAAATGTAATTTCAGGATTTTGTTTTAGAAAAATATTGAAATTTTCTATTAAATTCAATTTTAAATAAATTTTATAGAAAAATGTAATTTCAACGAAATTATGTAGAGAAATACAATTTTAACAAAATTTTGTAAGGAAATGCAATTCAAAAATTTTTTAAAAAAAGAAATGCAACTTCGGCTAGATTCTGCAGAAAATTGCAATTTAGAAAAAAAATTAAAAAATGCAATTTCAAAGAAATTTTGCAGAAAAATAAGATTTAAAAATTTTTTTAAGAAAAAAAAAGAAATTTTCTAGAAAAATTCAAATCAAAAATGCAATTTCAAGATGCAATTTAGAAATATAGTGAGATTTTCTATTAAATTGAAATTTTCATTACATTTTCTAGCAAAATGTAATTTCAACGAAACTTTGTTAGGGAAATACAATTTTTACAAAACTGTAGAGAAATGCAATTGAAAGATGTTTTTAAAAAAAGAAATGCAACTTCAACATAATTTTGCAGAAAAATCCAATCCAAGATTTGGTTTTAGAAAAATAGTGAAATTTTTTTCTAAATTTTCTTCTTCAAAATTTCAATTTCCATCAAATTTTCTAGAAAAAAAAAAGAAATTCAACTTCAATGAAATTTTGTGAAAAAATTCAATTTCGAAAAAATGCAATTTCAAAAAGCAATTTCAACGAAATTTTGTAGAACACCAGATTTGAATTTTTTTAATAATTTGAAAGAATTTTATTGACAAATTTAAATTAAAAAATTCAATTTCAAGATTTTGTTTTAGAAAAATAGTAAAATTTTCTATTAAATTAAAATATTCATAAATTTTTCTAAAAAAAAAATAATTTCAACGAAATTTTGTAGAGAAGCAATTTCAGAGAAATGCGATTCAAGGACCTTTTTTAAAAAAAAATTAACCAACGAAATTTTGCAAAAAAAAAATCAAATTTGCTAAAATTTCCAAAAAAAAATGCAATTTCAACGAAATTTTGTAGACAAATTAGATTTCAAAATTTTTTTTAGAAAAATACAATTTTGAAAAAATTTTCTAGAAAAAATAATATTAAAAAATGCAATTTCAAGATTTTGTTTTAGAAAGATAGGGAAATTTTCTATTTAAATACAATTTTGGTAAAATTTTCTAGAAAAATTTAATTTCAATGAAAAATTTTAGAGAAATATAATACTAACAAAATGTTGTAGAAAAATTCAATTAATTTTTTTTTTAAATAGATGCAACTTCAACGAAATTTGGCAAAAATATGCAAATTTTGACAAAATTTAAAAAAATCTATTTTAACAAAATTTTATAGAAAAACCAGATTTTAACAATTTCTTCACACACAGAATACAGTTTGGTTGCCTTAACTTCAAGGAAATTTTGCAAAAAAAAAATCAAATTTGATAAAATTTCCAAAAAAAAATCAATTTCAACGAAATTTTGTAGACAAATTAGATTTCAAATTTTTTTTTTAGAAAAATACAATTTTGAAGCAATTTTCTAGAAAAATTAATATTAAAAAAAGCAATTTCAAGATTTTGTTTTAGAAAGATAGAGAAATTTTCTATTTAAATTCAATTTTGGTTACATTTTCTAGAAAAATTTAATTTCAACGAAAAATTTTAGAGAAATATAATATTAACAAAATTTTGTAGAAAAATGCAATTAAATTTTTTTTGAAATAAATGCAACTTCAACGAAATTTGGCAGAAATATGCAATTTTGACAAAATTTAAAAAAATCGATTTTAACGAAATTCTATAGAAAAACCAGATTTTAACAATTTCTTCACACACAGAATACAGTTTGGTTGCCTCAACCGAATTATTTGCCAACCGAATTTTGGTAGTTCTGTCTACTATCATGCGATTCCATCAGGACAACCAACATTTTGGTTGTGGTATACTTCTGCTTCCATGTTGCCAATAATCATAATTGGTTGCGCCAACTACGAAAATGGTGGTTAAAATTATCTGTTGAATGTTGCCACAACCAACTGTTATAAAAAATTGGTTGTTCTGACAATTTGTCAGTCATATACTACCGACAATTAATTAAAAACAGTTTTTATTAATTTTTATTATATTTATTGAACAAAAAACCAAAAAATGCTTAACAAAATTAAAAATCGCATATTACAAATTCATCACTTTTTTGAGATGTGGAAATATTTGACACAAAATTATAGTACACGAAAAAAAACACAAAACTTTTATGCAAATATGGCTTAACCCTGTGCTTTCAATTTTATGATTGTTGCTTTTATACATTTTGCACAACATATTCTGCATTCCACATATTATTATCCATACGAGATTATTTTTGACTACATATACCGTTCTTGAACAAAATGTTGAAGATTTATTTATGTCGAGTAATTTTATTTTTTGTTTGTCATGTATCAGCAAAAGAACAGCAACCAATCTTTCGTTTGTATTTACCAAAATACATTTAATTATTCTAACTTAGGGAAATTATTGGGATAACCAAAAAACGATTATTTATTAATATTTTTTCTGTTGTCGTAACCAATTATTCGTTGCTCGTTGGACTATTGATACAGTTTCTGTTGTCAAGAATAAAACATTGGTTGTCACAGCCAAAACTCGATCATATGGTACTATAATGAAAATTTAAAAGTGGTTACCACAACAAACCGAGTGGTAGTGAAAAAAATAATATTAAATTGATTGCTAAAACAATCGATTTAGTTGCAAGCATTTTCATTTGATCGTATCCACGTTATTATTGTTGTTTCAACCATTTATTTATAAATACAACCGACAGACGGTGTAAGCAATATACTTTTTGTTGCTAGTACTATTTTTTTATTGTTACAATCGAATTCCAACCAACTATTTTCCTGTGTGTAAGAAAAATATAATCTTGAAGGAACTATCTACAAAGATTTTGTTTTAGACAACTAGTGAAATTTATATTAAATTTCAATTTTCATTACATTTTCTAGAACAATTAAATTTCAACGAAATTTTCTATAAAAATTCAATTCCAACGAAAAGTTTTAGAGAAATGCAATTGCAACGAAATTTTCTTAAAAAAGAATGCATTGCAACGAAATTTTATTTTATTTTTAAGAAATATAATTTACGATAATTTTTTTTGTATCCCCTCACCTTACAGAGGAGGGTATATATCATTTGCTATGAGCCAAAAGTGTAACACATCGAAGGAGTGATCGAAGACCCTAAGTATGTTCGGCGGATATTCGTTTTGGGTCATTTTAAGTTGAATGAGAAATGTCCGTCCGTCCGCACGATAACTCTCGAAAGGAGTAACCGATTGACTTCAAATTTGGTATGCGGTAATATTTTTTCTTTCTATCTCCGGCTAAGTTCGAAGATGGGCCATATTGGACCACTCCTTCATCTATTATTCATCTAAGGACCAACATGGCCAAATTTGAAGAAAATCGGTTCAAATTTAGGTATAGCCCCCATATAAATATATGTTTCGTCCGATTTGGCCTTTAGCCCTATAGAAGCTTTATTTTGCATCCAATTGTTTTGAAATTTAGCATGGAACAGATTATTGATATAATTATCACCATGGCCAAATTTTAAGAAAATCGGTTCAGATTTAGTTTTGGCTCCCATATACGTATATATGTTTTGTCCGATTTGGCCCTCTAGCCCTGCAGGAGCTGTATTTTACATCCAATCGTTTTGAAATTAAGGGTGGTTTCTTGAAAAAACATAACATTTAGTTATAGCTCCCATAAATACTAGTATGTTTCATCCGATTTGGGTAAATTGTGTAAACAAATTTGAGTTGAAGTATACATGGGATATTGCATTGTTATCCAATCTTACTAGAGTGGTGTAGGGTATCAGATAGTCGGCACCGCCCAACTTTAGCCTTTCCTTACTGGTTTTTATACTGATTCAGATCTTTATTGTAGTTGTCCCAGTCCTGTGGCGCTTTTGTGAACACTGCTTAAAAAAATACCATAAATCAAGTGATTTTGTATAGCCCCACAATCAGTGCTTACATTAAGCTCCTCAATTTTTCGCTCTGAGTACAGAGTGACAACCATTTGCATTTAATTGATAGCAATATTGTATTGTATTGTTATAATTGCATCTATAAGTAGAACTGTCATATTTTAGATTTTGATTATTTGCCTATGGATCGCCCAAGTCAAAGCTCACTCACCTTTAATCATTTGCGCATCTAATGAAACAAGTTGCATATACTCGTATGTATTTGTTAAACAATTTTATTGCTACTTTATATATATATGTATTTAAAATTATTTAAACATTAGGGTGGCATTAAAAGTGTACTTGATTTTCTTAACCAAAATAGGAATACAATTTAGATTATTAATTTAAAAAACAACTAAGTGTATAAACTATAACTATATAACTATGAAATTTCTAATAAATAATACACTTCTTTTTTGGATTCATACTACTTCCCACCGGACACTTGAACTCTTTGGAGAATTCCGCCAAGTTTTTCAACGGCCCCAAAACTCGAAATTTCTCCGGAACATGATCGTCGGTGGAGGAGACAAAATTACGCAAAGCCGGATGTGTGGCACTGCACCACAGCTGACCATAGCTGATGAAGAACAATTGCTTGCTGCTGTACGTTAGACGTGGCATAGACTCAAAATCCGTTTTGCCATAGGAACGCACAGCATCCTCATACCAGCGCAGGTAGGCATCATAGGCCAGGCGTATGCCACCATTATCGGCTATATTCTCGGACTGCGAATCGAGTTCGGGCAAAAAGCGACCACCATACATGAACTTGCCATATTGTTGGCCAAAACATTCCGTTTGATTGTTAAAATAGTCGTTGGAATCCTCGTCCCACCACTCGTGTTTATTGCCCGATTTGTCATGGGTACGACCTTCATCATCGAACCCATGGATCAGCTCATGGGACATTAGGAATCCAAGAGTGCCAAATTTCAAAGCATTCGGATAGTAATCGGACCAGAGATAATAGGGCTGTAGTACTGAAACCGGGACCTTGATAAGATTCTCGGTGGTCACAAAGACGGGAGTGTAAGACAACGATTCGGCATCATCATAAGGACGTGCAGGTTCTGTCAATTTAGCTCTGGACTTAAGGCCATTAAGGATCAGTATCGATTTGACATTTTCTATATAATCATTGTTACTGATTGCCAAAGGACCAAATTCTTCGGTGAAATTTGAATCTTGATACGAATTAATTTCCATGCGTATAGTTTTCAACTTTTCCAGGGCATATTCGCGAGTTTCTTTCCTCATCCAGAAGAGTTTTTCGGATTCCAAAACATTTTGAAACGCCATCTTAATCGTTTGCCACATATAGCGGACATCCTCCTCGGTTTTATTGGAGGCATATTTACGATAGATCATATTATCGAGGACTTTGGCAAAATGCGTTTTGGTCCTTCGAACACATAATGTCTCAAGGTCACTCTCCACTTTGGGATCGGGCAGCAAAAACTCTTCGATCAGATAGAAGAATATATAATTGGCCACAATACGTTTGGGTGTCTCACGCAGAAGGGTAACCAGGTTCTCAACCTCATCTTCAATCAAATCGTAGACCTCATCCGAGGGTATATAACCCAAGGAGATATTGATGAAGCGCTTGACATCCAAATGTGGGAAATATTTCTCATGCATTTCTTCAATGGTGGTTAGATTTTGGACGGCAGACGAGTCCTCATCTACAGAGTCCAGCTCAGTGGTAGCCTCCTCAGTGATAGCCTCCTCGGTAACATTTTCTTCATTGTCGGTGTCGTTATCATCATCATCATCATCATCATCATCTGCCTCACTGGGATATCCCACAAATAAATCGGTTTCAAATTTAAAAATCTCTCGCACGGTTTGTTTAGCCAATTTCGAACTCAAACCAAAAGCGTTGCGTAAAGTTTTTGCCATGACCTGCTGACGAGCTTCTCGAAACGATTCGTGAACATCATCCTCATAGATAGTTGTGGATTCAAGCGGCATTCCCTGCATCAAAATATGCATACGATTGACGGTATTATTCGAGATATCCACTTGATTCAAATGACCCACAATTATACGTATATTATATTTGTAGGCAATTTGTGCCACTGTCTTCAGCCAATCGAATTCCTCCTCCCGCCATTTGTTGCCCACCAAAACGGGCATTTGGCCAAACTCGCCAATTATCTCTTTGAGTTTGGCTCCATAGCGTGACTTCTGTCTGCGTGAACTCATGCACGATTCGAAGAACCGCTTCACCTTCTTATCGGTATCCGTAGCCTCGGCATCATCGGCACTTGTAAGAAGCAATGCGATTTTACGACTCATTGATCCCGAAATGGTTTGAAATATATTCGATTGATAGGGCAATTGATTTGGCGGATTAATGCGATAATAGTTGCCACAAGCAAAGGTGTAGAAATTTGAACAGGGATCGCTGGACTCATTTAGATAATTGCGTATCTCCGCCGATTTGGAGAGGCGTACAATTTCTTTAATGCGTTGCGGTTCCACGGAAACGGTAGAGCCCTGTGTAAGGCTTATAGCCGCAATAATAATCACCACACATCCTAACAGCTGCTCCCGTATGCTCATTTTAACACTTATAGATTCTTAGATTTATTCTTTTTTTTTTTTTTGTTGCTTGACTATCGCGTACACTTGACGATTAATGAATGAACTGAAATCGGAATAAATGT
Source organism: Eudasyphora cyanicolor (assembly GCA_963930755.1). NCBI lineage: Eukaryota > Metazoa > Arthropoda > Insecta > Diptera > Muscidae > Eudasyphora > Eudasyphora cyanicolor. The sequence continues at coordinate 290,134,217 of OZ005734.1, read as the reverse complement.
GTGATCATCTTATGAGTTCCCAACATTGAATTCCAAAACATCTCTTCGAGAGCTAAGCTGAGCTTTTTTTCTTTACAACCTTCGCAAAAGTTTATCGCATGCAAAGTAGCTGATATACCAAGAACTACACCATTTCCATTGAAAAGGGGAAGAGATTTAAAATGACAATAGGAATAAAAAGAAACGAACACAAACAAAGTAATCGAAATTGAAAGCCACTATTTATATAATTAATACAGCTGGTCACATCATTGCAGAGTATTATGGGCATTTATAGAGGAGGACATCTTCTATATCTGAGTGACAAATTAATAAAAATATCAATAAACATGGGTCAGAATTTTTAATATTATCATATGAAATTTATTTTTGCCCGAAAGCTTTATAAAAATTTGCTAAATTGAAAAATAAATCATCGTTAATATTTATTTTTTGAAAAACAAATTTTTCGAATTGAGAAAAATGCATTTTGCGTTTTATAAAACATTCAATTGCTCTTGAACAGCTGAACCGTTTTTTTTTTTTTGTAAAACATTTATTTAAGAAAATTTCGTAGCCCTTCGATTTTTTTCCAAATAACCAAATATTGTGTCCCCAAAAATTCAATTAATTTTACGAATTGAGAAAAATGCATTTTGCGTTTTATAAAACTTTCACTTGCTCTTGACCGGCTGAGCCGATTTTTATACCCTACACCACACTGTGGTACAGGGTATTATAAGTTTGTTTCACGGCAGATGTTTGTAACACCTTAAAATAACACAGCTAGACCCACCTTAAAGTATACCGATCGACTCAGAATCACTAGCTGAGTCGATTTAACGATGTCCGTCCGTCCGTCTGTCCATGTAAAGTTGTTCGTCGACTACAGGTCGCAATTTCACTCCGATCGTTCTGAAATTTTGCAGTTGAGAGTATTTCGCGGCTGTTAAGATCGCTATTGAAATCGGTTGAAATCGGTTCAGATTTAGATATAGCTCCCATATATATATTTCGTCCGATTTGGCCCTTTAGTCCTATAGAAGCTGTATTTTACATCCGATCGTTTTGAAATTTAGAATGGTAGAGTTTCTTGATCCACGAACCAACATTGCCGAATTTGAAGAAAATCGGTTCAGATTTAGATATAGCTCCCATATATATCTTTCGTCCGATTTAGTCCTGTAGTCCTATAGAAGCTTTATTTTACATCCGATCGTTTTGAAATTTAGAATGGTAGAGTTTCTTGATCCATGAACCAACATTGCTGAATTTGAAGAAAATCGGTTCAGATTTAGACATAGCTCCCATACATATCTTTCTTCCGATTTGGTCCTTTAGTCCTATAGAAGCTGTATTTTACATCCGATCGTTTTGAAATTTAGAATGGTAGAGTTTCTTGATCCATGAACCAACATTGCCGAATTTGAAGAAAATCGGTTAAGATTTAGCTATAGCTCCCATATATATGTTTCGTCCGATTTGGCCCTTTAGTCCTATAGAAGCTGTATTTTACATCCGATCGTTTTGAAATTTAGAATGGTAGAGTTTCTTGATCCATGAACCAACATTGCCGAATTTGAAGAAAATCGGTGCAGATTTAGATATAGCTCCCATATATATCTTTCGTCCGATTTGGTCCTTTAGTCCTATAGAAGCTGTATTTTACATCCGATCGTTTTGAAATTTAGAATGGTAGAGTTTCTTGATCCATGAACCAACATTGCCAAATTTGAAGAAAATCGGTTAATATTTAGCTATAGCTCCCATATATATGTTTCGTCCGATTTGGCCCTTTAGTCCTATAGAAGCTGTATTTTACATCCGATCGTTTTGAAGTTTAGAATGGTAGAGTTTCTTGATCCATGAACCAACATTGCCGAATTTGAAGAAAATCGGTTAATATTTAGCTATAGCTCCCATATATATGTTTCGTCCGATTTGGCCCTTTAGTCCTATAAAAGCTGTATTTTACATCCAATCGTGTTGAAATTTAGAATGGTAGAGTTTCTTGATCCATGAACCAACACTACCGAATTTGAAGAAAATCGGTTAAGATTTAGCTATAGCTCCCATATATATGTTTCATCCGATTTGGCTCTTTAGATCCAATCGTTTTTATACCCTACACCACACTGTGGTACAGGGTATTATTTAAGTATAAAATGTCCCAAAAGTAAATTTATGTAAACAATTTATACATGAATTACAAAATTTATATATCAGAGTTATTCAATATTACGAGAGTGGTGTGGGGTATTATATAGTCCGCCTCGCCCGACTTTAGCCTTTCCTTACTGGTTTTTTTGTAAAAACATTTATTTACGAAAAATTCGTAGATCTTCGTTTTTTCCAAATAACCAAATATTGTGTCCCCAAAAATTCAATTAATTTTTAGGATTTTTCACGAGTCTGGTACATATTCTGTGTAAATTTGGAAAAAATTGAAGGGGTAGCAAATTGTTTTAAATTAAAGTTGGTAAAAAAATTGTCGAAAAAATTTTTACAATTTAAAAAAAAACTCCACTGTTATGTTCTCTTTCAAACGACGTTAACTTTACAAACATCGGTTCAGCCGTTCAAGAACAATTGAACATTTCCTAAAAGCAAAAATGCATTTATACCAATTATTTTAATATTTCCAATCCCCATAAAATGTAGTACATTTTATTTTTCAAAAAATAAATGATAGCGATATCTTTTGTTTTTCCATTTAGCAACTTCTTAAAAAGTTTATAGGCAGAAATAAATTTCATAAAATTCAGATTGAAGTTTCGATAAACCCGTTAACATTTGAAATGAAATTTCGATAAATCGTATATATCGAAATCGGCTTGGTCAGTCTATGCTGTATACCCATGCTCGATAAATTTGATCATCGAAATTTGGTGTGAACAATAACGCGATAGTTTCCATAAGCTTGTTAAGATTTGAGTGGCAATTTCGATAATACCAATTTTCGATAATGACACCAAATAGAGATAATTTGGTGTCATCTACATAAAGATAAATCTTTTCATGTCATGAGTCATTGAGTTCTGCTTAATTTTGTATAGAAGAACATGTGCTAAAAATTATTTAACAAAGAGATTACTAACCATTTGGATAAAAATATTTATCGAACTGTACTTCTGCATACCCTCGATATGTATATTTTATATTTAATTAAATAAATTCAAAGTGCAGAGATAAATTGAGGAATTTAATTTCGATAATAATTTTGTCAAAATTGTAACTGTAATTTAACAACTTTATCGATTTTATAAAACACATATTTAGAAAATTATACAATTCTATATATATAAATTCCGACTTTAAATTTCGATAACAACATTTATTGAAAATAAACCCTGATCCTAAACCATGCTTTTAAATTCCGATAACAAAATTGATCAAAAATAAATAATATATATTATGGTTTATTATCGAAATTTCAATTGCAAATTTTACAAGTTTATCGAAATGTATAAAAATTTCAATTTAAATTCCGATAAAACAATTTATCAATCAAACAATTTTATTTATTTATTTATCAAAATTCCGATAACAAAATTAATTGACAATAAAACCTGATCGAAAACAACATAGAACCTGATCGAAAACAATATCTTTAAATTCCGATGACAAAATTGATCAAAAATAAACCTGGTCCGAAAAATATTTATATCATTATATAATTATTTGTTATCGAAATTTCAATTTATCGAAATTTGTAATGTTTACATAGTTATCGAAATGACATATCTGTCAAATGGTCAGTCTATGCTGTATACCCATTTTCGATAATTATGGTCATCGAAATTTGATGTCATCAGTAATGTGATAAATAGGATCATATCACAACAACGTTCTGATTCAATTTATAGAGGAGAACATCTGTTAACAATTAGTGAAGAAAGATATTAACAAAAACATTTCAAAATAAACGGGATAAAAAATATTTATCGAACCATCGACATGTATATTTAATACTAAAATTCAAAACGAACTTCAAAGTGCAGATAATAAACTGTCGAATTCCATATCGATAATTTATTTTATAAAAATTATAACTGTAATTTTAACAACTTTATCGTATTTATAATATGTGTTTTTAATTAATAGTTTATTGAAGATAATCCGATTTATCATATAAATTCTGACTTTAAATTCCGATAACAACATTTATTAAATATAAACCCCTGATCGCGAAACCATGACTTTTAATTCCGATAGCAAAATTGATCAAAAATAAATAAATATTATTATTTGTTATGGAAATTTCAATTGAAAATTTAACAAGTTTATCGAAATGTTTACAAATTTAAATTTTGATTCCGATAAAACATATTTATCGAAATTGAATGGTTAAACATGCTAGCCATTTCGATAAATTTTGTCATCGAAATTTGGTGTCACCAATTACAGATTTTTGATTAAGACATCTACTACAAAGTAGTGAATAAAGAGATTAATAAACATTTCGATAAAAATGTTAAAAAAAACGCGATTAAAATTATTTATCGAAATGTACGTCAGTTTATGGTGTATACCCTTAATATCTACGTATCATACTTTAATTTAAAATAACATCAAATTACAGAGAATATATTGAGGAATTCTCTATTTGATATTATTTATATCAAAATTGTAACTGTTTATTTTAAATTAAGTTCATTTTCGTGTTCAGTAGGTCAATATCAATGAGAAAAACTATGCTAGAACCAAATAACAAAACGACTGTTGGCTAGTGTAATATGATCCGATTATCGTTTAAATCATGGCTTTACATTTTGATAACAAAATTTATAGAAATTGACTTAGTTTATGCAGAATGCCGACGTTATTTAAACAAAATTCGTATTGGTTTCCATCCAAAGACATATTTTCAAAGACCATAAATTTACCAAATCAGTTTCGATAAATTTTGTTATCGAAATCTAAAATCAGACTAACGTGGACAAAGTTTTTTTTTTTAAATAATTTCGAGGTTGTACAGCACAAACTTATTACGTCAGCTTTGATAAATTTTATTATCGAAATGTAAAATCGAAACTAACGCAATAAATTCGATAACATCTTTACGTAGTTTTACTTCAATTTATACAATTACTCGTAGAAATTTCAATACAAATGTTTAAATTAAAATGCTAATAATATTTTATATCGAAATTTAATTGGTATCTTGCTTAAATCAATACTTTACATTGTGATAACATAGCTTATCGAAAATCAATTTAGTCAGTATATCGATAAATATTTTTGTAGCGACATTTCTCTTAGATTTTGTCAATATTTATGGGCCGTTTTATTAATTATTTGTTCATTTATACATTGAATAAGATAGAATTAGATTAAAGTCGATAACAAAATCTATGTAAAATTGACTCAGTATATGCAGTATGGCGACGCTATGCTAATATTATTGGTTTTGATTTTTCTGGAAGCCAAACACATAATTTCAAGATTTACATCATAATCTAACCCAATTCATTTCGATTAATTTTGTTATCGAAATGTAAATTCGGCCTACAAGAAGGTACATTTTATTAAATTTAACATAACTTCGCGGGTGTACAGATCAATCTTATTAAGTCAGTTTCTATTAATTTTGTTATCGAAAACTAAAAATATTCTTATCGAAATGTACGCATTACATATTTTAATTTAAAATAACCTATTAATAACTTATTCACTTATTAATTGAGTTAAAAAAGTGTTATCGAAATGTAAAATCGGGATCAACGCGATAAATTCAGTCATATCTTTACGGAGTTTTTCTTAAATGTATTCAAATTACTGAAGAAAATAATAAAAATTGAAATACACATTTAAAAACTTGAACTGCCGATAATCTTTATATCGAAATGTACGTGGTCACTTCTTCTTGTACACCCTAGATAGTATTTGCGCATAAATTATTACTTTATATTTCGATAACATGTTTATCGAAACTTAATTTAGTCTAGTTAGTATATCGATAAATATATTTTTATCCACACCTCAATTAGACTTTTTATACATTTATCGGCAATTTTATTAATTGTTTCCTTTACTAATTTATACAAGATATCTTCCTCCATATAAGTATATTGACAGAAAATACGATAAAAATATTATGCAATTTATCGAGTACATCATGGCTTTAAATTTCAATAACAACATTTATCGAAATGAAATCAGTTTATTTAGTACACCGAGGATATACTAATATTATTGGTATTGATATTCAGCCAAAAACATAAGTTCGCGGGGTACGTCATTAACTTACCAAATCAGTTTCGATAAATTTTGTTATCGAAATGTAAAATCGGTCTGACATGGTGTTTTCACTAAATTTAGTATAATTTCTAAGGAATACAAATACCTATTTATAGTAAAACGATGACATGGAGTGCAGTCAATTTCGATAAATATTTTTTTTATCGAAAATTTGATATATTTTTAAGTATTTTCTCATCGTTCCTATAGGGCCCTAATATATGCTATTTATAACAATTACCAATTTATAGCAGTCTTCTTCCTCTATAAATTGGAAGAAATATGAACCGATTTAACGTGTTAATCATGATAAAAGTCAAGTTTTTTAAGTTTCGATAACAAACTTGATCGAATATGGACGTGGTCAGTTTATGCGGCATTTCCGTGATATACTCGTACATGGGAAATTTTATCGAAAACAGAAAGCTTTTTTACACCGAAAAAAAATAATAATATTTCGAGTCAAATAAGTACAGTTAAATGCTTCAACTTAAAATCAATTCCCTAGTATTAATTAAATTCTCTTCAGTTTATGTATAAAACACTCTAGTTTTTTTTTAAATCTTTGACTCGGAGTCATTGCTCTTTAAAATGAATAAACAAGTTTTTGGCGTATTATTTTTTTTAAACAATTAACACTTTTTCGCTCAATCATTCAATCGTTTAGCTAAACTTTTTCTTTGGTGAATTTCATTTGGAAACGGTTTCAATGTATTCCCCCTCTATTCCACCGCTATGAGTGTTATCGTGAAATTCATTGAAATTCATTGTAGGAAACACAATAAGTATGAGACAAAAATTAAATTAAAACAAATACATGCGAGAGTAAGAATTTTTAAATATTCACAAAGCAATTATTGACATTACTACAACTCGGTTCTGGGAAGAACGGGAGGTTGGTTTAGTTGGCTGTTAGATCAGCGCAGGAAACGTAAAGATGCAATAACAATTGTCTTGTCGGCTCAGAAGTGAGTATGTGAGCGCAGTTCAAGTAGGGATGTCGATTTTAAGATTCCGAGATTTATTGGTACTAGGGAAATTCGCAAGAAGTGCATGGAAAAAATTAAGAATGAAAATATTTTTTATTTTTTATTATCTTTTTAATTTAATTTTTTTTTTTTCAAATTTAATAAAATTAAGTAATATTAAAGGTTTTTCAAAATTTCAATTTTTTCAGGAAATATGGTCGTTGTTTGTCGAGTGTATTCAGGAAATTGTTCCGTTGAACAATTGAACTATTTTTTTGAATGTGGCGTAAACGGCATTCAGCTTTTGAACGAAGAGTAGTATCGGTAAAAAGCTAGGTGAATAATATCGATATATGATTTACATTCGGTTCAACTCAAGACTTCAAGAAAAAAAATTCCTTATCATTTTTTGCAAATGCTAATAATTTCACTTTCTGAAGCACATCCTAGACAAATTATAATCATACACCCAGGAAAATAATTGGTTGGAATTCGATTGTAACAATAAAAAAAAATAGTACTAGCAACAAAAAGTATATTGCTTACAGCGTGTGTCGGTTGTATTTATATATTACTAGTTGAAACAACAATAATAACATGGATATGATCAAATGAAAATTCTTGCAACTAAATCGATGGTTGTATCAATCAATTTAAGATTGTTTTTTATTCATTGACACCCGGTTAGTTGTGGTGACTACTTTTAAATTTTCATTATAGTACCATATGATCGATTTTTGGTTGTGACAACCAATGTTTTATTCTTGACAACAGAAATTGTATCAATAGACCAAAGATTATTATTGCAACGAATACTTGGTTACTACAACAGAAAAAATAATCGCTTTTTGGTTATTCCAATAATTTCCCAAATTTAGAATAATAAATTGGGAAATACAACCGAAAGATTAGCTGCTGTTCTTTTGCCGATACATAACAAACAAACAAAAATTACTCGACATAAATAAATCTTCAACATTTTGTTCATAAACGTTATATGTAGTCAAAAAAAAATCTCATGTGGATAAAAATGTGTGGAATGCAGAATATGTTGTGCAAAATGTTTAACAAAAATAAAAAATAAAAGCAACAATCATGAATTTGTTTTGCGTTTTATTCGTGTATTAAAATTTGTGTCAAATATTTCCACATCTTATAATAGTGATGAATTTGTAATATGGGATTTTTAATATTGTTATGAATTGTTTGGTTTTTGTTAAATAAATAGAATAAAAATTAATGAAAACTTTTGTTAATTAATTGTCGGTAGTATATGACTGACAAATTGTCAGAACTAGGGATGCAACGAATATTCGCATTCGCATATGCGAAGGCGAATTATTCGCATCATTTTAATATTCGCTTCCGCATTCGCATTCGCAAAAAACAATTTTGAAATATTCGCTTTCGCATTCGCTTTCGCAAAAACAAATTTCAGTATTCGATTCCTTTTCTTAAAATTTTCATATCCAGTTAACCGCATCACATATTATCAAATTATGTGTAATACCAATGAAAACCTTTGATTTCTTCATAACAGTTGAATAAAATATGTTTGTCCTTGTGGCAACAAGGGGTCAAAATATAGAAAACATCCGTAATACTGAATATCCTGGAAAGTATTAATTCAGTTTTTTAATTTTGTTGGTACTAAAGGGTCAATCTATTATGAACCATGAAAAACATGAAATAGATTCCTGATGGACCCAAAAGATTACCAATTTTATTGAGTCAATATTATAATTCTTTTGCTACATTTATATATACATATAAAGAATTTTAGATTTAACAGTTGGACTAGGGTAATTTATAATGCATACACCCTTGATAAATTATCGTGCCAAATCTTATTCAAATAAAAATCGTAATTTCGAAAATGTATATTTTTGATACATTTGCTTTGGAAGTGCCCAACTGCAATACATACATTGCATTAAAAAGACAGAATGAATCTAAATTGTTCGCATTCGTAAATCAATTTTTTAATATTCGCTTCGTATTCGCAAAAACCAAAAAAGTACTATTCGCTTTCGCAAAAATGCATATTTAACTATTCGCATCCGCATTCGCAAGAAATATATTTCAATATTCGCATTCGCATTCGCTTTCGCTAAAGCCACTTTCGTTACATCCCTAGTCAGAACAACCAATTTTTTAAAACAATTGGTTGTGGCAACATACAACAGATAATTTTAGCCACCATTTTCGTAGTTGGCGCAACCAAATATGATTGTTGTCAACATGGAAGCAGAAGTATACCACAACCAAAATGTTTGTTGTCCTGATGGAATCGCATGATAGTAGACAGAACTACCAAAATTCGGTTGGCAAATAATTCGGTTGAGGCAACCAAACTGTATTTTGTGTGTAGCCATCAGTTTCACAATAATTATATCACAATAATAATTATATAAATAATAATTATATATAATCATAACACTGTGCGACAGCCAAAATCGGTGGGGTTCTGATTACCGGGAAAAATATATCGGCCAAAAAAAATTTTATACGTGTCCCGGCGTTTTGCTGGCTGTGTTGGTTTACTCCTTCGAGTACCTCCCTCACAAAAGGTAAACATTTAGTGAAATATTTATTATCACATAACTTCTATACTACTACCCAAAATCTTTAAAAATGTCATAAATAGTATTACTTTCTTGTTCGTTATCATCTTGAAAAAAATTGGCAAATGGACAATTTTGCACAAGACGTTAATTGCTTAAAACATTGATTGTAATGCGTTTATAGTAACTACTATAGTCCCGTAAAAAATTTACGTTATTACTACGCCCCTTTTTGGTCGCTGCCATACAAATGGACCATTTTGCACAAAAAGTTAACGGCTTATAACTTTGATTCCTGCTTAAAATTTTGTACAGTATACTGTTTTTATAATACCCATGGTATATTAAAGCTATTGCCACACCCCTTTAAGTAGCTCCCAAACAAAATGGCCAAAATAAAAAATATGAAAAATTATTTTTTTTAATTTCCCTTAATTTTACAATTTGACTGATAATTTATACATTTTTCAAATAGAAATTGTTTTATTCGTTAGGATGCTACCGTTAAAAAAATGGAACAAAAATTTTTTGAGGTTTTTTAATATTTTTATGGTTTTTTTCGTGTAAGCAAAAACAATTTTTTTACGTGAAGGCGATTTTTTTCAGCATTTCTAGCCCTCATAATTTCCATTAACTTCAATTATATCCCGGCCTTTTTGTTATTCGATCTGTTGTGACTTTTCATAGTTTTGTTTTTGACTATTGAGTTCGAGATCGTTGTTTTTGTTTTCTGTTAAACAGAAAAACAAACCTTCTTTAAAAAAGAAGAATAAGAAATGTGTGAAATGTATTAAGGGTGGTCACTGGTTGGTGGACGATATCGTTTCGGAAGCTACCAAGCAACCTCATCGGCACCTTGGACAAAATACCCTGTCAATAATTGGCACAATATGAGAGCAGCTCAATATGAAATAATTGAGAACTGACTTCAAAGTCCCATATCTCCAAAACATTGCAGACAGTATTTCTCAACCTTAATACATCCCCACACTTCTTGTTTGGTTTTTTGTGTGTCCCTGCAATTTGCGGGGAAGGCACACGATTTATTGTTATTGTCGCTTCTTACAGCGACAACAAACTTTCGGCCGTACTCTGCCTCATTCATCATTGTTTTTTGTTTTTGTTATTCGATCTGTTGTGACTTTTCATAGTTTTGTTTTTGACTATTGAGTTCGAGATCGTTGTTTTTGTTTTCTGTTAAACAGAAAAACAAACCTTCTTTAAAAAAGAAGAATAAGAAATGTGTGAAATGTATTAAAAAAAACCAAACACAAAAAACCAAACAAGAAGTGTGGGGATGTATTAAGGTTGAGAAATACTGTCTGCAATGTTTTGGAGATATGGGACTTTGAAGTCAGTTCTCAATTATTTCATATTGAGCTGCTCTCATATTGTGCCAATTATTGACAGGGTATTTTGTCCAAGGTGCCGATGAGGTTGCTTGGTAGCTTCCGAAACGATATCGTCCACCAACCAGTGACCACCCTTAATACATTTCACACATTTCTTATTCTTCTTTTTTAAAGAAGGTTTGTTTTTCTGTTTAACAGAAAACAAAAACAACGATCTCGAACTCAATAGTTTATACTTTATTTTAAAAATATTCTAAATATTATGAAAATATCTAATGAAAATCTTATTATATGAAAATGTTTTCAATATTATTTTAATATTATATTAAATATTTTAATATTATATCAAAAATATTCAATATTATTTTAAATATTAAATATTTGAAATATGAAAATATTTTAAATGTTATGAATATATTTTAAATATTTTAAAAGTACTTTACTTTACTTTGTCGATTATCAAATATTTACTTCAATTTCGGATCGGTATATCGATTATTTGCCATCCATTACACAGTACAACACATGATTTTGGGACACAATTCTGAGAATTGGACGTGATAGTAGCCCCAAAAAAATGAGAACTTCTGCATCATTCGTTTAGTCAAGTTGGCTCAATAAATAATTTAATGACGATACGATTTTTTTGCTCAAGGTGGATTTTTAATAATTTATCTATATCTTTTTCTCGGTTTACCGTACGGAATATCTATTTTGTGTCTGAAGCAAAGTTGTAGATATTGAATAGGAGAAAATGTGGAAAAAACCTACCCGAAAAGAGTGCATCCAGTGCCTTAAAAATCGCAAAAATGCCCATAAAGTCATAAAATATCTGTCAGTAAAATATTGAAATAAGTATACGTTATACCTAGTACGTATACGTTATACGTAGTACGTGTACGTATAAACCAGAACACAACAGAAAAGAACATCTTTGCGATATTTAAGGCACTGGTTGCACTTTTTTCACCTATTCAATATCTACAACTTTGCTTTAGACACAAAAGATATATTCCGTACGGTATACCAAGAAAAAATATAGAAAAAGTGCAAAAAAAAATCCACCTTGAGCAAAAAAAAATCGTATGGTCATTAAAATATGAACTGAGCCAACTTGACTAAATGAATGATGCAGAAGTTCATATTTTTGGAGCTACATTCACGTCCAATTTTCATAATTGAGTCCCAAAATCATGTATTGTACTGTGTTATGAAACTATATTCAATATTTTGAAAATATTTTATAAGATTTCAATTTAAATATTATAAAAATATTTTCAATATTATATTACATATCTTATGAAAATATTTTCAATATTATAAAAATATTTCACTATGTGAATATTATAAAAATATTTTCAATACTAATTAATTAAACATATGTTAAATTTTATTTAAAATATTTTATGAAAATATTTTCAGTATTACAAAATATATTTCCAAAATTATGAAAATATCTTAAGTACAATGAAAATGTGTTAAATATTATTTCAAATATTTTATGAAAATATTTTCAGTATTACAAAATATATTTTCAAAATCATGAAAATATCTTAAATACAATGAATATATTTTAAATATTATGCAAACATTTTAAAAATGTTTTCAATATTATGAATATAATTTTTAATATTATTTCAAATATTTTCAATATTTTAAATATAGTTTCGAATGTTTTCAATATTTTTTAAATATTTTCAAAATTATATTAATATTGTCAATATTATTTTAAATATTTTTTTTTAATATTCTCAATATTATTTTAAGTATTATAATATATTAATAATTGTCATTATAATTATAATATATTAATAATTATCAACTATTTTCAATATTATGAAAATATTTTAAATATTATGAAAATAGTATTTCCGTTTGTTTTTATTTCGGTATTTAAATCGTTATCTATTTGTCACTAGGATATTCTTCTCGCTTTAGACCATCTATGCCTCTATTGAGTATAAAAAAAGATTTTTTTTAAAAACTGTTAAGGAAATTGTCAAGTAAATGTGAATATTTTAAAAATATTTTACAAAACATTTTAAATATTACGAGCTCAAGGTCTCAAGACCTTGATACAAGTCGAATAAACGAATATTATTCTAATTTATTATGAAAATATTTTAAATAATTTATACCGACTCTCTCGGCTCAAGACCAACCTGCTTTCTATCAGTGTAGAAGTAGGCAGACCGAATTAAACGGGCAACAGACATGCGTATTTTAAATGTTATGACAATACTATGAAATATTTTTAATATTTTAAATATATTCTAAATATTTTGAAAATATCTAAATATTAAAAACAATATTTATATTTTATAAACATATTTATGAAAATGTTTTCAATATTATGAAATTAGTTTTAATATTTTAAGATATTTTCAATATTATTTTAATATTATATTAAACATTTTTAATATTATTTTAAATATTTTGTGTGTTTTGTGCATCATCTGTTTCTGCAGCTTGATGACACATCGAATTGTAAAGGCTTCGAACAATGGTCGTTCTATTGACCCGATGTTATTGCTCGTGAAATTCTTAAACAATCGTACGACTCATTCACATTTCCGCTGAATTTTTATATAATAAAATTCCATTTATTCCATTTCCCAAAATTATTAATTCTTAATTTAACGTTAATCGTTTGCTTTTAGGTGAATGAATTAAACGAATTTAAAATAAATATGAACAGAGTTTGCATTTCCTCAAAATCGTGAAAAGGTGATCAATATTTACATACTCGCATATCACCGACAGTAATATTAAAAATTCGTAAAATTAAAACCATTCAAAATAATTATAAAATTGACACAAAACTTGACAATTTTCGAATTAAACGAATATGTGATATCCTAGATAAATATGTGCCAGATCTCGGTCCAGTTCTTTGATTTTTTACCCTTTTGATGTTAATCACATATTCTCACATACCCTGAGATCTCTCTCACCCTGTAAGTTGAGAGTATACGAGAATTAATACATCATACAATTAATATTTATAGAAATTAATACATCGATAGTTTTCAATCAGAGGACCATAGCGAACATAAACAAAAACTTCAGTAGAACAATTAATTATATTCTTTTAAGATTTCTTTACACCTTTCATATAATTAAAATAAATTCGTCAATTTAAAAAAAAACACACATTAAATTTTTGTAGGTAAAAGAATCGATTTAATTTGTTAAGCTTATCTTAAGCGAGAGAAATAAATTAATTAAAATAATTGCTTAGCTAAAGTGAGGAGAAAATTGCTAAATGGTTAATTATTTAAATTAGCTACAAATATAATGAAAGATGATTTGTTGATGTCTAGTCTTCAAAAAAAAGTTGTTTATACAAATCTCGGTTGCACTGAGAAAATTTTCTTCATGATATTTATAAAAGATTCACAAAGGTTAATAAAGAATCCATTTAATAAACCATTATGAAAATGATTTAAGAATCATGAAAACATTTGAAATATTACGAAACTATATTTAATATTTTCAAAATATTTTCAAAATTATTTAAAATATTTTTAATATTTTTTTAAATAATTTCAATATTATTTTAAATAATTTAAATCTTATTTTTTAATAATTTAAATCTTGTACAAATATTTGCGATATTTTTTAAAACGTTTTACGAAAATATTTTCAATATTATAAAAATATTTTCAATATGTAAATATTTCACAAATGAATATTATAAAAATATTTCCAATATTAAGAAAATATTCTAAATATTTACAAAATATGTTACGAAAATATGTTCAGTATTATAAATATATTTTCAATATTATGAAAATATCTTAAATATAATGAAAATATTTTCAATACACATATGAATATTACAGAAATATTTTATATATTATTTTAAATATTGTTTCAAATATTTTAATATATTATTTTAATATTTTCAATATTATTTTAAATATTTTCAATATTATTTTAAATATTTTCAATATTATTTTATGTATTATATTAAACTATGTTCAATATTACGGAAATATTTTTAAAGTTTTTTAAATATTATAAAAATTTTATTTTTGTTTGATTTTATTTCCATCTTTAAATCGTTATTGATTTGTCACTAGGATATTCTCCGTCCGTCGTTGCCTTTATTATGTATTAGAGAATACTAAGTTTTTTTTAAAAAAAAACAGTGAAGCAATTATCATGTTACTGTACTTGCTTCGCCGTTTTTAAAAAAAACTGTGCATTCATTAATACATAATAGAGGCAAAGATGACCTAAAGCTAGAAGAATAACCTAGGGACAATTATGAACATATTATAAAAATATATATAAAATATTAAGAAAATATTTCAAATGCTATGAAAATATTTTAAAAGCTATGAAAATATTTTAAAGATATTATGAATGAACTTATTTTATATATTATGAATATATTTTAAATATTATTATGATGCGTATTATATTAACTAATTTCAATATTATTATTTCAAATATTTTCGATATTAGAATATTTCAATATTTTTGAATATTTTATTAAAATATTTCCAATATTAAGAATTTTGTTCAGTATTATGAAACTATTTTCCATATTATGAAAATATTTATATTATGAATATATTTTAAATATTATGAAATATGAAATGTAGTTTCTGAAAATATTTTAAAAACATTTTAAATATTATGAAAATGTTTTAAATATTATATGTATAATACATTAAATATCTTCAATATTTCAAAAATACAAAATATAAAAATAATATAAAAGAAATATTTGAAATATTATCAAAAAGTCTAAATATAAAGAAAATATTTTAAAATATGAAAATAATTTAAATATTATTTGAAATGCTTACAATATTAATTTAAATATTTTCAATATTATTATAATTATCTTCAATATTATCAAAATATTTTTAATACTATAAAACTATTTTCAATAAATGAAAATATTTTAAATGTATTTTAAGTACATATTATAAAAATAATAATACCAAAATATTTTCAATATTATGAATATTTTCAGCATATGAATTATTTTCAATATTAAAAAATATTTTTAATATATAAATATTTCAATATTATTTAAAATAGTTTCAATATTATATTATTCAATATTATTCTATAATACACACAAGATGCAAAGTTGGTCTAAAGTTAGGAGTTACAAAACAATAACGATTTAAGGACCAAAATAAAACAAACGAAAATAAAATTTTGAAAATATTTTAAATACTATGAAAATGTTTTCCGTATTATTTAAATCAATTTAAATATTATTAAAATATTTTCTAAACATTTTCAATATTATAAAAATATTTTTAATATATAAATATAACACCATATGAATATTAACAAAATATTTCCAAAATTATGAAAATATTCTAAATATTAGAAAAATACGTTAAATATTATTTAAAATATTTTCAGTATTATAAATATATTTTCAATATTATGAAAGTAGCTTAATATAATCAAAATATTTTATATATTATGCAAACATTATGAAAATATTTTCAATATTATGAATATTTTCAATATTATTTTCTTCTTTACATCGTTATAGATTTGTCACTAGAATATTCTCCTGGTTCTAGACCATCTTTGGCCCTATTATGTATTGTAGAATGCAATGTTTTCCAAAAAAGTTGAAGCAAATACAATTACATGAAAATTTGTTACAGCGTTTTTTTTTTCATTCTATAATACATAACAGAGGCAACGATGGTCTAAAGCCAAATGGAAATATTTTAAAAAAAATTTTAATATTATACTAATACTATGATATATGTTTAATACTTTAAAAATATTCTAATTATTATGAAAATATTTAAATATTATGAAAATATTTAAATATTAAGAAAATATTTTAAAATATGAAAATGTTTTCAATATGAAATTATGAATATGAAATTAGCATTAATATTTTAAGATTGATTAGATTGATTAGATTCAAATAGTGAAAATATTTTCAATATTATTTTCAATGTTTTCAATATTATTTTAAATATTTTCAATATTATTTTAAATATACTATTTTAAATATTTTATTAAAATATTTTCAATACTGTGATAATATTTTAAATATGAAAATATTTTGAATGTTATGAACTTAATTTATATATTATGAATATACGAGTATTTTAAAAATTATTGTGATGAATATTTTTTAAATATTTTCAATATTATTTTAAATAATTTATTAGAATATGTTCTATATATTATTTTAAATAATTTATCAGAATATTTTCAATATTAGGTAAATATTTCAAATACTATTGAAAAGTATTTAAATATTATGAACTTATTTTATATATTATGAATTTATGTATTTTAAATATTATTATAATGAATATTATATTAAATAATTCCAATGTTATTTTAAGTATTTTTGATATTACTTTTAGTATTTTCAATATTATTTTAAATGTTTTATTAAAATATTTTCAATATTATGAAAATATTTTAAGAGAATTTTAAATATTATGAATATATTTTAAATATTATGAAAATATTTTAGCAATATTTTAAATACTATGAAAATGTATAATATAAAAAATATATTTTAAATATTATGAAAAAATCTTACTATTAACAAAATATGAAGATGTTTTCGATATTGAAAACATTCTCATAGTTTTTAAATGTATTAGATTCAAATTCTGTAAATATTTTCAATATTATTTTAATTGTTATATTCAATATTATTTTAAATATAGGGTGATCCATTTCGAGGTGCCCTACGTTTTTAAAGAAAAAAAAACACAGAAAATTCTAATTGAATGGGGAACGTTTATTATCATTTGAAAGAACATTTTTTGGCATTTATTTTGTGAAGACAATGTCTATCAAATGTTGGCCGAGGCTACGTCTCAGATGATCCATCCGTTGAGTCCAGTTTGCGATGACTCATTCGAGCATTTCGACTGGTAACGGGCGAATGACACGCGTGCTGTTTTGCTCCAAGGCCTGAATCGAAGCGGGTTTGTCCGCATAAACTTTAGTCTAACGGTGTGATGTCACACGATCTTGGTGGCCAATCGACCGGCCCAAAACGTGAAATTATCTGCTCACCGAAGTGTTCTCTCAATAAATCCATTGATTGATGCGATGTGTGGGAAGTGGCGCCGTCTTGTTGAAACCAAATGTCGCCGAGATCACGAGCTTCAATTTCAGGCATCAAATAGTCGGTTAACATGGCACGATAAATATGGACCGATGATTCCGGTACGTCGGATCGGGAATCGGTCAAGGGCAAAGAGATAGCTCTTAACGAGAGCTAAAATATTGCTCATGGGTGTCAAGGTCGTGGGTCGACTGGAAAGTGTTTTTTTGGATTTAAAAAAATGGACCTAGCGCAATTGGCAAACGATTATTTTGATAATAAAACTGAATAATGTGTAAACATTGTTCAGTCGTTCCATGATGAAATGCCAAACAATACTTAACAAAAATAACATGACACGATTCACACGTGATCTGTCAAAAAAGGCTATTGAAAAAAGTATCTCTACTTAGATCACCCTTTACTTTAAATATTTTCGATATTTAAAAAAATATAAAATATACAAATAATATAAAACCAGTAAGGAAAGACAGAAAGTAGGGCGGGGCCGACTATATAATACCCTACTCCTCCCTAACAATGCGAAAATGGACATTGCGATAACAATTTGGCAGTGTTCATTCATGTAAAAGAAAACTCTCTCTGCCGAATTTTGTACTGATCGGATATAAAATACGGTTTCTACAGCGCTTACATGTCACATCGGGTGAAACATAAATATATGGGGGCTATAGCAAAATCTGAACGGATTTTCCACAAATTTGGCAGTATTCATTCATGTAATAAGAAAACTCTCTCTGTCGATTTTCGTACAGATCGGATGTAAAATACGGTTTCTACAGCGCTTACATGTCAAATTGGGTGTAACATATATATGGGGACTATATCTAAATCTTAACCGATTTTCCCCGAATTTGGCAGTGTTCATTCATGTAATAAGACAACTCTGTCTGCCAAATTTCGTACTGATCTGAAACTGACTTTCCACTGCGCTTACCTGTCAAATCAGGTGTAACATATACATATATAAGGTCTATATCTACACTCAAAAAAAAGTGAACCCTAGAGCAAGTTAAAATGAACTTAACTGTAGGAATATTGAACTTCGTATTTCGCTAATGCTATTTTTCCTTATATCAAGTTCATACATTTCCTCACAATTATGAAATATTTTTAACTTATTTCTAGTTAACTCGTACTTCCTTTAAGTAACTATGGAAATTAAAATAGGGAAAATTATCTCAATACTAGCAAATTCTGACTTGAAATTATGCAAATTCAGCATACTTTTGTCCTTATTGCAAGTAAATTTTTACTCAAATTTAGGGAAATTTAATTAAATTTATGCAAAAAGAAAATAAAAATTAAAATTTTTCTTCGACTTTTTAGTCCATGATTTTTTGCGATTTCGATCCTACTTCATCATTTTTTTCCTCCTCCATTTTATATGCTGGAATCTCTCTCTTACAACTCTTACAACTTCCTCTTTGGATTTCTCTCTTCTGCTTTATTTTAGGAATTGAAATTTAATTTTATTAAACATTAAACATTATGTATATGAAATTTTACCTCCGAATGCGATTCGATCCCAGAACCTTCCGTTTTCTGAACCACATGTTTACCAACTGAGCTACGTAGACACTTACAATTTTATGAAAAATTTGTTTTTAAATACAATTATGTATATATCCCAAAATTTTCGAAACAATGTATTTTTATGTACACTTGAATTTGATAAAAGGATTGCCATCATAGAATGATAAATAGAGTTGCCATATACTATATGTATAGGCGACGAAGAAATTTTATTATGAATGACATTTTCATATCAGTCCCAAAAGAGTTTCGTAGCTCGATATATAGTGTGTCTGGCTCACTATCATAAGGTTGTCGGTTCGACTCTCGTCCCGGGCGTAACATTTTTAATGTTTCTCCATAAATTTAAGTTTCTGCAAGTAACGATTTGCGAAAAAATAAAAATTGCGGAACGAAAAAGGACAGAATTTTTTGTGTTTTTAACATACAACATAGTCCGAAAATAGTTAATTTTTCCTTGATTTTAGTATGTTTTCCTAATTTTGAGTTCAAATTCATGGACTCGAAATAAGGATTCATGATTATTTTTAGTTAAAATTTCCTAAAAATCATGCTTTCCATTATTAGTTCATAATTTCCTTATGTCTATGTTGGGTGTCCACCGCATATGTTTAAATTTGATAAATATATGAATATTCGAACTTTTTTCAAGAAATATTATTTCAGTAAAAATATGTCCTCATTTGTAGTTAACGAACTATTCTGCATATCACCCAAAAAAATAAAATTTGGTAGTACTTAATAAAATTTCCCAGTTTTAAGAAAAAATTAACTCAATATGAATAAAAACATTGAACTAAATTGGAGTATGGATTTTACTAAAATTTAGGAAATACATTTTTTTGAGTGTAAATCAGAACCGATTTTGGCCAACTTCAATAGGAATCATCCTTGGGCCAAAAAAGAGCACTGTGCTAAATTTCTTCTCAATTGGAGCATAAATACGACCTGCACATTGATTACAACGATACATCTACAGACTGACGGACAGACGGACGTGGTTAAATCGACTCAGGAAGTGATTCCAATTCGATCGGTATAATAAACGATGGGTCAATCTCTTCTCCTTCTAAGTGCTACAAACAAATGCACAAAATCATAATACCCTGGACCACAGTGTGATGTAGGGTATAAATACGGACGAAGGAAATAATTTATTAGTTAATCGTTAACTCTGTTAAGAAGTAGTCGATAGTTTCTGTACTAAATGTAATTATTGTGATATTATTTTTGTCTTTTAAACATTTTTGTATAATTGTTATTTATTTGTATTTTAAAGTGAATTTCCCTGAGGATGACTGTCGATGGCAGTCGAAATATTGGAAACAAATAAAATTGAAACTATTTAAAACAACAAATTCAATAACTTCAGTATTTTAAATATTATGATTATACAATAAAATATTTTAAATATTATGACAATATGTTTTCAATGTAATGAAATCATTTTCAATAATATAAATATTTACAATATATGAATATTATAAAACTATTTTAAAATTATTAAAATATTTTCAATATTATTTTAAATGTTTTAAATATGTTCAATATTATTTTAAATATTCTCAACATTGTTTTAAATATTTGCAATATTTAAGTTAAAGACATACGAGTACACTATTGCTACTGAATTCTGAAGATGATAGAGTGGTGTCTATCGAAACTGCAGTCAATTCTAACAAGCAATTGAAAGTCTCTACCAATTTTTGTATTTGTTTCTATTACTTTTTTGCAATAGACAGGAAATAACTGAAACATATGGTTTCAAATCAAAATAAATTCTAACTGCATATTTGCAATATTATGAAAATGTTTTTAATAACGGGTGATCCAAGTAGAGACACTTTTTTCAATAGCCTTTTTTGATCGATGACGTGTGAGTCGTGTCATGCTGTCATGGTGTCATGTTATTTTTTGTTAAGTATTGTTTGGCATTTCATCATGGAGTCTTACGCCTGAACAACGTTTACAACGTTTTGACAACAAATTGACAGATTAATTAGTGTAATGTTATAACGGGTGATCCATGTAGAGATACTTTTTCCAATAGCCTTTTTTTGAAAGATCACATTTGTTAAGTATTGTTTGGCATTTCCTCATGGAAAGACTTACGCCTGAAAAACGTTTACACGTGTCATTCGCCAGTTACCAGTCGAAATGCACGAACGAGTCATCAAAAATTGGACTCAGGGGATGGATCATCTGAGACGTAGCCGCGGCCAACATTTGATAGACATAATCATTAAAAAATAAATGCCAAAGAATGATCTTTCAAATGATAATACACATTCCCCATTCAATTTGAATTTTCTGTTTTTTTTTTTCTTCAAAAAAGTAGGGAACCTGGAAATGGATCACCCTATATAATGAAACTATTTTCAATATAATGAAAACATTTTAAAAGTATTGTAAATATTTTAAATGTTATATTTTAAATAATATAAAAAAAATTTAAATATTATGAAAATATTTTTAAAATATTTTAAATTTAAATTTTTTTAAAAGTTTCAATATTGCTTTCAATATAATTTTAAATATAATTTGCAATATTATTTGTAATATTTTCAATATTATTTTAAACATATTCATTATTTTAAATATTTTCAATATTATTTTAAAAATTTTCAATATTATTTTAAATATTTTCAACATTATTTTAAATATTTTCAATATTATGAATTCAATATATATAATTAAATGATATTAAAAATTAATATCATTTAATTATACCCTCACTTTAGTTTTAAGAGAATGAGAAATGTCCGTCCGTCCGCCTGCTGGCTGCTGCGCACTTTAACTCTCGAAAGGAGTAACCGATTGATTTCAAATATGGTACACGGTAATATTTCCGGCTAAGTTCGAAGATGGGCCATATTGGTCCGCTCCTTCTGGTACCTCCGACACAAAGGGTTAACATTTAATGAAATATTGATTCTTTTATAACTTCTAGACAACTTATTTGAATCTTTTGAAATTCCACACATTGTATTATTTTATTAGTCGCTACCGCCTCAAGAAAAATGGCGAAATTGTCACGCCCCTTTTGGTACCTCCGACACAAAGGGTTAACATTTAATGAAATATTGATTCTTTTATAACTTCTATACAACTTATTTGAATCTTTTGAAATTCCACACATTGTTTTATTTTATTAGTCGCTACCGCCTCAAGAAAAATGGCGAAATTGTCACGCCCCTTTTGGTACCTCCCACACAAATGAACCATTTTGCATCAAAATTGAACTGCTTATAACTTTAATACAAGTGCATAAAAATATTTGGAATTTTGTACAGTATATGTAATGTTTTTGTAGCGCCTATAGTCCGGTAATAAATGAACATTATTGTACAGCTCCTTTTGGTAACTCCCACACAAACGGCTTATAACTTTAATACCAGTGCATACAAATATTTGAAACAGCGTAATGATGTTATAGTGCCTACAGTCCTGTGAAAAGTGGACGTTGTCACCACGACCCTTCTTGTACCTCCCACACAAAATGGCCAAATCATACCAAAATTGAATAGCTCGTAACGTAATATACCAGTGCACATAATCGCTTATAGTTCAGCACAAGGCAATGTATTTAAAAAATCTACTGTTTCCCAAAAAGTAGATGTATTTGTTAAACCCCCTCTGATACCTCCCACACAAATAGACAGATTAATTGATGTAAAGTTATATATTACATTACTCACAAAGTGAGGGTATACCTTAGTCGGTTAACCCGACTGAATCTTTCTTACTTGTTTTTATAAACTTTTATATATAATATTATGAGGAAAATTCTCTCACATGAATAAACAATTACACTTTCCACTTTTTTCCATGACATAATGTCTCTCTGTGTATTAATATATCACACATTTATTCTCCGGATTCATATCACTTCCCAAAGGGCAATTGAACTCCTGCGAGAATTCTGCCATATTTGAGAGTGGGACAATCACACGAAATTCATTGGGAACATGTTCATCGGTGGAAGCGGTATAACTGCGCAGTAAAGGATGAGTATTACTGCACCATAGCTGGCCATAGGCGATAAAGAAGAGTTGTTTATTGGTGTACTCCAACCGGGGCATTGTTTCTTTGGACTTGTGGATTTCATAGGAACGCACGGCATTCTCATACCAACGCAAATATGCCAAGTAGGCCAAACGAAGGCCCCCATTATCAGCGGTATTCTCCGCCTGAGCCTTTAGTTTGGGCAATGGACTTCCATTGTAGACATATTTGTGGTATTGGAGACTAAAACACGATCTCTTCTTATCGAAGTACTCATTAGAGTTCGAATCAAACCATTCGTTTAGGCTGCCCGATTTGTCAAATAGGCGACCATCTTCATCGAAAGCATGCATGAGTTCGTGAGAGATTAGGAAACCCAGAGTGGCAAATTTCATAGCATTCGGATAATGATCGGACCACATAAAGTAGGGTTGTAGTATCGAGACGGGAACTTTAATGAGATTCTCCCTTTGCAAAAAGACTGGGGTGAAAGAGAAGAACACAGGATTATCATAGGATTTTGGAGGCTCATTTACTTTGGCCCTCCACCTGCGAGCACTTTGAATTAATAGAGCTTTTATATTTTCTATATAGTCGACAGAGTTCATCTGCAAGTCCGCCAGTTCTTCTGACAAATTTGTCTGCTGATAGGCATTAATTTCCAGTCGTATGTTTAGCAATTTCTCCACTGCATTACGGCGAGTCTTCTGGCTCATCCAAGGCAAATGTTCATCTGTCTCTAGCATATTTAGGAAAGTCTTTTTAATGGTCTGCCACAGGTAGTCCACATCCTTTACCGTTTGTGGAGTGACATAATTGCGATAGATCATATTATCAAGATTTTTAGCAAAATGTGATTTAGTGGTTGTCACACACCAGTCCTGGAGTATACTGCGATCCTTGGGTATGGCAAACATAAAATTTTCCAGTAAATTGTAGAACAGATAATTGGCCACAATACGTTTGGGAGTCCTCTTCAGAGCCATGGCTATATTAGAGGCCGAGTTTTCCAAAAAATCATAGATCGGCTCAGAGGGCAAGGAGCCCAAAGAAATATTCAGCCAACGTTTAATATCCAAATGAGGAGAATATTTATTATGCATTTCCTCAATAGTAATCAAATTTGAGGAAATTGTGGAATTTTCGATTTGATTTTTTGCTGGAAAATCCCAAATTGTCTGCGAGTTATTGTAGCCCACAATTAAATGAGTTTCAAATTTAAATATTTCCTCCACCGTTTGATTAGCCACATCCGTTTCTAATTTCAAAAATTCCCTCAATCTCTGAGCCATAGCATTTTTGCGTATAGCTCGCACAGGAGCATGTATATCTTCTCGGTAAATTGCAGACGAGTGTAAAGGTATATCCTGTGCGGCGATTGCCATTCGATTCATTGACTTATTAGAATTATCCGTATCCACAAAGTAACCCATAATCATATGAATATTGTATTTATGAGCAATTTCTGCTGTAGTCTTCAGCCAATCGAATTCAGACTCCTGCCATTGCGCACCTTCCACAGCGGGCATTTTACCAAATTCATCTATAATTTCCAGCAATTTCCCACGATAACTCTCCCGTAGCGATTCTATATTGCGACAAGAATCAAAGAACTTCTTCACTTTCTTATCAGCTAAGGTATCCAGGGTCTCATCTTCGGCCAGGAGCAGGTTCAAAAGTCTATGACCCAAAGTCTTGGCGATACTTTGAAAGATGTTCTTCTGATAAGGTGGGGCCTCCGGCGGATTGATACGATCATAGTTGCCACAAGCGAAATTATAGAAATTTCCACAAGGTCCCCGAGATTCATTTAAATAATTTCGTATTTCCGCTGATTTGGCATAACGTATCACCTCTTTGTTGTGGCAGGGAATGATGTCATCTAAAATGGACGGAGTTGAGGTCGACCCTTGCCCGAGGCATATCACAACTATTATAACATTTAATATAGAATATAAAAACATTTTTCTTTCCATACGAATTTCTTGACTTTTAATAATAATTAATTTTGTGTACCACCACTCGCTTTGAGTTTCTTTGATTAACTGAAATTAACATCAAACTTGGAAATTGAACTCATGTGCACATATCACAAATGATCGACCACAGCAGCAAAAACAAAAATTATCAATAAAATTTGCCGAAACGTTTGTTGCATACAAAATGACCATTTTTCCATTTCTACGTAAAAAAACTTGTTTAGAAGCGGCAAGATAAAAATATCAACAAAATTTGCGAAGACGTTTTTGATGAATTCAAAATTGTAAATTTTCCAATTTATTTGTAAAAACAGAACTGGTTTTCAATATTTTAGGAATCATTCTAATAGCAGGGCTTCCCAAATGGAGGATAGTGGTTTTCTGTCCCTATGTATAGTATAGAGGAAGACATCAATGGGTTGTATCTATGGTATGTAGAAAGAGCTCAGTGGGTTGACTCTATAGTATAGATGAAGACCTCAGTGGCTCGTCTCTATTGTATAGAGGAAAACCTCTGTGGGTCGTTTCTATATTTATAGATAACCCAGCCAATGGACAACCAAGGAGTAGGTAACCCAGCCGATAGTCAACTAAGGAGTAGATAACCCAACCGATAGTCAACTAAGGAGTAGATAACACAACCAATGTTCAACTAAGGAGTAAATAACCCAAACGATGGTCCACAAAGGAATAGATAACCAAACCGATAGTCAACTAAGCAGTAGAAAACACAACCGATGGTCAACTAAGGAGTAAATAACCCAAACGATGGTCCACAAAGGAGTAGATAACCCAACCGATTGTCAACTAAGCAGTAGATAACACAACCGATGGTCAACAAAAGAGTAAATAACCCAAACGATGGTCAAGAAAGGAGTAGATAACCCAAACGATAGATAGAAAACACAACCGATGGTCAACTAAGGAGTAAATAACCCAAACGATGGTCCACAAAGGAGTAGATAACCCAACCGATTGTCAACTAAGCAGTAGATAACACAACCGATGGTCAACAAAAGAGTAAATAACCCAAACGATGGTCAAGAAAGGAGTAGATAACCCAAACGATAGATAGATAACCCAATTGATGGTCAACTAAGAAGTAAATGACCTAATTGATGGTCAACAAAGGAGTAGATAACCCAACCGATAGTCAACAAGGGAGTAAATAACCCAGCTGATGGTCAACTAAGGAGTTTATAACCCAAACGATGTTCAACAAAGGAGTAGATAACCCAAACGATGGTCAACTAATGAGTAGATAACCCAAACGATGGTTAACTAAGGAGTAGATAACCCAAACGATGGTCAACTAAGGATTAGATTACCCAATTGATGGTCAACTAAGGAGTGTTTAACCCAGCCGATAGATAGATAACCCAAACTATGGTCAACTAAGGAGTAGATAACCCAATCGATGTTCACCTAATGAGTAAATAACCCAAAAGATGGTCAACAAAGGAGTAGATAACCCAAACGATAATCAACTAGGCATTAGATAACCCAATTGAATGTCAACTAAGGAGTAAATAACCTAATTGATGGCCAACAAAGGAGTAGATGACCCAACCGATAGTCAACTAAGGAGTATATAACCCACCGATAGATAGATAACCCAACTGATGGTCAACTAAGGAGTACATAACCCAACCGATAGTTAACGAAGAAGTAAATAACCAAAACGATGATCAACTAAGGAGTACACAACCCAAACGATGGTCAACTAAGGAGTAAATAACCCAAACGATGGTCAACTATGGAGTAGATAACCCTACTGGTGATCAACTAAGGAGTGTATAACCCAATTGATGGTCAACCAAAGAGTAGATAACCCCACCGATAGTTAGATAACCCAACTAATGGTCAACTAAGGACTATATAACCCATGGTCAACTAAGGAGTAAATAACCCAAACGATGGTCCACAAAGGAGTAGATAACCCAACCGATTGTCAACTAAGCAGTAGATAACACAACCGATGGTCAACAAAAGAGTAAATAACCCAAACGATGGTCAAGAAAGGAGTAGATAACCCAAACGATAGATAGATAACCCAATTGATGGTCAACTAAGAAGTAAATGACCTAATTGATGGTCAACAAAGGAGTAGATAACCCAACCGATAGTCAACAAGGGAGTAAATAACCCAGCTGATGGTCAACTAAGGAGTTTATAACCCAAACGATGTTCAACAAAGGAGTAAATAACCCAAACGATGGTCAACTAATGAGTAGATAACCCAAACGATGGTTAACTAAGGAGTAGATAACCCAAACGATGGTCAACTAAGGATTAGATTACCCAATTGATGGTCAACTAAGGAGTGTTTAACCCAGCCGATAGATAGATAACCCAAACTATGGTCAACTAAGGAGTAGATAACCCAATCGA
Organism: Eudasyphora cyanicolor; assembly: GCA_963930755.1. NCBI lineage: Eukaryota > Metazoa > Arthropoda > Insecta > Diptera > Muscidae > Eudasyphora > Eudasyphora cyanicolor. The sequence continues at coordinate 290,106,113 of OZ005734.1, read as the reverse complement.
TGTTCACCTAATGAGTAAATAACCCAAAAGATGGTCAACAAAGGAGTAGATAACCCAAACGATAATCAACTAGGTATTAGATAACCCAATTGAATGTCAACTAAGGAGTAAATAACCTAATTGATGGCCAACAAAGGAGTAGATGACCCAACCGATAGTCAACTAAGGAGTATATAACCCACCAATAGATAGATAACCCAACTGATGGTCAACTAAGGAGTACATAACCCAACCGATAGTTAACGAAGAAGTAAATAACCAAAACGATGATCAACTAAGGAGTACACAACCCAAACGATGGTCAACTAAGGAGTAAATAACCTAAACGATGGTCAGCTGTGGAGTAGATAACCCTACTGGTGATCAACTAAGGAGTGTATAACCCAATTGATGGTCAACCAAAGAGTAGATAACCCCACCGATAGTTATATAACCCAACTAATGGTCAACTAAGGACTATATAACCCAACCGATGGTAAAATAAGGAGTAAACATCCCAAACGATGGTCAACTGAGTAGTAGATAAGCCAAACGATGGTCAACTGAGTAGTAGATAACCCAAACGATGGTCAACTAAGGAGTAGATAACACAACCGACGCTCTACTAAGGAGTAGATAACCGAAATGATGGTGAACTATGGAGTAGATAACCCAACTGATTATCAACAAATGCGTATATAACACAGTTTACATTCAACCAAGGAGTATATAACCCAACTGATACTCAACTGAGGAGTAGATAACCCAAACGATGGTTAACTAAAGAGTAGATAACCCAATCGACTGTCAACTAAGGCGTCGATAACCGAAACGATGATTAACTAAGGAGTAAATAACCCAACTTGTCATATACTAAGAAGTAGAAACCCAACTGATTCTTTGAGTAGGTAGTAGAAAATCCAACATGCCGTATATTAAGGAGTAGATAACCTAATTGGTCGTCTCCTAACTAGTCGATTTCTCTCATGTAGCTGTATGATAACATTTCAGAACCTAATAAATTAAACAAATCAATCCACACATCATCTGACCAGAGGAAGGTCCTAATTTAACCAGTGCTGCGATCAGTACTCGGGTAAATTGGCACTGTATTATCCGTAGTATAGCTATGTTAAGGTCCGGTAAATAGTGTTGGTTTTCGATGAAATGGATGCATAAAGTCAAAATGATTTGAGAAGGTGTATCATTGCCAACTTGTGTGAGCTGTAGAGCCAAAACGACTGAGAAACTCTGATCTGAAATATAAGGGTAATGTACCCCACCGCACATTTGTTTACCCCGCGAAGCTGATTGCTTCTCATCGCGAGGAATCCCCTGCAAATCTCTACTACCGTAAAAAAAAACTCATCTGTCCATCCATCATCATAATTCTAAATGGTGTCAAATAAATATGATTTTAATTGGTGAACGTTCCACCAAAATATACAATTAATGAAAGAGTATTGTCGGGTTTAACCAAATATGTGATAACCTCTGCCAAAGCTCTGTTGATTACATTCAACGTTTTTTTTTTATTTTAATTAAAAAATTAATTATATTTTTACCGATAATTAACTTTTTATTTTCTATCTTTAGTTTAGGTTAGAGTGGCAGCCCGAAACGCCGGCTGACTTAGACCAATGAAGTCCATTGTGCTACCATGTGCTTAGATCCCCCCTCAGCAGAATAAACCAATTTATGTGATGCATAATGTAACTATTTTTTTCGTTTTTTTTTAAGAAACAATTCCTAGTGTATAGGGTGGCTGATATGTAATGCAACAAAGTAAAGCACAATATTTTTTTAATTTTTTTTTTTAAATTTTATTGTTCAAAAGCAAAAAATGTCGGGAATAACATAAAATTTTAGAAACAGTTTAGATTTGTTCGAATTGGCCACCTTTGGCACGAATTATGGCCTTCAAACGGCCGACAAAGCCATCACACGCTGCACGAAAGTGGCTCTGCGGTATTTTGGCCCATTCCCGGCGAAGCGCCGTCTTGAGATGATCGATACTTTGGTATTTTTTAGTGCCCCAGGCGCAAAAGTCCTACGGATTGAGATCCGGAGATCTTCCCAGCAAAATTTCTCATTACCAAATAATCCGACGAGTAAGCCAAGTTTGATAATGGTAAGTACTTATTATTTAGCCACTTTTCTCATTATTTTAACATGGGGATGTCATTGGAGGGAAGTACTTCCCAAAAGCATACAATGAAGTAGCATAATAAGTACTTATTTGTAGCATAGGCATACCACATAAATATGTTTTCACGATTTTAAGTACTTGAATAATGCATTAGCAATAAGTTACAAAATACGTAGTAGATATGGTAGATATGTAGAGATGGCCATTTAAAGTAATTTTGTGCATATTGTCGAGCATATTTCGAATTTCTGAACCCAAACCACCATGTGAAAAATTCTTCAATGGTCTAACATCATACGATATACGTAAATATTTTTGGTATTTTCATTCAATTTGCACGTATTTTTGGAAAACTTGTTGAAAATAAATATATCTTCTACAATAACCCACATATAGCCAAAATTGCATTATACTAAAATTTGCCAAAAATTATTTTGATAAAAAAATCACTTATTTCTGTTATTATTGGTAAGACATTATTAATAAGCCGAAAGTAATTCAGCGAATAATGAGATGTCATTATTTGGTAATGCAGGGAATAATGACAGGTACTTACCAAGATTTTGCTGGGTTGGTGGCCATTGTGCGGTAGAAATGAAGCGAGGAACCTCCTTTTTAAGCCATTCTTGGTTGACGCGTGCTGAGTGCGATGGTGCTGAGTCCTGTTGGAATGTCCATGGTCTGCGGCCGAAATGTTTGTCTGCCCAGGGCTTCAATACTGTCATTAGTACATTTTCCCGATACTATTCGGCATTTATTTTGACCCCATGGTCGATGAATACGAGCGGGGAGCGACCATCGGCCGTTACGGCGGCCCACACCATTACCATCTTCGGTGCTTGAGTTCTGGTGGCCAATCGAAGGTGTAAATTTTGACCTCTTTGGCAAGTAAACCCGATCATTTTGTTTGTTCACAAACTGCTCAATTTGGAATGGCTTCTCATCGGCGAAAACCAAATTCGGTAACTGGCCACTTTCGTGCAAGCGAAGCAACTCCTTGGCTCTTTCCAGTCTAACTTTTTTTTGTGCATCGGTGAGCTCTTGCACTTTTTGGAACTTCAATGGCTATAGTCCAAGCTCATTTTTTAATATGTGTTGTATCCGTTCTCGCGATATGTTCAGCTCACGAGCAATTTTTCTACCACTGCGGCGTGGATTTCGATCAAATCTGGCCTTCACTTTTCGGATCATTTCTGGTGTTGTTACCGTTTTTTTTCGTCCACTTTTTGGACGCGATGCAACACTGCCAGTATCACGGTAACGAGCAACGGTACGAGAAACAAAAGATTTATTCACATTTAAATGCTGGAGGGCTCTAACGATAGCCACTTGTGTTTTTCCACGCAAAAATATAAAGCAATCGCACTATCACGCTTGAATTCCATCACGAATAACTTTTTTTCTGAATGCAATAGATCAAAATGCTTTTGTAAGCTTGTAAACAATAAAATGAACTGTCACTGAAATAAATCTGTCAGCTATCAGACTAGCGGTTTAGAAATGATAGCAACCTGAAGTTGGTTGCAATACATATCAGCCACCCTGTATACAGAAATCATTTGTTTAATATGTTGTTATCTAGGAAGAATCTTAAGCACAACAGGCGGCTTCTCTTTACAGATTTCCAGACAAAACAAAATGAAAATTTTCTATACATGCATCAACTCTGCGCTTCTTCATCACAGCAAGTCTTTGTACAACAACTTAACGGCTTAAAAACAATTCGAATTTTTATGGATTTTACTGAATTTTGACCACATCTTCCCAATTCCGCCCACAGTGTGTCAGTTAGAGATTCAGGCGACACTAAGGATTCAGTAAGACACGTTGCCGGTCGAGACTTTCTGAGACTTTATCCTCCAATCCGCTGGATTGTTTGCCACTGCTTAATTAATTCACAGCTTCCCTGTATACTACAGGGCAGCTGTAGTACGCTGGGCATACTATAGTTGCCTGTGGAGGAGCCCCTTAGCTCCCAGCCGTGCTTCCCTAAAGGTTCTTAAACCCCACCTCAGGAGAAGAGTCCTCATGAGGTGCAATGTAATATCGCCGAAGGGGAGATCTTACATTCCAGACATATGCCGGAAATCATAGTGAAATAAGTGCCAGGAAATTTTGTACCAGATTGTAATAAAAAAAATTTCATTCCAACAATATTTCTGTCTTGTAATATCAATTTATTTTAAGCCTTTTTTAAATCTTTTTTCATAAAATTTAAATTTACCAATTAAAACAAAAACACTCTAAGTTTTTGTAGACAAAAAAATCTATTTATTTAATTTAGCTTAACTTAAACGACGAAATAAATTAATTAAAATTATTGTTTAGCTAAATTGAGGAGAAAATTGCTTAATGTTAATTATTTAAATTAGCTACAAAAATAATGAATGATGATTTGCCGATTTGTTGATGTCTAGCCTTCTAAAACAACCTGTTTATACAAGTCGCTGGAATTAGTATATCACACATTTAGTCTCCGGATTCATGCCACTTCCCAAAGGGCAATTGAACTCCTGCGAGAATTCGGCCATATTTGAGAGTGGGACAATGACACGAAATTCATTGGGAACATGTTCATCGTTGGAAGCGGTATAACTGCGCAGCAAAGCATGAGTATTACTGCACCATAGCTGGCCATAAGCAATAAAGAAGAGTTGTTTGTTGGTGTACTCTAAGCGGGGCATTGATTCTTTGGACTTGTGGATTTCATAGGAACGCACGGCATTCTCATACCAACGCAAATAGGCCAAGTAGGCCAAACGAAGACCCCCATTATCAGCGGTATTCTCCGCCTGAGCCTTTAGTTTGGGCAATGGATGTCCATTGTAGACATATTTGTGGTATTGGAGACTAAAACACGATCTCTGCTTATCGAAGTACTCATTAGAGTCTGTATCAAACCATTCGTTTAGGCTGCCCGATTTGTCAAATAGGCGACCATCTTCATCGAAGGCATGCATGAGTTCGTGAGAGATTAGGAAACCCAGAGTGGCAAATTTCAAAGCATTCGGATAATGATCGGACCACATAAAGTAGGGTTGAAGTATCGAGACGGGAACTTTAATGAGATTTTCATTTTGTATATAGACTGGGGTGAAAGACAAAACCTCGGGATTGTCATAGGATTTTGGAGGCTCATTTACTTTGGCCCTCCACCGGCGAGCACTTTGAATTAATAGAGCTTTTATATTTTCTATATAGTCGACAGAGCTTATCTGCAACTCCGTCAGTTCTTCTGAGAAATTTGTATGCTCATAGGCATTAATTTCCAGTCGTATGTTCAGCAATTTCTCCACTGCATTACGGCGAGTCTTCTGGCTCATCCAAGACAAATGTTCATCTGTCTCTAGCATATTTCGGAAAGTCTTTTTAATGATATGCCACAGGTAATCCACATCTTTTACCGTTTGCGGAGTAACATATTTGTGATACATCATATTATCAAGATTTTTGGCAAAATGAGATTTAGTAGTTGTCACACACCAGTCCTGAAGTCTACTGCGATCCTTGGGTATGGCAAACATAAAATTTTCCAGCAAATTATAGAACAGATAATTGGCCACAATACGTTTGGGAGTATTCTTTAGAGCCATGACTATATTAGAGGCTGCGTCACCCAAATCATCATAGATCTGTTCAGAGGGTAAAGAGCCCAAAGAAATATTCAGCCAACGTTTAATATCCAAATGAGGATAATATTTGTTATGCATTTCCTCGATAGTAATGAAATTTGAGGAAATTGTAGAATTTTCGCTTCGATTTTTTGCTGAAAAATTCCAAATTTTCTCCGGTTTATTATAGCCCACGATTAAATGAGTTTCAAACTCAAAAATTTCCTCCGCCGTTTGATTAGCTACATCAGTTTCTAAGTCCAAAAATTCTCTCAATCTGTGAGCCATAGCGCGTTTGCGTATTCCTCGCACATGAGCATGTATATCTTCCCGATAAATTGCAGACGACTGTAAAGGCATATCCTGTGCAGTGATAGCCATACGATTTATGGACATATTGAAATTATCGGTATACACAAAATAACCCATAATTATATGAATATTATATTTATGGGCAATTTCTGCTGCCGTCTTCAGCCAATCGAATTCGGACTCCTGCCATTGCACACCTTCCACAGCGGGCATTTTACCAAATTCATCTATAATGTCCAGCAATTTCCCACGATAACTCCTCCGTAGTGATTCAATATTGCGACAAGAATCAAAGAAATTTTTCACCTTCTTATCAACTACAGTATCCAAGGTCTCATCTTCGGCCTGCAGGAGATTCAAAAGTCTACGATTCAAAGTCTTGGCGATACTTTTAAAAATGTTCTTCTGATAAGGTGGCGCCTCCGGCGGATTGATGCTATCATAATTGCCACAAGCGAAATTATAGAAATTGCCACAAGGTCCCCGAGATTCATTTAAATAATTTCGTATTTCCGCTGATTTGGCATAACGTATCACCTCTTTGTTGCGGCAGGAAATGATGTCATCTAAAATGGACGGACTTATGGGCGATCCTTGGCCGAGGCATATCACAACTATTATAACACTTAATATAGAATATAAAAACATTTTTTTCTATACGAATATCTTGACTTTCAATAATAATTAATTGGGTGTACCACCACTCGTTTTGAGTTTCTTTGATGAACTGAAATTAACATCAAACTTGGAAATTGAACTCATGTGAACACACATCGCAAATGACCACAGCAGCAAAAACAAAAATTACATATCAATAAAATTTGCAAAACGTGTGTTGCATACGAAATTATCATTTTTCCATCTCTATGCAAAGAAAAAACTTGTTTACAAATCAAAAATATAAAAATATCAACAAAATTTGGGATGACTTTTTTGTTGCATTCAAAATTGTAAATTTTTCTATTTATTTGTAAAACAAAACTGGATTTCAATATTTTAGGAATCATTCTAAAGCAGGGCTTCTCAAATGGGATTCGCGATTCGCTGGGGTATAACATTTACATTTTATGATAATGGGCACTTCAATGAGAGAAGAGAAATTTGTTAGTAAGTCATCTCCATAGTATAGAGGAAGACCTCAGTGGGTCGTCTCCATAGTGTAGAGATTATAGAGGAAGAGCTCGGAATACTACAAAAGACAACCCACTGCGGTCTTCCTCTATACTATACTTATAGAGACGAGCCACTGAGGGCTTCCTCTATATTACAGAGACGAACCGCTGAGGTCTTCTTCTATACTATAGTATAGAGACGACCTGCTGAGGTCTGCCGCTATACTATAGAGACGACACACCGATGTCTTCCTCTAGAGATGACCCACTGAGGTCTTCCTCTATATTATAGAGACGACACAATGAGATATTTCTGTATACTATAAAGACGACCCACTAAGGTCTTCCTCTATACTATAGAGACGACCTACTGATATCTGCCTCCACACTATAGAAACGACCCGCTGAAGTCTGCTGCTATGCTACAGAGACGACCCAGTGTGCTCCTCCTCTATTTTATAGAAACGAGCCACTGAGGTCTTGCTCTATACTATAGAGACGACCCACTGAGGTCTTGCTCTATACTATAGAGACGACCCACTGGGGTTTTCTCTATACTCGTACTATAGAGACAACCCACTGAGGTCTTCCTGTATACTATAGGGACGACCCACTTAGGTCTTCCTCTACACTTAACTGATTCAATCCAAGTAGATATCCCAAATGGCCGAAGGAGAAAATAACAAACTAGTCATCTATTAAGGACAACATAAGCCAAGTGTTCGTATACTAAAGAGTGGGTAATTTAACTTGTCCTCTAATAAGGATTATATAACCCACATTGTTGTATATTAAGGAAAAGATAACACAACTGATGTGCTACTAAGCAGTATTTAAACCAACAAATCGTAAACTTAGGAGTAGATAACCCAACTACACGACTACTAAGGAGTAAATAACTCAACTGCCCATCTACTAAGGAGTAGGTAGATAACCCAACTGATGCTCAACTAAGTAGTAGATAACCCTATTGATGGTCAACTAAGGAGTACATACCCAACCGATGTCCAATTAGAAGTAGATAACCCAACGTACGGTCAACTAAGAAGTAGATAACCCAACCGAAAGTCAAGTAAGAAGTAGATAACTCAACCGATGGTCAACTGAGGAGTAGATAACCCAAACGATAGTAAACTACGGATTAGATAACCCAATTGATGGTCAACTAAATATTGAATAACCCAATTGATGGTCATCTAAGGAGTAGATAACCCAACCAACCGTCAACTAAGGAGTAGATAACCCAACCGATTGTCAACTGAGCAGTAGATAACCAAAATGATGGTAAACTAAGGATTAGATAACCCCATTGATGGTCAACTAAGCAGTAGATAGCCCAACTGGTCATCTACTAAGTAGAAACCCAACTGATTCTTTAGTAGGGAGTAGAAAATCCAACTTGCCATATATTAAGGGGTAGATAACCTCCTAAGTAGAAGATTTCTCTCAAGTACAGGGTTTTCCAACAAGAGGTGTTATTTTGAATCACCCGGTATTTCGGTAGCTGTCCCTTTTAAACATTTTATTCTTTGACATTTGACAAGTAGAGACTACGACATTACTAAAAATGGAACGATACACGATACAAAACGATCGAACAAAAACGATACGAACGATACAAAATCATCTTGACTGATGAGACCCATTTCCACCTCGGTGGCTACGTCAACAAGCAAAATTGTCGCATCTGGGGCTCGGAAAACCAAAGAGTTATTGTTGAGAAGTCTCTCCATCCTCAACGTGTGACTGTTTGGTGCGGTTTATGGTCCGGCGGGGTCATTGGTCCTTACTTTTTCGAAAATGAGGTTGGATCAACAGTTACGGTGAATGGATTGCGCTATCGAGAGATGATTAATGATTTTTTATGGTCGGAGTTGGATGGTGTTGATCTGGACAACGTTTACTTTCATCAAGACGGCGCTACGTGCCACACAAGCAACGAAACCATTGATCTGTTACGGGAAAAGTTTCCGGACCGTGTTTTCTCTCGAAGAGATGATCACAATTGAGCACCGAGATGTTGTGATTTAACACCTTGCGACTTCTTCCTTTGGGGTCACGTGAAAGATAAGGTCTACGCCAACAGCCCAGCGTCGATTCAAGACCTCAAAGATAGAATTCGTGAGGCTATCGAGGACATAGGGCAGCCACTGTGCGATTTGGTTATTGAAAATTTTATGAAAAGGATATGTTCCTGTAAGCGTGGTCGTGGTGGCCATTTGGCTGATGTTGTTTTTCATTATTAGCGGCATTCCTTCCTCTTTATTATGAAATAAACATCCGATCATTTATCTCAAAAAATGGCATTTTTCTGTGAATACCAAAATAACACCTCTTGTTGGAAAACCCTTTAGCTGTATGATGACAATCCGCATCCTAATAATTTAAACAAATCAATCCATACGTCATCAGACCTGAGTTAGGTCCTAATTTTACCAGTCCTGGGATCGGTTATCTGGTAAATTGGCACATTGTAGCTATGTTTAGTTCCGGAAAGTAGCGTTAGTTGTCGAAGAAATGGATAAAGTAACTGACCCCATTTGAGAGTCGAAATGATTTGTGAAGGTGTAGATCCGTAGAGCCAAAACGACTGAGAAACTCTGACCTAAAGGGTAAGAGTAATGTACTTCATAAGACATTTGTTTACCCCGCGAAGCCGTTCTGTTATCATCGCAAGGAATCCCCTGCAAATCTCTACTAACGTAAAAAACTCTTCTGTCCATCAAAAACATGACTTTAGGAAACGTGAACGTTTCTCCAAAATAAGCTATTAATGAAAGGTTATTGTCGGGATTAACCGAAAACGCTTTTTTTTATTTTTATTTCAACAATAAAATGAATTATATTTTAACTGAAAGTTAACTTTTTATTTTTTATATTTAGTTAACAGTGGCAGCCAGAAACGCCGGCTCACTTAGACCAAAGAAATTCATTGTGCTACCATGTACTTAAATGTCCCACAGAAGAACAAAAATATTTGATGCATGAAGTGACTCGACATGTCCGGTTTCTTCAGAAACCGATTCCAATGTATACCGAAATCATTTCCTTAACATTTTGTTATCTAGGAAGAACCTTAAGCATAACATGCGGCTAGACAGATTTCCAGACAAACCAAAATGAAAGTTTTCAATGCATTCATCAAAGCTACGCTTCTTTATCCTAGCAAGTCTTGGAGCACAGCTCGGAAAGATATAAAATCGCTGCTGGTATTAATGAATCACTGTCTTCACCTGATTATGAAAATATTCTGGCCAGTCACCATATCTAATGAAGGACTGTGGTCCCATACCAACCAAGCCCCCAGAAAAATTGAATATGAAGATGAAAATGGCTAGGTAAACAACATTCGTAAACAACCGGAAGACAGCTCAAGACAAGCTATTGAATGTAATCCACCCGTAGAAAAGGCAGACCATCCCATACCTGGCTTCGGTAAAACCTGCAATGAAATAGAAGCTATGATGGAAGCCGACATGGAACGAATTTGTTTTGGTCCTATGCTCCATATAGGAGCTAAAGGAAGCTACTTTTGCAGATTTATTGATGTCCAGCCTTTCAGCATGGTCTTTTTAAAGGTCTAGCCTTTTAGCATGGGCAACGATTATACACTCGACGCCAGAATCGATACCAACATAGACAGATATGCAATGTTAGGAAATATTTCAGCCTCAGAGCTTATCGCCTGAGCCATAGTTTGCACGTGACGCATTAAGAGAAAATTCTGCAAGAATTTGAAGTGTCGGCCATATTCTGGTTAGTTCTGAAGTTTCCTAGAATGTTCTGTGCCCTGCCATCTCGATAAGGTATCTGATGCAGTAAAGTGATATTTTTGATTTAAGACATTTAGGCTTCAGGAAATTAATAGCAGCTTTGTTATTCGAATATAGTAAGATCGTATTATGGCCAGATCTTCCTAGCCACCCGCAGGTGACTATGTCTGTTTCCGTGCTTCTTGCCTGAGTTGCTCATGGATAGTGGCGGAGAAACAAGTAAAAATTTTACAAGAATTTGAAGTATCGAACCATCCTAACAAGGTCATCATGTTCTGCATTTTTCCAGCATGTCCCTGAGAAGATCGAATGTATCTAGCCCTCAACATTTGATTATTAACAAATCTCGTACAATTTTGTAGGTATTCGACACTGCATTGTGAAATCTTCAAGTGGTCTTAATGTGTTTGTTACTTTTAATGATTCGCTTAGGCAGGTTGAGCTTTAAACATTCATTAGTTGTTTGGGGATAGACTGTTTGCTCTGGCTAGTAGGTCTGCTTTGAAGAACTTTATTTATTTCTGATCGGAATCATCTGGGTGACTCAAAGTTTGAAAATGTTGGAGATTTGGATTTGGGATCGCTTCAAGATCCCATGTATCATCGTGCATGTGTCTCTCTTCGCTAAAGGTAGCATTTTGATACCTGGTACCAAAGAAGAATATGTCCAATTATATATATATATTGTTATAATTTACAACTCAATACAGTCACTGATCCGGCGTTGTAGACGAGTATTCTACAAAACAATCAAAAATAAATTAAAAGGAGATTATTAACCCCATACTCATGTTAGAGTATACCCTGTAGCGTTTAATAGGCAAGCCGGTTATATATAAGGAAGGTTAATGTTTTTTGCATTCATTTGCAGTAAACTGATCCAAATTCAAAACAAACAACGTAAAATTCGACATTGGTTTGGGCAAATATTCCGGATCAGTTCACTGATGTAAACGAATGAAAAAATCAACAACTCAGTCTAGGAGTTTGGGCAATTATTCCGGATCAGTTCACTGATGTAAACGAATGAAAAAATCAACAACTCAGTCTAGGAGTAGGTACCTGCTCGCTCATCTTCAATCATAACCTGAACACGGTCTTTGTTATCAAAAGATATCTTGGGTTCCAGCCATTTAGTCAAATGAATGGGCAGAGGAGGGGAAGGCAAAAAACGCTTACTAACAACCAAAATTAAAAAAGAGAAGAAAATGTAATGAAACTAAATAAAATGTTCTTTGAAATGGCTTAAGCGACTTCTGCTAAGGTATTGTAGTTCTGCTAAGGTATTGTAGACTAAAAACTCTACAGAAAATTAAAAAACTGAGTTTTTAATTATCCCTTGTTCATTTCGGTATGAGTCGTCGAAGATATCATATCGATATATCCACGTTTTAGATGTCAGTTTGTAGCTTTTTATTACAATACAAACGCAAAAATTAACTGTAATACAAAAAAGGAAAATTAGTCAGGGGTAACGATATATCCTAAAAAATATCCATAAAAAAGTGAATGAATCCTTCAAATGTCAGACTTGTCCTACGTCAGACATGATCACATAAATGTTTGACTTTTTTGGTATGAGTATTTCCTGGTTTTTCAAAAAGGACCGATTTTGTGTATTTTAGTGAAATCAGCAGGGGAACATTTGAAAACTCATGCTGGCCGTTATCTATGTATTTTTGGTTATTCTTAAAAAAAGACGAAAAGGATCTCTAAAAATTATAGATACGTGTTGCTAATATTTCACAAAATTATTTGTCATACGATTTTACTGAAAAACACCTATGAACATATTTTTTCCTAAGATTAATACAGATTAGGTTTTTAACCATTTTCCACAACCTCTACGGATTGATTCCAGTAATGGTTACGTGCGCCAAAATAATATTGCAGGAAATCTACTCCTCAGCTATCGGTTGGATTGTCTTCTCCTTATTATACGACAAGTTGAGTTATCTACTCGCTCCCTAGCAGAGAACCAGTTCGGTTATATACTCCTTAGTAGTGACGCATTTGGGGCCTCTACTGTGTTTCTGCGTCCAGTTGAGTGATCTCCTCATTAGTAGGCGGCCAGTTGGATTATCTATTCATTAGTATACGGCAGGTTGGGTTACATACTTTTTACTATGGACCATTTGGGTTATCTACTCTTTAGTAGGGATACCGTTGGGTTATATAGTCCTTATTGACGGAAAATTGGGTTATCTACTCCTTAGTAGGCTATCAACTGGGTTTTGTAGTAAGGTTATCTATTCCTTAATAGACGGCCAGTTGGTTTATCTGACCATTAGTTGGGACATATACTCCTTAGTAGGCGACCAGTTGGGTTATTTAGCCCTTAGTTGACGACAAATTGGGTTTTCTACTCTTTAGTAGATATACAGTAGGATACTGCTAATTGATGGACATTTTGGTTATATACTCCTTAGTAGGTGACCAGTTCGGTTATCCACTCCTCTGTAGGTTGTCATTTGGGTTATCTGCTTGTTAATAGACCACTTTTTGGGGTATAAACTCCTTAGTAGGCGGCTAGTTGGGTTTAGATAACCATTAGTAGAGATACCGTTGGGTTATATACTCTTTTTTGACGCTAAATTGGGTTATATACTCTTTTTGGCGGCAAATTGGGTTATCTATTCCTTAGTAGATGGCCAGTTGGGTTATCTGCTCCTTAGTAGACCACTAGTTGGGGCATATACTCCTTAGTTGACGGCAGCTATTAGCTACTATTTAGTGGAGATAAAGTTGGGTTATCTACTTTTTAGCAAATGACCAGTACGGTTATATATACCTTAGAAGGCGGCCAGTTGGGTTATCTGGCTACTAGGTGAGATAGCTAATCCTTGATAGATTATCTTTCTTGCTGTTGAGTATAGCTATCCGGAGCTGCTTTCTTGTTTCTTTGTACACAGAGTGTTCCGCTTCTGCTGCACCTCTACGCCTGGCTCTTGTGAATTTTCTTCTTTGATGGATACAGTTTCGTCTCAGTTTATCGATTTCGTCGTTCCACCAGTGTACTGCAGTTTTGTTGATTTTCGGCCTTTTCATCCTAGGCATTGCCTTGTTGCATCCTCTTGTAATTATATATCTGCTCCTTAATAGGACATATCTGCTCCTTAATAGGCCACTATTTGGGGTTTATACTCCTTCAGTGACGACAAATTGGGTTTGTACTCCTTAGTAGAGATACTGTTGGGTTGTATACTCCTTATTGACGGCAAATTTGGTTATCTGCTATTTAGTAAATTGGGTTATCTACTCCTCAGTAGACGACTAGTTCGGTTATCTATTTCATAGTAGGCGGCCAGTTGGGTTATCTGACCACTAGTTGGGGCAAATACTCCCTAGTAGGCTGCCAGTTGGGTTATTCATTCCTTAGTTGATGACAAATTGCGTATCTACTCCTTAATAGATATACAGTTGGGTTATTTACTCCTTATTGATAGCAAATTTGGTTATCTACTCTTTAGTAGAGATACAGTTGGATTATCTACTTCTTAATAGACGACGAGTTCGGTTATCTATTCCTTAGTAGTCGGTCAGATGGATTATCTGACCACTAGTTGGGGTATATACTTACTACAGTTGGTTATCTAAGCCTTGGTATACGACCAGTTGGGTTATCAAAACCTTTGTAAAGGACTAATTGGGTTATCTCCTTCTTAGTTGAGGGCCAGTTGGGTTATCTACTCCTTAGTAGAGGACCAGTTCGTTTATCTACTCCTTTTTAAGGCTGTTTTTGGGTTATCTGCTCCTTAATACACAACAAGTTGTGATACATAATCCTTAGTAGTCGGCCAATTTAGTTATCAACTCCTTTGTAGACGGCCTGTTCGATTATATACTCCTTAGTAGAGGACCAGTTTGGTTATCTATTCATTTGTAGGCGACCAGTTGCAATTTATTTTCCTTTGTAGACTCCAGGATTGGTTATATACTCCTTAGTATGGACCAGTTGGGTTATCTACTCCTTAGTTGACGGAAAATTGGACCATCTACTCTTTAGTAGAGATACAGTTGGATTATCTGATCCTTAATAGACCACTAGTATACACAGCTTAGAAGGCGGTCAGTTGGGTTATATGCTCATTAGTATACCACTAGTTCGGCAAATTGGATTATCCACTCCTTACAAGAGATACGGTTGGGTTATAATATAATCCTTATTGGCGGCAAATTAGGTTATCTATTATTTAGTACATATACAGTTAGGTTATCTACTCCTTAGTAGACGACCAGTTCGGTTATATTTTTCTTAGTTGGCGGACGGTTGAGTTATCTGACCACTAGTTGCGGTATATACCCCTTGGTAGATGACCACATCGGTTATCTACGCTCTAGTTATATATTATTTAGTAGAGGTGTAATCGTAATTTATACGTAAAATGGCAGTTGGTTTATCTACAGCATATAAGACTTCTATTTGAGGTATCTACTCCTTAGTATACGATAGCTTGGATTATCTACAACTTAGATGAAGGAAAATTGGATTTTTCTACTCCTTAGTAGAGGTACCATTGGGTTATTTATTCCTGTCTGACATTGAAGGGTCAGATACTGTAGTTATTCTTTGGGACCAATACTTCGATATATCACAAGTTAGCAATGCACCATCTCCAATGACAAAGACATGTTAAAATTACCGGTTGCTCGCATACAATCTTCGATCCCCGTCCTTAATGGACCTATCACGCATTTTAGATTGTGGCGGTGAAATTTCCTGTAGCGTCTCAAATTTTCTTAGTTTTTATGAAACTCTAAGAAAGTTTCAAAAATATAAAGAAAAAACTATAACCAATGTGTCTTAGATTTAATGAAATATTTTTTCCCTAAAAAAATCACATAAAATATAAATAGCATTTCTCCCCATCAGCACCACCGGATGTTTGGCCAATTTGAATACACTCTGTGGCCCAATATAAATATCACAATGTATTTGACATTTGTTATCTGAAAAAGGTTACTTAAAAACAATTTGAAATTTCCCCATTACATGCAAATATTGCCTAACAATGACCAGAGTAACGTTTACTTTGACGGCGACATTGTATCTATCATACGCCACCGCTCACTCACACACACCCATTCACACAATTCCCCGGACGGAACGGGACAAAACGGATGGATGATCATTGTTTGTGCTTGTAGATAATTTCCGTTTTGTCAATTAACCACATATTCACAGTTCAGCGTTCAGCGTTCAGTGTTAACACCAAGATAAACCCACAAAATATGGCCCTCATTCAAGACAATGGCCTAAACAACGACAGCGACAACGGCGAAGACAAGAAATCAAACAAAACCGTTTGACAATTGTGCGAGTCGTTCATATTATTATTGTTGTTGTTGGTTCTTCACGATATACATATGTATGTATGTATATATGTACCTATTTCCCGCAAAACTCTGGACAAAAAAGGTGTTAAGATATCATCGTTGTTGGGTAAATACCACCGCCACAACATGGAATGGAAACAAACACTATATGGCTAAGAAAAAAAAGTCCAAAAAATTGTTAATCAGTAGCCAAACCCAGAAAATCGAAAAATAAACAAACTTTAAAGTGGCAGAATAAAACGACCAATATTCATTACTATCCACAACAACCAAACACAGCCAACACTGCCAACGCAGCCTACATTGATGACTGAGAATGGCTGCTGCCTCTGACAAAAACCGCGTCTGTGTGGCAAAAGGAAGGAAAAAACGTCATCCAACGACGAGACCGGCGGATGGGGCACAGTGGAGGAAATTTGTTGTCCCATGGCTGCACGCAGGGCATGCATAAGATTTTCTTCAGTCCAAATCAAGAACAAATATTTAAAAAAAACTATGTTATGGTATTTTTTTTAATTTTCTTTAAAATTCCCATTTTCTTGGAAGGTGCCTTTAGTATTTGGACCATATTGTTTGAAGTACGAGTATAAGCTCGGGAATACACTTTTTAGTTAGTGGAAATTATGAGGACTACAAATGTTAATAATAGAACTTTCAACAGAACGTGGATACAGAAGTTTAGTAACTGTCGTTAAAACTATTAAAAAACATTTGTTGTTCCATTTCTATGGATAAATGTAGGAATTATAGCTCTTTTGGTAGAAATAGGAGAATTTAAACATCAAATCTACCGCCGAATCGCGAGCAAGCTAAATTGTTACTTACTAATAAATTAAAGTTTAACGTATTAAGCATACCGAACTTGTGTTTTACTTGTGTACTAAAGAACACAAACACAAATCCCTTTTTATAGACCCACTTTTGTGAACAAGGGTATATGTTGAAGTGACAACAGGTGATCTTCAACAGCAGAGCCCCTACCTCATCTTTCAACATCGATGCAGATGAAATACAGTGCTGCTAACGCCGTTGTTGTTGTTGTTGTTGTAGTAGCAGTATATGTGTTAATTTGCCATTAGTTGTTGTTTTTATTCGCCTTGTATAGTGCGTTCTGCTGTATTTGTTTCCAGGTCGAGGAAGAAGGCTGCTTCCACTGGTTGGGTCCAAAGAGACCTGGGAACAAGTTGAGTAAGGTTGGCAAGACAGTTAAAAAGGTGTAGTGTGGTCCGTGGTTATAAGCGGGATATGTGTTCGACGTGGTGCCATCAATCTTTACCCAGTATGAATGTAGGCGGCTACACCAGCCTGATCTTAATTGGGCAAAAAGTACTCTTGTCTGTCGTGGTAATTCCTCTCCCTATGAGACCACTGATGGAGGGTGGTCTCCTAGCACAACATTGACTCTGTAATTATTCACGTTTTCCGCGACTGCATTAGAGTGCATGTCAGCCAGACCTGCCAGGTATGATCTTTGATCTAAAGGTTCTCTCTTGTAGCGTTGGACCTCGCGCTCTATATCATGAAGGTCTTTCCTGACCTGCCTGGGAGGTGGGCGCCTATCCACAAGATGGTTGTTGGAATGGCTACGACGGTATCAAGCAAGCAGATACTGATTCGACAGCAAAAAATTGTGCCGTCGCACGGTTATGATATTCGTCTCCTCATGTAGGTGGTCCACAGAATACATAAGGAGAATCCCTGTCGCAGTTCTCAGGGCGGCATTCTGGCAGGTCTGTATATTCTTCCACTGCGTCTCAACAAGGTTTCTTTATCTGTTCCCCAAGTGCTGCCGGCTAGCGACTTGAGGACCTTGTCCCTACTTCTCATTTTATTGCAGATAGCTGTGACATGCGCGTTAGACCTGAAGAGGCTAAATTTCATAGAAAAATTTTTAAAATACCAAATTTTGACAAAATTTCCTATAAAAATTCAGTTTTATGATTTTTTTTTACAAAAATCGCAATATTTTCAAAACGCAATTCGATTTTATTATTACAAAATCGCAATTTCCACGAAAAAATAACAAAATTTGCAATATAAATGTAATATCGACAGTTTTGTCAGAATTTTCTAGAAAAATTTAATTTTGAAGAAGTTTTATGGAAATGTTATCGAAACTGTTCGAAGAATTTTTTTAAGAAACATCTTACTTCCTATAAAAATTTGATTTCTGTAATTTTTTTGTAAAATTTAATTTAATAATTTTGAAGAAATTTGCAAGCAAATACTAATTAGGACAAGATTTTCTAGAAAAATGCAGTTTTGTCAATTTTGAAAGATACAGTTGTAAAATTGCAATTTCTTTGAGATTTCCAATAAAATTAAAATTTCTATGAAATTATCAATAAAATTATTTTTTTTTTTGAAATTTTCAATAAAATTGCAATTTCTATGAAATTTTCAAAAGAAATGTTCAATAAAATAACAATTTCTGTAAAATTTTCAATAAAATTGCATTTTCTAAAAAAAAATCCATAAAATATTGCCCGACTGATGGGGTTATAACTTCGATTGCTGCGCTACTAAAAAATTGTACAGTGTAATGCTTTTATAGCACGCATAGTCTATTGTATAATGGGCGTTATTACCACGCCCCTTTTGGTACCTCCTAAAGAAAAAGGCAAAAAAAAATTTTAAAACGATTTTTTTAATTTCCCTTACTTTTACAATATGGGTCATAATTTATACATTTATCCATAGATTTTATAGGAATTGTATTCTTCTTTTGAATGCTAGCTTTCAAACAATTGAAACAAGCAAATTGCTTTTGGGTTTTTTATTTGTTATGGTTTTTTTCGTGCCAAAAAAATCAAGTTTTTTCTAATTGTTTTAACGACAGATACTAAACCACTGTCTATACGAGAAAGTGACATTCCCCAAATCTGTATCACGGCTCTATCTGGCTTCTAAAGCGTGGTCATTTCAAATTTTAAGTGTAAATGTTACGCAAAACATCCAGAGACAATAGAAGCGTCTAAACATGAAATCGAAGTTGCCATTGAAGAGATTCCGAAACACTCGAAACTGTACTGAAAAATTGGGTTGATCGGATGAGGTACTGCCGAGCCAGTCGTGGTAGTCATATGAATGATATTGTGTTCCTTTATTTAATAACAAAGTTCAACCTTTCCAATAAAACCATAAATTTGAAAAAATGTTCAGTACTTTTTTAATAGCCGATTCAAATTTTTAATAATCTAATTGGCCCACCCGTACCTAAGTCCATCCCTTAAATTCTCAATTGCCGAGCCAGTCGTGGTAGTCATATGAATGATACTGTGTTCCATTATTAATGACAAATTCTAAACTTTCACTTTAAGTGGCCCAACCTTTACTTCAAATATGGTCCAAATACTAAAGATATCTTCCATGAAAATTGAAATAAAAAAAATAAAAAAAAAATAAATTCAATTAAAGACTTTATTTTTGAGAAATATTTCTATTGTAGACTCTATTTTAAATTAGGGGTTTATGAATAAGGCCCTAAGACTTCAGTGGTACACTCAAGATAAAGTAGAGGAAAACTTCATTGGTAGACTCTATTATAGATAGAACTTTTGGCAAAGTGACTAAGGTAAACCCTAAGAATTTGTTACGAAATGTTCGAATTCAATTTTTTTGACAGTCCCCCACTGTACGTCATCCAACGACGACGACGGCGGCGCATGGCGGTGACAACACTTTTTTTTACAGGCGCGTAAAAAGACTATAAAGAGTATCAGCTGAAAACCGCAGAAAACAGATAAAAATAACAGCGCCAACAAAGAGCAACGAGTTTTGACATCCAGCTGAAATAAAAAACCACAAACGTACGGTGCCGAATGAGCAACAAACAGCAAACAACACCAGCGACCATCGTCAACAACAAAAGCAATAGCAACGGCAAATAGAAATTATTGCTAAAAAAACAGAATCTCTTTTTGTCTCTGGGGTTTTTTTCCCGATTCCAAGCCATAAAACCCAAACAAACTCTGTTTTTCCACAAAAGTGATATTTTTGCGCTGCACACAAACAATAATAATAACAACTACAACAACCTAAACAACGATCGATGTGCGCCAAACACACGCGTACACTATGACTCAGGGCTACGCATGCGCCAAAAACAACGAGACAGGCATTCCCCAAAATGCGCGCTGAACGTGAAGCACATAAACTCCGAAAACTTGTCTGTCCTCAGCCAAACATATGTACACGTATACAAAAGCACACGAGTTGTTCGTTCTTAATTTCGTTCGTTCAAAGACCGACCAAGTGTTCACGCGCCAACATGAGCAGCTGTTTAGCTGTTGCTGTTGTTATTGTTACTGTTGGATGAATGGGGCTCGTTTGCCGTTTTCCGGCAACAACAAAAACATGCTAAACATGCCACATGCAACATGTTGTACGACGAGTGGTGGCACGATGTCAAAAATAAAAACCAAAAACCTGAATTGACACCATTCATATGTTCAGCGGGGGTAGGTATAATAATGATGGGGAAACTTAACCGCCTGACCCACGATGTCGAACGTCAACGTTAACAATAGCTGATTTGCGACCAACTAACAGGCATCGGACAGTATGTTTTAATGGGCTTTGTCGTTCTGATGATTTTTTGTAGATCGAAAATCGGTTGTTTTTCGCATAGAAGTTATGCGAACGTAAACGTTTCGCCAATTCAATTGGCGAAATTTTCGTATTGAACGATTGAAGCCCTACAAAATACAAGAATCTCAAACAGTAACACCTCCTCAGAAGACATTTCTAATTTCTTCCCGACCATTTCCTAATAATATGTTAATATCAAAGTACCGATTAATTTCAAATCGGTGGTATATCAATAGGGAAGTGAAGCGTCAAATATAGTCTCTGCTATTCAAATGTGAACTTCATCTGCCCGGCTTACCCTGTCAATAATCAATGAAGCTCTGTCGACCGAACATGGGCGGTATTACCCCCACCGTGTCGCCACAGCCTGCTCTCCTGGAAGCGTTCTGATGGCTCCAGATCCAGGATCGGATGCAGAATCCTTATCAGATATTATACGATTACTTCAACCGAAACGAATCGATTATCTTGATGACGACCTTTAGCATCAAACAACATGTGGAACATGGAACGTAAGATCCCTTTTGGATATGGTCAAATTGGCCTAAGAGAGATGAAAAACTACAAACTTCTTTCTTTTGGATTGAGCGAAACCAGATGGCTTGAATCCGTAGATTTTAAAACAAAGAAGGAATTCACCTTTATTTACTCTGGAAAATTGAATAATCAATCTCGATCAAGTTTTGTCGGTTTTCTATTCTCGAAAGATGCTCGAAATGCCCTCATTTACCGGGTACCTCATTCAGACATAATCATAACAGCTCGATTTTGTACAAGGGCTAGAAACATAACCTGCGTTCAATGTTACGTTCCCACCGAAGCTTCGGATTTATCACATAAATAAGACTTCTATAGCAAACTCTCAAGGGTAACAGCGCCAATTCACTGAGAAAACATAGTAATACTATTTGGCGATTTAAATGTGCAGTTAGGACCAGATAATGCGAGCATAAACCAAATAACATATCATCAGTCGTCAGGCACTAGGGAGAATGTCCGAAAATGCTCAGCTATTTGGAGAAATGTGCAAATCCAACAATCTCGTTATTGGAGGCACATTACTCCCGCTTAAAATGATCCACAAAGTCACCAGGGTATCCCCTGACCAAACAACCCAAAATCAGATCAACGACATCGCCATTAGCAAAACTTGGCGAAATTGTCTACTGACAACCTATACTAAATATACAATTAGAAGTCGCTGCAATTAAAAAGACAAATCGGTTGGAAAGTAGATTTGACACCCGTAAACTGTATAATCCACGATACTACAGAGCATACGTAATTCAATCCCTCCTCGATACGGTACAGAGTACGGCAAATTTGGATTGGCCATCCATCACTTAAGTCGTAGACAGAAATATCTGTTTCACGATAGTCGTGATCCTACAAGCATAGAAAAAGACGTCAAAAAAGAGCTCGTCAGAACAAACGCCACTGGGATGATGATAGTTTCACCTCCAGCAAAGCACAGTTACGGAGAGATCATTACATCAAAAACATGACTAGAAGACATCTGGGCGGATCAGGTGTTGATTGCTGAACACCGCGCAATCGTGTATCGTCTAAAAACCCGAGTACATCAGAAATTGAAACTGCAATTAGTACACTCAACAACAACAAGGCACCCGGAATCGACAACATCTCCCCTGTGCTACTAAAAGCAGATCCAGCTACAAGCGCCCAATTCATACACCCCTTAATAGAAAAGTTTTGGGAGTCCTATCAATAAAGCGACGACCTAAAGGAAAGCATGATAATAAAAATTCCCAAGAAAGGAGATCATTCCGAATGCAAGAACTGGAGAGGCATAACGCTACTTAGTATGGTGAATAAGGTCATAGCGAATATTATAAACAAACGAATACTAGACGCACGGTGCAATGACATACGCAACGAGTAAGCCAATTTCCGCCCCCACAAAATCAAGCATCGGCCCGATTAATAATCTCAGAATAATAACGGAACAGTCGGTCGAATGGCGCTTACCGTTATATCAAACTTTCATCGACATTAAAAAGGCACTGTGCATCACTCTGCAATCTGGACGCACGTCGATGTAAGGGAATACCAGAAAGGCTCATAAGAATTATCCAGGCATTGTACGATAATACTTAACGTCGCATTCTAAACGAAGACGTCATCAGCTGTCCAATATATGTCAATGTAGGCGTACGTCAGGGATGACCCATATCCCCACTGCTATTCAAAGTACTCACCGACAGCGTCATGGCCAAAGTAACCTTGGCACCTAAGTAGAGGCTTCACATGGCGCTTAAACGGTCGACGGGAAGACTTGAACTATGCATACGACATTTGCTTGCTTGCACATAGATAGTACGACATGCAATCAAAACTCAAATGTAAAGAAGCTGAAGCAGCAGCCTGTTGTCTAAGAATAAACATCCCAACAAGTGAGAAAGTTTCAGTCGGGTAAACCGACTAAGGTATACCCTCACTTTGTGAGTAATGTAATATTGAATATTACTCGAATTACTCTGTCAATTTGTGTGGGAGGTACCAGAAGGGGTTTATCAAATACACCTTTTTTTCGCTGAACATTAGAAACTTTAAATTCATTGCACTGTGCCGACTTATAATCATTTATGTGCACTGGTATAAACGTTATGAGACATTAAATTGTGGTATGATTTGGGCATTTTGTGTGGGAGGTACAAAAAGGGGCGTGGCAATAACGCCCATTTTTCACAGGGCTATAGACACTATTAAAATATTACACTGTACAAAATTTCAAGTATTTTTATACACTGGTTTTAATGTTATAAGCTGTTAACTTTTGGTGCAAAATGGTGCATTTGTGTTGGAGGTACCAAAAGGGGCGTGGCAACAACACCCATTTTTCCCTGGACTGTAGGCAATATAAAAGCATAATATTGTACAAAATTTCAAGTATTTTTATACACTGTTATTAATGTTATAAGCTGTTAACTTTTGGTGCAAAATGGTGCATTTGTGTTGGAGGTACCAAAAGGGACGTGGCGACTTCGCCCATTTTTCTCGAGTTGATAGCGACTAATAAGCTAATACTATGTGTGGAATTTCAAAAGATTCGAATAAGTAGTATAGCAGTTACTAAAGAATCAATATTTCACAACATATTAACCCTTTGTGGGGGAGGTACTAGAAAGAGTGGACCAATATGGCCCATCTTCGAACTTAGCCGGAGATAGAAACAGATATTACCACATACCAAATTTTAGGTCAATCGGTTACTCCTTTCGAGAGTTATCGTGCGCACCAGCCAGCAGACAGACAGACGGACGGACATTGTTAATTCGACTTAAAATGACCCAAAACGGGTCTTAGGTCACTCCTTCGACGTGTTACACTGTTTTCCGTAGCAAATGATATATACCCTCGTCACACTAAAGTGAGGGTATAAAAACTAAAGCAATGAGACTGAACACAATAAATATGCGACAATTCTCACTACGAGAACAATAGATCGGAGATTTTCAATCGGATATTTTCAATCTAATAACAACAAGGGGAGGCTCGAGAGAAGATGTTTCAAACCGCATAAAGAAGGCGAGACAAGCTTACGGCCACCTTAAACATTTCTGGAAATCTCGCCATATCTCCAAGCGCACCAAAATAAACAGCTGCGTTAAATCTATTGCACTATATGGTTGCGAATCATGGAATTCGAATAAATGCGAAATAAATGTCCTTCAAGTATTTATCAACATTTTCTGGCCAAACACCATTTCGAACGAACGTTTATGGAACGAGACTGGGCCAGGCAATGAAGCCGACCAGAATTATCGGCGGCGGCGGCGATGGAAATATACCGATCGGCCGCGGCGGCTGGTCGGCTGAGCCGATCAAATTTCAACAATCGGCTGAGCCGATAAAGTTCCATCAATTCCGATGGCGCACGAATGTCATTCTCAGGCAAAGATGACGCTTTACGATATTTACAATTAGATGAAAAAACTTAAAATTAGAACAACAATTTAAGAAAAGTTATGGAAGATTTGATGTAATGCCGAAAATCGGTTCAATAAATCTCTTTGTAGTGAAAGAAAATTTATTGTGTATGACTAGACTTTGCAAAAATTGGTTCGGCCGCTCAAGAGCTATTGTAATTTCCGTAAAAACCAAAAACGCATTTTTCAATTTCAAATCCCATAAATTTTTTGGATTTTTTTTAAATAAATGATAGAGAGATCCATTTAGAAACTTTTTATAAACTTCATTAAAAATTCTGAATCTATTGTAAATATTACTCAGTAGTCACTTTCTTTATTTTTATAGTTTCATAAAATAAATTATTTTGACTCAACAAATAAAGTTCGGCGGCTGAGTTTCAGCCGATGTGAGCCGCTAAAATCGGCGGCGGCGTCGGCTGGAAAAAAAATGGGCGGCTCCGGCGCGCCGCGTCGGCTTCATAGCCTGGACTGGGCAGATACCTATTGAGTCCGAAATCAGAATGCGTAAATGGCGATGGATCGGGTATGCCATACGAATGCCTCAAGAATACATCACCAGAAATGCAATAGACTGGAGCCTCCAAGTCAACCGCAGGAAAGGCCGACAACTAGATAGCGAAGCAGCCAGAGTCAACAAAAGTTGGAACGAGTTGAAGATCGTGGCAACGGATAAACAAGAATGGAACTCAATCGTTAAGGCAGTATGATCCCTATAGCAAAAATAATTAATAATAAGATATGTCATCACGGAGCGAGTAAGTTATCAGGTACGAACAAATGGAAATTTCAACGAGTAGGACTTCAAAGAGTGAGGTTTTCCGCGGATTTCTGACAAATTTTCCCGATTTTTTTGTAATTGTCACAATTAAAAAATTAATATTGATCGATTAGTGCAAAAAAAACTATGTTCGCTGAAAACTGTTTTTTTCGCGTGTGACAATCCATTCCTATTCGTTCGTAACTGATTGATTTTGGCGGACGGCACATCTGTCTAATTTAAGGTCTGTACCCTATAGGAACAAAAGGAAATATTTATGTACATCTTCTTTATATATAAAATCCTTTGTACGTTTGTTAGTAACGCATGATCTCCGAAACCATAAAAGCAAATGCGCTGAAAATTTAACAATATATTCAGTTTGGGTGATTTCTGTTTTAGAATCATTTTCACCGCGATAAATTGCGGAGTGGTCAAGTTATTTGCAAAATTCGCATTTCCAAGGCGAGTGGACTGCAATTTAAAACGTATGTGTGGTTTGTATTGATAATATTTTGTATGTATGATTCTAACCGGTAGATGGCACTGTAGTGGACATATGGTCAATACAAATTTTTGTGATGATTTTTTCCTGAAATATCAGTGAATAACCAACCAGTGCATCCTTAACAGAACGGGCAGGACAACGTCTGCTGGGGTCAGCTAGTATGTATATATAATTTCAAATCAGTATACATATGTACATATACATATTTGAAATAGCTTTCATATAAATAAAAATAGAAACAAGTGAATCGCAGGCCACTAACAACACCACTCCATCTGAGGAGCTGATTAACCACCATCGAAACGTCATACAATGATTGGTGTTGGTTTTGTTTTCTCTTGAATATTCAAAATACCTTCCATCACTTAGAAGGAACCCTTTGATCATCAGCTCAACTCCACTGCGAGAAAATCATAAAATAATATCTTTTACAGGTAAAATCATCATAAGGAAAATTTGAAATGTAAGAAAATTTCAGTCGGATAAAACCTAACTTTGTGAGTAATGCAATACAGTACATCGGTAAAAATTTGCATTTTTTTCGGTCTATAGTCATTGGAAATGTTGTCTCAAATTCAACACATGAGGTACGATGATGTCGGCATTAGCCGTTGCCAAAACTACATTTGTTTTCGTGGCTCGCGATGCGAACCCAAGCTAAAAACAAAAGTGTGTTGGTATGAGACTTAGTCCGTCAAAATGCGGTTTGGTTAGTAGTTCTTGTTACATTCAATTTATTTCTTTCATAAGTATTTCAGCTTATTTTTAGTTAAAGACATAAATTATTGCTATTGAATTCTGAAGATGACAGAGGGTTGCCTATCGAAGCTGCAGTCAATTCTACCGAGCAATTGAAACACTACCAATTTTTGTATTTGTTTCTATTACATTTTTGCAATAGACAGAAAGTAACTGCAATAGACAGAAACTAACATATGGTATTAAACCGAATAAATTCTGACTGAATACAAAATATTAAAAAATTAGATGATTACCGCAGAAGTTATGGAAATGTTGTGTTCGAATGAACCGGACAATTAGAGTGGGAGATACCACAAGTGGCTTCACGAATACGCATATTTTGCGCTGAACAGTGATTACTTCAGACATTGCACTGTACAGACTTGTAAGTTTTTACAACTGGGATGCCTATATAGAACAACTCAAGATCTATAAGAAGGAGCTTAAGTAAGCGCAAAGACGTTCTTGGTACACCTTCTGTGGAGAAGTGATCTCATACAACGCAAGGGTGAAGATGAAACTATCCACCAAAACCCTGTATACCTGTAGGCTGATGTCAACAACTGGAAAAACCAACCGGGGAAATCACCAACATAACGCGAGGAACAGCAGGACCAACAAGTAAATGAGTGAACTGCAAGCATAGCTGGGTTGTTGACGCAGGACCAGACGGCATTGCCCCAGCAGAAATGCAGAGAATGTTAAGTACACGGCTTGTGAAGGCTGTATCAGGCACTCATATAACACCAATCAAGGGAGGGATATTAAAGTAGTATTCATACCCAAAGCGGGGAAGATATCGCATACCAGGCCAAAGGAATTCAGACCAATTAGCATATCCTCCTTCACATAGAAAGATCTGGAGACTTTTAGATTCTTTCATTAGAGAAGACCTGGATACAAAACTCCTGTCGGGCAACCAACAAGCCTACAAGGGAAAGTGATGAGCCAAAACCCAAACAAGAGAGAATTGGTTCTCTTTACTAGGAAGAAACAGGTTCCACATGTGGACCCTCCTCGGATAAATGGAACAGAACTGTTCTGAACAGAAAGTGCAAAATATCTGGGAATAATTCTAGACAGGAAATTGTTATTCAGACTTTATGTACTGGAACGTGTAAATACGAGGGCTGCTATATATATTTCTGGCCTAGACAACACTAAGCGTTGTCTGGCGCCATCTGACATTTCCACAGTGACTTGAAAAATCAATTTGGCAAAAAAATGGAATTAACTCGTGAACATTTTCGTGCGATCATTTTTCACAACTTTCGACGTGGGTTATCACTACAAGAGTGCATCGATGAACTTAAATCTTTGTTCATCGATGCACTATAGCACTGTGAAAAACTGGTTTAATGAATTCAATCGTGGCCGACGCTCGCTCAAAGACGAAGGTCGTGAAGGTCGTCCAAAAACGGCCGTTGTGCCAGAAAACATTGATGCCGTGCGTGAACTGATAATGCAAGTCGTCATGTGACATACCGTGAGATAGAGGCATCCTTGGGCATTTCGTCCACCATCATACATTTGATCTTGCATGAATACCTGGCCGCAAAAAAAGGTTTGTTCTCGTTGGATCCCGCACACTTTAACAATCGCTCAAAAAAAGGCTCGTAGTAGATTGGTGCAAAGAAATTTTGAAAAAATACGATCACGGTGCTTCAAAATACGTTTATAAGATCCAAACGTTTATAAGATCCAACCAATCAACCGTGTGGGTCTTCGAAGACGAGCCAAATCCAATGAAAGTTGTTCGTGGAAGAAGCACTTCGAAGCAAATGGTCGCCTGTTTCTTCGGCAAAACTGGAAATGTGGCGACAGCTCCGCTTGAGCAACGTAGAACGGTCAATTCATAGTAGTACACCACAATTTGTTTGCCTGAAGTCTTCGCAGAAATTCGAAAAACGAACAAGAGAAGACGAATCATTGTGCACCATGATTGTCATGGTTATCACACATTAACTCAAACCAGCGCCTTTTTGACCGGCCAAAACGTCGGATTGTTGGGTCTTCCGCCGTACAGCCCTGATTTGACACCCAATGACTTATTCTTATTCACTCACCTCAAGAAAAAACGTTGACGTCGAAGCGTTCAAAAACCATGTTTTGGAGGTGAATTTGGAACACACTGTAAACAAAACAATTCGCGCTCAAAGGACAAAACGGGCTGAGTAAAAAAAGTCATACTTTCCAATGGAAGTTCCAGTTTTCATCTGGCAACATCCGCATTGCCAGGACCGAAATATAAATAGCAACCCTCGTAAAACCAACGTCACATTATATTTCTGCATGAAACCTGTAGTGCCGCGTTGGGATCTCTCTCCTAAAATCATCGATTGGATATATCGTCGCTTGGATGACCAACTGACGGAACTAACATTTTCATAATTGTTCAGGAGGTCAGATTTTCTGTTTTTGAGAAAATGTTGCTTCTTCCCATGACGTAATATGTATTATGTACAAAACTTCATCTTTTATAAAATTAAATTTTAAGTGACATTGTCAGATACGTCGAAAATATTTTACCGTTATCTCCAATTTCCGAAAAATTTTCAGTTCCGTCAGTTGGTCAATAAAGCGACGATATGTCTAAAGCAGTAGTTCCCCCAATACTGTTGTACGGCAACTTATAAACTATACATT
Source organism: Eudasyphora cyanicolor (assembly GCA_963930755.1). Classification (NCBI taxonomy): domain Eukaryota; kingdom Metazoa; phylum Arthropoda; class Insecta; order Diptera; family Muscidae; genus Eudasyphora; species Eudasyphora cyanicolor. The sequence continues at coordinate 290,076,645 of OZ005734.1, read as the reverse complement.
ACCAACCAATTATAAAAGGTTCAGAGGACCACCTGGCAATGCATAAGCGGGGCGTTGAGAACTGCAGCGGCTGAGTCTCTGCAAGCCCTATTCTATCTACTGCCTATTGATATTGTGGCGAGAGAAGTTGTCTCCAGATCTTTGCCAACTGTATATAAATGTGGAGATATCATAACGTAATGCTAGGGTAAACGACTGAGTGGACTATATACCAACAGTGTACACCTTCGGAAGGAACTTCACCACTAAAATACCTGGCACCAGGAAATAGAAAACATCTCCACATCTACACAGATGGTCCGAGGCTTGGTGATAAGATTGCCTTACCTGACAGAGTGGAATGAGTTGACAGAACACCAGGGAAAAGAAAAAATCTCCGTTCTACCCAAATGGGTCGAGGCTTAATGATATACGGCTGGATTCGGAGTGCACTGTAAAGAACTCAGTCTTGATATAGCTTATAGACTACCAGATACCTGAGTGTCTTATCAAGCCGAAATAATGGCAATAAGGGAAGTCGTCAAGTGGCTGGCGTTGTCACTTACTCGGACAGTCAGGCTGCCATCAATTCTCTGGAGCGTACATTTTCGACTACCGCAGATCATGTGAGTCCTGTGCATATGAATATCCCGGGGCACTGCAAAGCTGATGAACTAGGAAAGGGACGACATTACAAATTCTCGAAGAATTTGATGCGCCACTGTCAATATGCAATAGTTGACTTAGACAAGAGGCAATCAAGCAGTCCAATAAAAGATGAACAGAAATCGGCACCTGTAGAGTAACTAGACAAATCTGGCCAATATACGAACTGAGAAGGTCAAAATATCTCCTCGCACTTGAGAGGAAAATACTGTTTACGTTTCTGTCAGTTCTGATGGGACATTGCCTGATCGACTAACATGCCAGAAGGTTAGGTATTGAGTCCAATGACTTTTGTAGGAGCTGTGGTGATAAGGAAGAGGTGGGAATTATTGATCACTTGCTATGCTACTGTCCCAATTTAAATAAACGACGCCTGGACATAGTGGGTTCGGGCTTTCTAGGTATTTTAACAGATCTTCCCGAAATATATCTATTTTAAATTTTGCTAAGGAAATTCAAAATTTTGATGATTTGTAAATTTCGTCGTTTTTGGTGTACAAGGCTTATATAAGGAAATACATATAACAATTTAAGTTTTGCTAAGGAAATTCAAAATTTAATCAAAATTTTGGTGATTCGTAAATTTCGTCATGAAAAAAATCGCTTCTGTAGTATTTTGTCCCAAACATATTCGACTTGAAACATATATATGTTTTGGGTACACTCTAAACATATAATATTTGATACACACAAAATTATATATTTGGGAAGATGTTGTTCTAAACAAATCTTTGTTTACATGCCAATATGTTTTTATTTGGGACTATTATTTGCGAAACAAATATTTATAATAAACTACATTTGTTTTCGCAAACAACAAAAATGTATTGGTATGAGAGTTTTAGTTCGGCAAAATATGGGTTTGGTTAGTAGTTCTTTTTAAATTCAATTTACTGCTTCCATAAGTATTTCATCTGATTTAAGTTAAAGACATACACTATTGTTACTGAATTCTGAAGATGATAGAGTGGTGTCTTTCGAAACTGCAGTCAATTCTACCAAGTCAATTCTCTCTACCAATTTTTGCATTTGTTTCTATTACTTTTTTGCAACAGACAGAAAGTAACTGAAACATATGGTCTTAAAGCAAAATAAATTCTGACTGAATTTATTTGAAATATCAGAATTTTTAAATGATTTATTTAAAACAGTGATAATGCCGCATTTGGTATCATAACTGGGAGTTTCAATTCAAAACCAAGAAAAATAAAAACTGAAATTCGAAAATTTTGAAAATTTTTTTTAAATAAAATATATTTATTTGTATTTCAACACATATTTTATTTGAGAAATTTAGTTGGCAAAAATTATATTTTGTAGCATATTAATATACGAGTTCCAAATATATTTTATTGATTTTCAAATAAAATGTATTCGCTCAGAAATATATAATATTTCAAAATTTGTTTTCCAAATATATTTTCTTTCGATTCAAACATATCAAAAAGGCGATTTTGCCCCGTGTGGCTTATTTAAGGAAATGCAGCCATTTTAAGTGCTAAGGAAATTATAAATTTTCGAAATACCGCTATTTTAACTTTTGATAAGGAAATTCAAAATTTAATCAAAATTTTAATGATTCGTAAATTTCTTCCTTTTCGGTATACAAGGCTTTTTTAAGGAAATAGAGTCATTATAAGATTTGCTAAGGAAATTCAAAATGTTGGTGATTTGTAAATTTCGTCATTTTCGGTGATTTGTTAATTTCGTCCTATTTGGTCTATGAGGCTTATTTAAGGAAATTCAGTCAATTTGAATTTTGCTAAGGAAATTAAAAATGTTTGTGATTCGTAAATTTCGTCCTTTTCGGTCTACGGGGCTTATTTAAGGAAATAAAACCATTTTAAGATTTGCTAAGGAAATTCAACATTTTGGTGTTTTGTAAATTTCGTCGTTTTCGGTGGTTTGTAAATTTCGTCCTTTTTGGTCTATAAGGAAATTTATTTTAAGGAAATATACCCATTTTAAGTTTAGCTAAGGAAATTCAAAATTTTGGCGATTCGTAAATTTCGTCCTTTTCGGTGTAAAAGGGTTATTTAAGGAAATATAGCCATTTTAGTTTCGCTAAAGATATTCCAAATTTTTGTGATTTGTAAATTTCGTCCTTTTTGGTTTATGAGGCTTACCCCTAATTTCACAATCTCCAGTTAGAGCTAACTCACAGTTAAAAAATAAAATTTTCATACAATTTGACAGCTATAACTGTAGGTTAGCTTTATCTGTAGGATAACCGTAGATTGTGGTGTTGGCCGTTATTTAAGGAAATACAGTCATTCTAAGTTTGGTAAGGAAATTCAAAGTTTGGGCGATTTGTAAATTTCGTCCTTTTCGGTGTACAAGGCTTTTTTAAAGAAATAAAGGAAAAATTCGTACCATCGACAGGTCGGTTAGGATGAGAGGCATTTCAGCCCGTGCTAACACTAGAGACCTAAACTGGTGTATGTGAGCTGGTAAAAAACCTAACCTAAACCTAAAACCTAAATTTACAAAAATTAGCACAATTTTCCACGAAAGTCCCCTAATGTGGCCTGTTAGGATAATCATATTCGACATACTGTATGTCTAGAATGTATTTTGACATTCGATTATTTCGGTATAGAAATATACTATATAGTTTTAATTTATTTGATTATTTTAAAATTGGATAATGTAGTCGCCAAGTTCGACAACAAAATGGAACCAAACAATTTTCATAAATGTACTCTAGGTCGAAGTTTGGGCCCGACGAAAAAGTATAAAAAGACTTTCTTAACACCAACTTTTTGAGGAAATTTATTCTTGTTATTGTTTTTGACTAACTTATTGATATAAATTATTTTTTTTTTTAAATATCGAAAGATAAGATTTTTGAAATATTACAAAATTATATGTTTCCAAAAAGTGTATAAGAACGTGTATCATTTGCGATGTAAAGGCACTTTTTTGACATACTGTATGCACATCTAAGTGGACGCAGAATAAATGTTTTACATATCCGCATATTGTGTATCTGATCGAAATAGATTTTGTCGCTTCACCTTAACTTACACCTATCTTTTCCGTGGTGGGAGGAAAGTAAACAAAATGATTGTTGCTACTACAAAGTCTGTTGTTTGACGCAACAACTGTTCGGAACTGTGTCAAAGTAAAAAAAAATATCCCTTTTCTGCTCTCAAACAACCAATAAGTTGTTATTAATAATAAAAATAATAATAAACAACAACTGCAGCAGCGACAGCAGCAAAAACTGGAACTGGTTCCTTCTCATATTGCAAAATTCGATTTCTAGTGGAGTTTTTTGCAGTGAAGTTACTGCTGCTGCCGTCGTTTTTTTTTTTGCCGTTGAGTTGTGGTGTGGTGCGATGGAGACACACGTGTTCCCCACAAATGTTTCCATTTCCATTGTTGTTGGTCGACTGGCGTCTGCGAAACCAAAAACTTCCTAGGAAAAACTAGCCAAAAGAAATAAAAAAAAACAAAAATTTCCATTTTTTGCACTCGGTTCTAAAGTCCAACACAGCCACGGTCTGGAGTGGAGTGGAGTTAATAGAAAAACAAAACGAGTACTCGTACCACGACGTACGAGCACTGTTGCATGCAGTCGCCAACAAATTGGGTCAATTTCAATTTGTATTAATGAATTATTGGCATATAAATATGTTTTTGTCTCTGACGGTGACATGTTTCAGAAAGGAGACCACAAAAACAATTTTAAATAAACTGGATTATATTCAGATGTTATGTATTATCACTGTACATTAGACTGAATTGATTTTAAATTGTTGATGATGTATTTGCACCATAGGATCCACCGTTTCTGATCCACGTAACATTGAATGTAGAATATCGTAATGAACAAATAATGATTCAAAGAGATTTTTTTGCTGCAAATTTGTCCATTTGTGTGGGAGGTACCAAAAGTGGCGTGGTCACTTCGCCCATTTTTCTTGAAGTGTTAGCGACTAATAAACTAATACTTTGTGTGAAATTTCAGAAGATTCGAGTAAGTAGTATAGAAGATATTAAAGTATTTATATTTCACTACATGTTAACCCTTTGTGGGGAAGGTACTAAAGGGAGTGGACCAATACGGCCCACTCCGCATACCAAATATCTAGTCAATCGGTTAATCCTTTCGAGAGTAATCGTCCGCACCAGCCAGTAGACAGACACACAGACAGATGGACGGACATTGCTCAAATGACTTAAAATGACTCGAATCTAATTTCCGCCAAACTTACATGGGGTCTTAGGTCACTCTTTCGATGTGTTATACTTTTGGCTCGTAGCAAATGACGTATCGCGATCTAAGAGTGTAAAGGCGCTAAGTCCAATATTTAAAATTTTATAAAGTGTATATGGACTTAGGGTATATGTTTTTATAAAGGGTATATGGACGTAGTGCCTTTACGCTTCAGCTTTTAAAGATGACAAAGCATGATTTTTTTTGGCTTTTTGTTTGCAAATCGATGTATATCCAACTTATCCTACGTTTCGCTTCAAAAAATACATTTTGGCAAAAAATGGACTTAGCGCCTTTTCACTCTTAGGTCGCGATATACCCTTTTCTATAAGGTGAGGAGATAATAACATCAAAAAAGTGATGAAATCATATTTTCCCCAGACATATTTTCTTAAATTATTATCCCATCACCTTAGAGAGGAGGGTATATATCATTTGCTACGAGCCAAAAGGGTAGCACATCAAAGGAGTAACGTAAGACCCTAAGTATGTTCGGCGGAAATCCGTTTTGGGCCATTTTAAGTCGAACGAGCAATGTCCGTCCGTCTGTCTGTCTGCTGGCTGGTGCGCACGGTAACTCTCGAAAGGAGTAACCGATTGACTTCAAATTTGGTACGCGGTAATATTTTTTTCTATCTCCGGCTAAGTTCGAAGATGGGCCGTATTGGCCCACTCCTTCTAGTACCTCCCCAACAAGGGGTTAAAATGTTGTTAAATATTGATTATTTAATAACTGCTGTACTACTAATTAGAATCTTCTGAAATTCCACACATAGTATTAGTTTCGAGAAACGAGGACGAAGTTGCCACGCCCCTTTTGGTACCTCCCACACAAATGTACTATTTTGAACCAAAAGTTAACAGCTTATAACATTAATACCAGTGTTTAAAAATACTTGAAATTTTGTACAGTGTAATGCTTTTATAGTGCCTACCGTCCAGTGAAAAATGGGCGTTGTTGCCACTTCCCTTTTGGTATCTACCACACACAGGTACAATTTTGCACCAAAAGTTAGCAGCTTAGTACATTAATACTAGTGTATAAAAATACTTGAAATTTTGTACAGTGTAATGCTTTTATAGTGTCTATAGCCCTGTGAAAAATGGGCGTTATCGCCACGCCGCATTTTGTACCTCCCACACATAATGGTCAAATCATACGTAAATTTAATATCTCATAACGTTTTTATACATACCAGTGCGCATAAACGCTTATAATTCGGCACAGTGCAATGTATTTGAAGTATCTACTATTCAGGGGAAAATAGGTGTATTTGTTAAAACAAATTGTATTTTTTTTCTAAAAAATATTTATTTTTTTAATATATTTTTTTCTAAAAAATATTTTTCTTTTGAGAAAATTGTTTTTACTAGCAGTTTCCCTCACCTTCAGTCCCAACAAAATATTCGTAAATTTATTTTTGTTATAATTAAATAACGCTGTGCTCGAAATGGACACTTTGAAAATTTAACAAAAATGATATTCTACACGGGGCAAAATCGCACATTTTTAAAAAAAAAATTATTTGGAAATCAATAAAATTTATTTGGAACGCATATGTTAATATATTACTACAAAATATATTTGCAAACTAATTTTCTTAAATAAAATGTGTGTTTATATACAAATAAAATTATTGTTTACGAATTTCTGCAAATATTCTTTGTTTAAAAAGCTTTTCAAAATGGGGCAAATTTTTTAATTTCGTTTTTACTTGTCATTGATTTTGAGTTATACTTTACAATTTAAATTGACATAAGCGGCAGTAACTTTTTTTAAAGTACTAATTTTTAATTTCTGTTTATTCTAAGTCATTATTTGTTTAAAACCCATTAAGCAATGTATCATTATGCATTTCAATTATAAAGGAATTTTACTAACATTTAAAATATCTAAAAAACAAGTAAGAAAGTTTCAGTCGGGTAACCCGACTAAGGTGTACCCTCACTTTGTGAGTAATGTAATATGGAATATTAAACGAATTATTCTGTCAATAGTAGATACTCTAAATACATTGCACTGTGCCGAATTATAAGCGTTTATGTGTACTGGTATATTAATGTTATGAGATAATAAATTTTGGTATGATTTGGCCATATTGTGTGGGAGGTACAAAAAGGGGCGTGGTGATAACGACCATTTTTTATAGGGCTATAGGCACTTCAAAAGCGTTACACTGTGTAAAATGTTGTTGCATTTTCGCGCATTGGTACTCACGCTGTAAGCTCTTAACTTTTTGTGCAAAATGGTACCATTGTGTGGGAGGTACAAAAAGGGGCGTGGCAATCACGTCCATTTGTCACAGGGCTATAGACACTATAAAAGCATTACACTGTACAAAATTTCAAGTATTTTTATACACTGGTATTAATGTTATAAGCTGTTAACTTTTGGTGCAAAATGCTACCATTGTGTGGGAGGTACCAAAAGGGGCGTGGCAATAACACCCATTTTTCACTAGACTGTAGGCACTATAAAAGCGTTACACTGTACAAAATTTCAAGTATTTTTATACACTGGTATTAATGGTACAAGCTGTTAAGTTTTGGTGCAAAATGGTGCATTTGTGTGGGAGGTACGAAAAGGGGCGTAGCAATTTGGCCCATTTTTCTCGAGTTGATAGCGACTAATAAACTAATGCTATGTGTGGAATTCCAGAAGATTCGAATAATTAGTATAGCAGTTATTAAAGATTCAATATTTCACAACATTTTAACCCTTTGTGGGGGAGGTACTAGAAGGAGTGGACCAATATGGCCCATCTTCGAACTTAGCCGGAGATAGACAATAATATTACCACATACCAAATTTTAAGTCAATCGGTTACTCCTTTCGAGTGTTATCGTGCGCACCAGCCGGCAGACAGACAGACAGACGGATGGACGGACATTGCTCATTCGACTTTAAATGACCCAAAACGAATATCCGCCGAACATACTTAGGGTCTTAGATCACTCCTTCGATGTGTTACACTTTTTTTCGTAGCAAATGATATATACCCTCGACACACTAAAGTGGGGGTATAAATAGTCACGTTTTATTAAATGTTATGTGTATGAACAATCAAAGCAACGGATGAGATAAGATTAGAAGCTTTTGAAATGTGGCTATACAGACGTATTTTAAAAATACCGTGGACCGACCGTGTCCCAAATAATAAAGTATTGAGAAGAATGAACCTAAACCGACAACTAATTAAAAATATCAAAACTAGAAAAATATCATATTTAGGACATAACGGGTGATCCAAGTAGAGATACTTTTTTCAATAGCCCTTTTTTGACAGATCACGTGTGAGTCGTGTCATGCTGTCATGTTATTTTTGTTATGTATTGTTTGGCATTTCATCATGCAAAGACTTACGGCCTGTTTCTGTATTTCTAACGAAAGTCTCGGCGAACCAAAACCAGTCACTCACTTTCGTCTGGAATTTGGTTTCTCCAAGGTTCGTTCGTTCGCCTGGCCTTACGTCAACGACGTTAGCAATTTACCAATTGGAAAATATTGTTATTGCCAGATCAATAATTTCACAGCTTCCGGTCTAAAAAAGCACACATTTTTGTATGGTCGACCTTAGAAAATACACCTCTGTATCCTTTATACTAACGGTGGCCAAAAATCAACCCTGGGTGGGTCAGCTGAGCTGATCCAACACTCTCATTTCTTTCTCTCTCTCTCTCTCACGTCTCTCTCATTGTGCACTGATAATTTTTTTCCATCTTAGTCCCCATTTACATGGTACTTTTTTTTTAAGTAACTTATCGGCTTATTCTCTTTTGAAAAAGTGTTTAGGTTCACACGCGTACTTTTTTTTCAATACTTAACTTATTTTCATTTGTTTTGTTTCGGCTTTGCCAATGTGAATTGTTGTTGTTTCCAAGTGAGAACGAAAAACACAAAACGATGAGTACGATAAGTACGAGTACGGCATACTTTTTTTCCCCCCGTTTCCGACTGCCTCTCTCGCCCACAAAACGCCGATAAGTATGCTTAATACTTAAAAAAAAAGTATCATGTAAATGCAGACTTAGCGAGCTGCCAATGTTGACTTCTTTATGCTTAAATGTGTAAACATTTGTATACAATTTTATTACTATTTAATTATTTTTACCATCTTTATATATAAAATCCTTTGTAGGTTTGTTAGTAACGCATGATCTCCGAAACCATAAAAGCGAACGGTCTGAAAATTGAACAATATATTCAGTTTGGGGTCATTTGTGTTTTAGAATTACATATTTTCACCTCGATAAATTGCGGAGTGGTCGAGTTATTAGCAAAATTCGAATTTCCAGAGCGATTGTGCTGAAATTTAAAATGTATGTGTGATAAGAGTTTGTATTTATGATTTTAACCGCTAGAAGGCGCTGTAGTGGACATATGGTCAATATAATTTTTATACCCTACACCACACTGTGGTACAGGGTATTATAACTTTGTGCATTTGTTTGTAATACCCAAAAGGAGAAGAAATAGCCCCATCGTTTATTTTACCGATCGACTTAGAATCACTTTCTGAGTTGATTTAGCTATGTCCGTCTGTCCGTCCGTCTGTCTGTCCGTCTGTGCATGTATTCTTGTAATCAAAGTACAGGTCGCAATTATGGTCCGATCTGGACGAAACTTTACACATATCTTTTTTTTTGGCCCAAGGACGATCCCTATTGAATTTGGTTGAAATCGGTTCAGATTTAGATATAGCCCCCATAAATATATTAGCCCCGATTTGACATGTAATCGCTGTAAACACTTTATTTTTTATCCGATCAGTATGAAATTCTGCAGTGAGAGGTTTCTTATTATATGAATGAACACTGTTAAATTTGGAAGAAATCGGTTCAGATTTATATATAGCCCCAATATATACGTTACCCCCGATTTGACATGTAAGCGCTGTAAAAATGTTATTTTATATCCGATCAGTGCGAAATTCGGCAAAAAGAAGTTTCTTATTACATGAAGGAATACTGCTAAATTCGGAGAAAATCGGTCCAGATTTAGATATAGACCCCAAATATACGTTATCCCCGATTTGACATGTAAACGCTTTAAAAATGTTATTTTATGTCCGATCAGTGCGAAATTAAGCAAAAAAAGTTTCTTTCTACATGAAGGAATACTGCCAAATCGGAGAAAATCGGTTCAGATTTAGATATAGCCCCCATATATAAGTTACCCCCGATTTGACATGTAAGCGCTGTAGAGACTGTATTTTATATCCGATCAGTACGAATTTCGACAGAAAGAGGTCTTTTTACATGAATGAGTATTCAGGGAAAATCTGTTCAGATTTATATATAACCTCCATATATGTATATGTTCCTCCTGATTTGGTATCAAAGCGCTATAGAAGTTGTACTGTTGATAATATGTTCCTACGCATTTATCAATTATTCCAAATTATTATCGCAATAACCCTTATCGCAATGTTAGGGAGGTGTAGGGTATTATATAGTCGGCCCCGCATGACTTTCTGTCTTTCCTTACTTGTTTTTTTGATGATTTTTGATTGAAATATCAATTAATAACAAACCAATATATCCCAAAATGACGGGCAGGACAACGTCTGCTGGGGTCAGCTAGTAATTATATACAGTAACTCGATCTAACATTTGTGTTCGCCCAGATGACAGCAGAGAGAGACAGAGAAACCAAAATTTACACTGAAATGATTACGTTTTCGTTATCGTGCGACTTGTCGTTGTGATGGTAGTTAGTGAAATCCAAATCAGCTGTTTGTCGTCTGGCAGACGAACGAAAGCAAACTGTTAAGTTACAGAAACAGGCTGTTACTTACGCCTGAACAACGTTTACAAATCGTTAAACTTTATTACGAAAATTCACGTTCTGTGAGGAATGTGTTTCGTGTACTTCGCTCAACTTATGGTCAACATAATCGGCCTACTGAGCGTACTATTCGCAAAACCATCACCCATCTTGAGACCCAGCATTCATTATTGGATAATATTCGACCGAATAGACCACGTTCAGCACGCAGTGAAGAAAATGTAGCGGCCGTAGCTGAGAGTGTACACGAAGACCGTGGAGAGTCGATTCGGCGCCGTTCGCAGCAACGCGGACTGGCGTATAGAACGACTTGGCGCATTTTACGTCGAGATCTTAAATTGAAAGTATACAAAATACAGCTTGTGCAAGAACTGAAGCCGCCCGACCTTCCCAAGCGACATCGCATCGCTCTATTGGCTCTTGGAAAGCTCCAAGAAGATCCGACGTTTTCGAGCCAAATTTTGTTCAGCGATGAGGACCATTTTTGGCTCAATGGGTATGTAAACAAGCAAAATTGCCGCATTTGGGACGAAGGGCAACCTGAAGAGATTTAAGAGCTGCCACTTCATCCAGAAAAAACAACGGTTTGGTGTGGTTTTGTGGGCCGGTGGAAACATCGGTCCATATTTCTTCAAAAATGATGCCGGTGAGAACGTAACCGTCAATGGCGACCGTTATCGTGCCATGATAACCGACTATTTGATGCCTGAAATTGAAGCTCGTGATCTCGGCGACATTTGGTTTCAACAAGACGGCGCCACTTTCCACACATCGCATCAATCAATGGATTTATTGAGAGAACACTTCGGTGAGCAGATAATTTCACGTTTTGGGCCGGTCGATTGGCCACCAAGATCGTGTGATATCACTCCGTTAGACTTTTTCCTCTGGGGATATGTAAAGTCTAAAGTTTATGCGGACAAACCCGCTTCGATTCAGGCCTTGGAGCAAAACTTCACGTGTGTCATTCGCCAGTTACAGTCGAAATGCTTGAACGAGTCATCGAAATCTTCAAAAACTAAATGCCAAAGGATGTTCTTTCAAATGATAATAAACATTCCCCATTCAATTTGAATTTTCTGTGTTTTTTTCTTTAAAAAAGTAGGGAACCTCGAAATGGATCACGCTATAAAAGGGGCAGTAAATGTGAAATGTTTCATAAAGGAATATTTTATGAAACATACTTCATAGATATTATGAAATACTTGTATTTCTAAGGCTACTTAAATTTTATAATAATGTTTCATCAGCTCAAAATTTTAGAAAAATTTAATTAAATAAATTAAAAATTTTTAAATGCTCCTTATTTTTGTCTCATATTGAAAGTACGCGTTCACATTTTATAAAAATTAAAATAAAAATAAAATATTATAATGTAAATTTATTAAATGACTTTAATCTGATACTGAATATACACTTTTAAATTTTATAAAAATTAAAATATAATTGTTTAAATAACTAGTTACAACAAAAAACTTGTTAAACTATTAGTATTGATAAATATCCTTGTGATTGACTAATCAATAGAAACACTATGTTTTTATATTTTCGGATTTTTTATTTTTATATTTTACGTTTAATTACTAAATTACCACTTCAATGAATTTGTTTCTTTTTTTTTCTTTAAATATATTTATAATAATTTTCATTTCTTTTGTTGCAGTCTTAAAAAATTTTCTAAACATTAATTTAGTTTTGTTTTTGTTTTCTGTTCATATTTTATCAGTAAAATGTACGGGATTTGTTTTTCTCTTCTATTTAATAATATAATGATTCCAAAAATGATTTCTTTTGTTGCGGTTGGTTGCTTAGTTAGTTTGTGTTGTTGTGTTTTTTTCACTTTTTTTGTTAGTTTTACAATTTCAACTTTACAGGACATTTATAATATAAATGGAATTTTAGACATTTTCTATGGCGAGGATGTTTTATTTTGTTTTGTTTTTTTGTAAAAATTCTAGTTGTTGTGGTAATTGGGAGTAAACTTGTTGTTCTTTTTTGTTGTTGTTTGTGTTGTGTAAAGGACAATGAGAGATATATTTTCATTTCGTATTGTTTTGGATTTGTGAGCGAAACAACGGATTTTTTGGTAACAATTAAAAAGTGTAGACAATTATGGCAAAGAGTGGTAAGAGACAAGAAGAAAAATGCGCAGAGAATAATATAAAAACTGGCGAAAAGTTTTCGAACTTTTCCTTCGAATCTCGAATCTAATATGAATCAAATAACATACACACTGATACATTGTTAAAAACGGATTTTTCGATTTTTTTTCATTCGATTTGGTTTTGCAAAAAAAACTATTTTTTGTACATACATGTACATTTTATAAGAATATTCTTCTCTCTATAAATGACATTGTACGATTTTATAATTAAATGGGAAATGTTACATTTTTAATCGGTTATTCTTTTTTTTAAAGTTATAATATTTAAAAAAAAACATATGCATGCTTTTGTTTTTGATTTCGGTGCATTGAGAGTTTTTAAAAATTGGAAATAGTTTTGTTTTCTCTTTTAATCTTAAGAACCCAAAGAAATTTATTGGTTTCCGAACAGAACAAATTAAGGCAACTTATGCGGAAATGGTGCTCTTTCTTTTTTCTTTTGTTTTTGTTTTATAGATAGTTCGGTTTGTTATTTTTTTTACAAAAAGCCTTAAAAGTTTTAAGTTAAATTTAATAAATTTACATTTGTTGGTTGTTGTTGTTGTTGTCGACAATGATGGCGACAAGTTTCATTTTCAAAAAGGAGGTTGTGAGGTTTAAATTTTCATTTTATTTTCTTATTTATTTTCGTCGAATTACTTTTCTATAAAAATACTTTTAAATTTATAGATTTCGTTTTGTTATTATTATTATTAGTTATACTTTTGGTAAAAATACATTATGGAAAATATTAAATTTTTTTTTAAATTTTATTAGCTGGGATGTGTTATTAATTTAGATTTAATTATGTACAATATTTTTGTAATCCATTTACATCCAATTTCACAACCTCTGGTTAGAGCTGAGGTTTAAATTAAAAAATAAAAATTTCATACAATTTGACAGCTATAACTGTAGGATAACCGGAGATTGTGGAATTGGCCGTTAATGAACAAAACTTGAATTTAAATTATATATAAGAAATGAAAGTTAAAAAAAATTAATTAAATAAAAATATTGTGAATATTGGAAAAGATTCCAAAGAAATCTACAATTTACTTACATCTACAGCATACCGAGACAGAGCTACACACGTATTAAAGGTTGATGAACGGATAAAGGTCAATGACCAAATTAAAGGTCGATCAATGGTAGAATTAAAGGTTGATCGAAATCCGGTCATAGGGATTTGTCATTAAAAATCGATGTGTGGATTAAATGCCGATGACCGAATTAAGGGCCACTGAACGGATTTAATTGTTCTAGAAAATTTGTTCGAAATTACATTATTCTACAAAATTCTGTTGAAATCCGTCAAAATCGCATCTTTCGTAAAAAAATCGTCGAAATTTAATTTTCTGCAAAATTTTGTCGTAAAAACATTTTTATTGACAACTACCTATTTTTCTACACATTCGTTTTCAAAAATTAATTTTTCCAGAAAGTTTTTTTGAAATTCCTGAATTTGAAACTGAATTCTGTAAAAAATTTTCTAGATTTTCAAAAAATTGATTTTTCTAGAAAATGTCCTTAAAATTTCATTGTGAAGAATTTCTTCGAAATTACATATTTCAATAAAATTCCGTTGAAATTAAATTTTTCTCACAAATTAGAGAGAGATATCGTGCGCACCAGCCAGCAGACAGACAGACAGGCGGACGGACATTGCTCATTCGACTTAAAATGACCCAAAACGGATTTCCGCCGAACATGCTTGGGGTCTTAGGTCACTCCTTCGATGTGTTTTAAATACAATTTTGACGACAAAATTTTAAAGTTCCAATTTTGAAAAAAATTGTAAAAAACTGTAAATTTCTTTTTCTTTTTTAAAAAATGTAATGTTTCTACAATTGAAATCCTTGAAATTGAAACTGAATTTCTGTAGTAAATTACACTGAAATTTGTTTTAAGAGAATTTCATAAAAATTGATTTTTCTAAAAAATTTCGCTAAAATTGCATTGTGTAAGCATTTATCGTCAAAATTGCATTTTGTTTTCAAAAAATTGATTTTTCTAGAAAATTTCTTTAAAATTGCATTGTAAAGAATTTCTTCGAAATTACATATTTCAATAAAATTCCGTTGAAATTACATTTTTCTCACAAATTACATTGCAATTAAATTTTTCGTTGAAAATACATTTGTCAAAAAAAAATTAATAAAAAAAATATTTTCTTACAAATTGCACATTTTAAATTTCGAAGAAATATTCCAAAAATATGTAGGTTTCAATAAAAAAAATCATTTACGACAAAATTTAAAAAAAAAATTATTTCGATAAAAAATTTACGAAATATGCAGTTTTCAAGCTTGACTATTACTTAAAACAATTTAAATAAAATGTTAACAACATAATTTTAAAGTTCCAGTTTGAAAAAAATTTAAAAAACTGTAAATTTCTTCTAAAGACAATTTTTTTTCCAAAAGGATATTCGAAATGCCATCTTTTTTAAAAAATTTCGTCGAAATTCAATGTTTCTGCAACTGGTTAAAATTTTATTTTTCTTGAAATTTCATCGAAATTAA
This sequence comes from Eudasyphora cyanicolor, assembly GCA_963930755.1. Lineage (NCBI taxonomy): Eukaryota > Metazoa > Arthropoda > Insecta > Diptera > Muscidae > Eudasyphora > Eudasyphora cyanicolor. Next base: position 290,061,322 of record OZ005734.1, on the reverse strand, counting down.
GTTTTCTACTATAGAGCGCCCCAGTAGGTGAGTTGATAGCGTGCTCGCTTGATCTGTCACTGCTAAATCTGGCCACATGGGTTTTGTAACCCGGCATTAGCTGAATATAAATTTATTTTGTATTGTAATTCATGTAAATAAAAATAAAATAAATAAATAATATTTCTATAAAATTACGTCGAAATTACATTTTTTTTTAATTTTGTCGTAAATACATTTTTATTTATAACTACCTTTTTTCTACAAATTCGTTTTCTAGTAAATCCATTGAAATATAATTTTTCCATAATTTTTTTTGAAATTCTTGAAATTGAAACTAAATTTCAGTAGAAAATTACACTGAAATTTGTTTTTAGAGAATTTCATAAAAATTGATTTTTCTAAAAAATTTCGTTAAAATTGCATTGTGTAAGCATTTCTTTGTAAGAGCATATTTCTTTAAAATTCCGTTGAAATTTCGTTTTTCTTAAAAATTACATTGCAATTAAATTTTTGGTTGAAAATTTAATAGAAAATTTGAATTTTTCCAAAAAGTTTCCTCGATATTAAATATTTTTACAAAAATTTCGTCTGTTTCATTTATTGCAAAATTTTTTTAAAAATGAATTTTTTTTTGCAAAATATCGTTAAAATTGCATTTTGTTTGAAATTTTTTTTGAAATTGCATTTTTCTGGATGCCTAAAATAATATTTTCTTATAAATTTCCTCACAATTTTATATTTATTTGAAAATTTTAAAAGATATTTCTTTCAAATAAATAAGTAGTTCTCAATAAAAAAAAACTCATTTTCGACAAAATTATGCAAAAAATGCAATTTCGAAAAAAAATGGAAAAAATTGAGTTTTCAACGACATTTTTAGAAAATACCATGTTGATAAAAAAAATTAAAAGTATAAGATTTGAAAACAAAATGTAGATAACTGTGAATTTCTTTAAAGAGAATTTTTTTTATATAAAATTTCATCAAAATTGAATTTTTCTTGAAAAAATCGTTAAAATTGCATTGTTCTAGAAAATTACTTCAAAATTACAAAAATAATAAAAATAAAATTTTCTGGATAATTTCGATCATTTTTCCAAAAAGGATATTCGAAATCGCATATTTTTTTAAAAAATGTCGTCGAAATTTAATTTTTCTGCAAAATATTGTTGTATTTTTCTTGAAAATTTCGTCGAAATTGAATTATGTATTCTATAAAATTACGTCGAAAATGAATTTTTTCCAAATTCGTAAATAAATTTTTGTTGAATACTACCTATTTTTCTACACATTTCTTTTCTAATAAATCGATCAAAATGTCATTTTTCCAGAAAATTTCTATAAAATGCATTTCTCTAGAAAAATTGATTGATTTGACTTTTCTTGACATTAAAACTAAATTTCTCTAGAAAATTGCGCTGAAATTGCATTTTTTTTACAAAATTTTATGAAAATTACTTTTTCTAGAAAATTTCGTTAAAATTGCTGGATTTACATATTTCTTTAAAATACCGTTGAAATTGCATTTTTCATTTAAATGTTTTGTTGACAATACAATTTTTCCACAAATATTAATGAAACTTTTATTTTATATTTTATCATAATTGATTTTTTCTACAAAATTTCGTTTAAATTTTTGTTTTTTGCAATATATCGTTAAAATTGAATTTTTCTTGAAAATTTTGTCAAAACTGTAAAAAATATTTTCTTGAAATTTTCATCAAACTTACATATTTATTGTATATTTGAAGTTTATAAGAAATTTTCAAAAATAAGTAGTTTTCAATAAAAAAAATCATTCACGACAAAATTTTCATCAAAATTGAATTTTTCTAGAAAATTTGGTTAAAATTGCATTGTTCTAGAAAATTTCTTCGAAATTACATTATTCTACAAAATTCAGTCGAAAGCAAATTTTTCTAAAAAAAAATGCATTGCAAGCAAATTTTGATAATAATTAAAATTTTCTAGGATATTTCGTTAAAATTGCATTTTCCCAAAAGATTTGCCAAATCCCATATTTTTTAAAAAAGTTTTACAAAATTTAATTTTTCTGCAAAATTTTGTTAAAGTACCATTTCTGCAAAATACCGTTAAAACTGTATTTTTCTTGAAAATTTCGTCGAAATTGAATTTTTCTATAAAATTACTTCGAAATTGCGTTTTTTTTTTCATTTTGTCGTAAATAAATTTTTATCGATAAACAAACCATTTTTTCAACAAATTCGTTTTCGAATTGAATTGCACATTTCTTGAAATGAAATTGCATTTCTGTAGAAAATTACGCCGAATTGCATTTTTTACAAAATTTCATAAAAATTGCTTATTCTACAAAATGTCTTAAAATTACGTTGCAATAAAATTTTTAGTTAAAAATATTTTTTTTTACAAAGTTAATCAATTTATAGAATTGATCATAACTGAATTTTTCTAGAAAATTTCATTAAAATTGCAAACGATTTTTTACAAAATGTCGTTGAAATTTAATTTTGTTAAAATTGCTTTTTTCTGAATTTTTCCATTATTCATTAAATTTTTAACCAAATTTTCTAGTAAAATTTAATTCCAACATAAATTTTACAAAAACTAAATTTCGAAGAAATTTTCTTGAATAATGCAATTTGAACGAATTTTCAAGAAAAATTCAAAAAAGTACGCAATTTCAACGTAGATTTCTGGAGATGAAATTTTAAAGAATTTTTCCTAAAAAATAGACATTTTTTAAGTGAAAATGTATTTTCGATAAAATCTAAGTTGACGAATTTGTATAGAAAAATAAAATTATCAAAGAAATTATGTAGAAAATGTAATTTTGACGAAGTTTTTTTTATAAATAACGATTTTGACAAAATTTTCTATAAAACTACAATTTCTTTTAAGATTTAAATGAAATTCCAATCTCGACGAAATTTACTAAAAAAATCAATTTTGTTAACAAATTTTATGATTTGCAACAAAATATTAATTTAGACAAGATTTTCTAGAAAAAAAATACAATTTCGTAAATCTTGAAATGTCGTTGAAATTTAATTTTTTTAATTTTGCTATTATTCATTAAATATCAACGAAATTTTGTAGAACAATTTAATTCAACGTAAATTTTACAGAAACTAAATTTCGAAGAAATTTTCTTTAATAATGCAATTTTAACGAACTTTCAAGAAAAATTAAATTTTGAAAAAATTATGCAATTTCAACGTAGTTTTCTAGAGATGAAATTTTAAAGAATTTTTCTTAAAAAATAGAATTTCATTCAAATTTTATGGAGACATTTTTTCAATGAAAATGTATTTTCCATAAAATCTAAATTGACGAATTTTTATAGAAAAATAAAATTGTCAAAGAAATTTTGACGAAGTTTTTTTTATAAATTCCGATTTTGACAAAATTTTCTATAAAACTACAATTTCTATTAAGATTTAAATGAAATTCCATTCTCGAAGAAATTTACAAAAAAAATCAATTTTGTTAAAAAAATGTATTTAGGCAAGATTTTCTAGAAAAAATACAATTTCGTCAATCTTCAATAAAATTCATATTCGACATTTTCTATAAAAATTCAATTTCTATGAAATTTTCAATCAAATTTTTTGGAAAAATTAAATGTCCAATGAAGGACATTTTTTGAAAATATGCAAATTTGTAGGAGTATGAAATATCGAGGACATTTTCAAGAAAAGATGAATTTTGACATAATTTTCTAAAAAAAACAAATTTTCGACAAAATTTAAAAAAATCATTTCGGAGAATTTTTTTAAATAAAATTAATTTTTACAAAATTTCGTTAGAACTGTATTTTTCTTGAAATTGCATTTTTTTTACAAAATTTTTTCGATATTGCATTTTTCTAAAAACACATTTACGTCAATCACTTTACTAAAGACCGATGAAGGGAATTTTCTGTAAATATACAATTTCAAATTAATTATTAATATGTAATTAATAAGACAAATTAAATTTCAAGGAATTTCAATTAAATTAAAACTATAAGATTCCCTAAAAATTTACCCGTTATGTTCTCTTACAAACGTTCTAACCCTTGTAAAAATCGGCTCAAACGTTAGAGCAATTCAAAATTTCATATAAACCGATAATGAATTTTTCTCAATTTTTAAAATATATGATAGCAATATCTTATTTTACAATTTACCAACTTTTTAAGCAAAAATCAAATTCAAAATAAAATTAAAAAAGATATTTCGTTTTTTTGTGGAAATTGCTTTTTTATTTAAAATTTCTTCAAAGTAATTTTTTGCAATTTTTTTTTAAATTAGATTGAAATTGCATTTTCTAGAAAATATCTTCGAAATTTAAATTTTAGAAAATTTCATTAAAAATTGTTGGAATTGCATTTTCTCTACAAAAATTTGGTTGAAATTATATTTTGTGAAAATTACAATTTTATTTTAATGTTTTTTTGAAATTTATTTTTTTTGGAAAACTTAAATTTGCATTTTTTTATCAAAATAGTTAAAACTATTTTTTTTAGAAAATTTCATAAAATTTTCATTTTTCAAACAAGGAATTTTTAAATTTGAATTTTTTATAAAAATTTTGTTGAAATAAAATGTTTCTACAAAATTAAATTTTTTGGAAAATTTCGTCAAAATTGCATTTTTCTGCAAAATCTTGTTGAAATTGAATTTTTCTAGAAAAATCGTTGAATTGCATTTCTCTAGAAAATTTTCTTGAAATTTCAAAGGTCGATGAGAGGATTAAGCGCCGCTGAAGGAATTAGCGATCGGTGCATCGTTTTAAGGACGATGACGCCAGACGATAATGGACATTTCTGGAAAAATTCAATTTCGAAGAAATTTTAAACCAAAAATGCGATTTCTGGTAAATTTTCTAGAAAAATTAAATTTCGAAGATATTTTCTAGAAAATGCAATTTCAACAAAATGTTGAATTTTGCTATAACTTTTAAAAATAAAACGAAATTTTAAATAAAAATGTATTTTCGACAAAAAAAATCACTTGAATAAATTTTCTAGAAAAATGTAAGGTTTTGAAGAAATTTTACCGAAAAATTTAATATTCATTATTAACAAAATTTTCTTTTCTTGAAAAATGTAATTTAGAGAAGTTCTATAAAATTTTTATAGAAAAATTAAATTTTCACCTTTTTTTTAGAAAAATTCAATTTTGACTAAATTTTTTAAAATACCTATTTTGAAAACATTTTCGTTAAAAATTTGATGTCGAAGAAATTTGCAAGCAAAGTCCGAATTAATGACTCCCAATTAACATCGTGCATTATGGTTGGACCTTCCTTTATAAAATTGCAGTTTCTATGAAATTTTCCATAAAATTGCAATTTCTATAAGACTTTCAATAAAATTGCAATTTCTATGACATTTTTAATAAAATTGCAATTTCTATGAAATTTACAATAAAATTGCAATTTCTATGAAATTTGTCAATTATGAAAGATACAATTACAAAATTGCATTTTTATGAAAATTTGAATAAAATCGCAATGTCTAAGAAATTTTCAATAAGATTGAAATTATTATGAGAAATTCAATAAAATTGCAATTTCTATATTTTCAATAAAATTGCAATTTTCAACAATATTGCAATTCCTATGAATTTTCAATAAAATTGCAATTTCTACCAAATTTTTAAAAAATTGCAATTTTTATGAAATTTTCAATAAAATTACAATTTTATGATCTTTTCAATAAAATTACAATTTCCATGAGATTTTCAATAAAATAGCAATTTCTATGAAATTTTCAATAAAATTTTCAATAACATTTTAATGTTTATGAAATTTTCAATAACATTTTAATGTTTATGAAATTTTAATTTCTATGAAATTTTCAATAAAATTGCATTTTCTATGAAATTTTCAATAGAATTGTAATTTTTATAAAATTTGAATTTTCATGAAATTTTCAATAAAATTGAAATTTTCAATAAAATTGCAATTTCTAAGAAATTTTCAATAAAATTGGAATTTCTAAAAAAATTTCTTAATCAAATTGCAATTTCTATCAAATTTTCAATAAAAATGCAACTTCTGTGACATTTTCAATAAAAATTTAAATAAAATTGTAATTTCTATGAAATTTTTAATAAAATTTCATTTTCTATAAAATTTTCGAAAAATTTGCAATTTCTATGAAATTTGCAATAAAATTACAATTTCTGTGAAATTTTCAATTAAATTGTAATTTTTATGAAATTTTCAATACAATTTTAATTTTATGAAATTTTCAATAAAATTGAGATTTCTCTGAAATTTTCAATAAAAAAATTGCAATTTCTATGAAATTGTTATTTTTATGAAATTTTCAATAAAATTACAATTTTATGATCTTTCCAATAAAATTACAATTTCCATGAGATTTTCAATAAAATAGCAATTTCTATGAAATTTTCAATAAAATATTAATTTTTATGAAATTTTCAATAACATTTTAATGTTTATGAAATTTTCAATAAAATTTAAATTGCTATGAAATTTTCAATAAAATTTAAAGTTCTATGAAATTTTCAATAAAATTGCATTTCTATGAAATTTTCAATAGAATTGTAATTTTTATGAAATTTTAATTTTCATGAAATTTTCAATAAAATTTAAATTTCTATGAAATTTTCAATAAAATTTAAATTTCTAAGAAATTTTCAATCAAACTGCAATTTCTAAGAAATTTTTAATCAAATGAATCAAATTTTTAATCAAATGAAAATTTAAATTTCTATGAAATTTTCAATAAAATTGCAATTTCTAAGAAATTTTCAATTAAAATGCAACTTCTGTGACATTTTCAATAAAAATTTAAATATTTAAATAAAACTGTAATTTCTATGATATTTTCAATAAAATTGGATTTTCTATAAAATTTTCGAAAAATTTGCAATAAAATTACAATTTCTATGAAATTTTCAATTAAATTGTAATTTTTATGAAATTTTCAATACAATTTTAATTTTATGAAATTTTCAATAAAATTGAGATTTTTATGAAATTTTCAATAAATTGCAATTTCTATGAAATTTTCAATAAATTGCAATTTGCAATTATAAAATTTTCGAAAATTTTTTATGAAATTTTCAATAAATTACAATTTCTATGAAATTTTCAATTAAATTGTAATTTTTATGAAATTTTCAATACAATTTTAATTTTATGAAATTTTCAATAAAATTGAGATTTTTATGAAATTTTCAATAAATTGCAATTTCTATGAAATTTTCAATAAATTGCAATTTTTATGAAATTTTCAATAAAATTTAAATTTCTTTGAAATTTTCAATAAAATCGCAATTTCTTCCAAATTTTTAATAAAATTGCAATTTCGATGAAATTCTAATTTTTATGAAATTTTCAATAAAATTACAATTTTATGATCTTTTGTAAAATTTTATTTTAATTTTAATTTTTAAATTTTAAATTTTAATTTTTATGAAATTTTACAAACATTTTAATGTTTATGAAATTTCAATAAAATTTATTTTTTTATGAAATTTTTAATAAAATTTAAATTTCTATGAAATTTCCAATAAAATTTAAATTTCTATGAAATTTTCAATAAAATTACAATTTCAATGGAATTTTCAATAAAATTACAATTTCTATGGAATTTTCAATAAAATTACAATTTCTATGAAATTTTTAATCAAATTGTAATTTTTATTACATTTCTAATAGAATTATAATTTTTATGAAATTTTCAATAAAATTGCAATTTCTATGAAATTTTCAAAAAATTGTAATTTTTATGATATGTTCAATAAAATTGTAATTTTTATGAAATTTTCAATAAAATTGCAATTTTTATGAAATGTTTAATAAATTAAAATTTCTATGAAATTTTCAAAAAAATTGCAATTTCTATGAAATTTTCAATAAAATTATATTTCTTCAAACTTTTCTAGAGCAGCAAATGTGAGACAAAGTAATCAAATTAAGGGCCAATCCAAATAGCTATTTTGCAATGGACTTACCAAGAATATTTTTGCTTTTAAATTAATAATAAGTAAGAAAGTTTCAGTCGGGTAAACCGACTAAGGTATACCCTCACTTTGTGAGTAATGTAATATATAACATTACACTAATAAATCTGTCAATTTGTGTGGGAGGTACCGGAAGGGGTTTTTTCAAATACACCTATTTTTCGCTGAACAGTAGATACTTTAAATTAATTGCACTGCGCCGAATTATAAGCGTTTATGTGCACTGGTATTTTAAAGTTACGAGCTATGTAATTTTGGTGTGATTTGGTAATTTTGTGTGGGAGGTAGAAAAAGCGGCGGGGTGATAACGCCCACTTTTTGCAGGACTATAAGCACTATAACAGCATTACACTGTACAAAATTTCAAGTATTTGTATGCACTGGTATTAAAGTTACAAGCCGTTTACTTTTGGTACGACACGGTCCATTTGTGTGGGAGGTACCAAAAGGGGCGTGGTAATAACGCCAATTTTTTATTGGACTGTAGGCACAATAAAAGCATTACACTGTACAAAATTTCAAGTAGTTTTATACACTGGTATTAATGTTATAAGCTGTTAACTCTTGGTGCTTAGTAAACTAATACTATGTGTGGAATTTCAGAAGATTCGAATTTGTAGTATAGCAGTTATTAAAGTATCAATATTTCACAACATTTTAACCCTTTGTGTGGGAGGTACTAGGAGTGGACCAATATAGCCCATCTTCGAACTTAGCCGGAGATAGAAAAAAATATTACCACATACCAAATTCGAAGTGAATCGGTTACTCCTTTCGAGAGTTATCGTGCGCACCAGCCAGCAGACAGACAGACAGACGGACGGACATTGCTCATTCGACTTAAAATTACCCAAAACGAATAGCCGCCGAACATACCTGTGGTCTTAGGTCACTCCTTCGATGTGTTACACTTTTTTCCGTAGCAAATGATATATACCCTCGTATCACTAAAGTGAGGGTATAAAAACAGCCGATTTAGCAACAAAAAAGCTTTCTCATCGCAATGAGTTATACAAAAAACCATAGAAATGAGTTATACAATTTTCACCCAAAGCTGCAAATTTTAACCAAATCCCAATTACGAACTGGATTTATTGAACCTCATAAAATAGGATCACGTGTATTGAGAGTATTACGAGTATTAGTAAATAGTGGTTCTGTCTTCAAGATTTTTTATAAATATATTTATCGTCCTTAATATTGTTATATTATTACAAATTTCAGTAAAAATGGTAAATCCAGTGGTGGTAGCAGTTTACCTAGGTTACGGCGGTTCCAAAATTAGCAGATCTGACATGTAGATTTGTAGTAGTTTGAAAAAATTGCTTTCGTAAAAAGTGGCAACCTTCTAAAACATATAGTTTTATTGAGCATTGAAAAGTAAACGATTTCAGTGAATTTGTAACTCGCAACTTATTCAACGGACTTAGGCTCGCTCAGATTATTTTTTGTTACCACATCTGAAAATATTACTCGGCGGAAAAAAGATTTGCCAGCAATGAAGGTTGATTGCTATTTTTAATATCTAAACAGTTCAAGGATATCGAAGCTATTGAAAATTGCTGGAACTGTTGTTGCACAGTGTTATCAACAAAAAATGTATCGATTTAATTCAGAAAAAAAAACAATATTCGGCCATTTCGGCTCATTTAAAACTCAATTCTCTAATAAAACTGAAACAGTTGCGTGTATAAAAATGAATGGTATTGCAGTGGACTTATTTACACAAATATTTGGATTTTATTATATTTTATTTTTTTTTAGTAATTTATATACTACATATGTATATGTATGTATATTTTTAATGATTAATTTCGTCTTATTAAAAAAATTCTTTAGCTAATTTTCTTAAAATTTTACAAAAACAAAATATGAAAAAAACTATCAATACAGGGGGAAGGAGGGAATGGGAGACAAATATACAAATACGAGTATCTGTTTCCACTTTTTAGTATTTCTTAAATTTTCAAACCGCATTCAATGCGTAAAGTATTTTTTGTTTTATTTGCTAATAATATGTATGTATGGTTTTCTTTTTTTTCGGTTTCAAATTATTTTCGTTCTCTTCTATATACTATGTATAGATAGATATCATCGGGCATGCAATTTTTGTTTGCTTAGTTGTTTTACGTGTTTTTGTTTTCTTGTTTTTTTTATCTATTAAATATTGCATAATTAGGCTAAAAATCGTTTAATTTTCTTCTTTATGCTTTCTTAGAGTAGAAAAAAAATAAAAAGACAACAAATACAATTATGTATATACTTTATATATATGTAATAATAATAATAATAGTAGAGTATGTTTATGTATATACGATTAGTTACACAAGTTACAAATTGCAAAATACAAAACAAAAATTCCCAAAAGAAAAAAAAGAAAATACATTTAACTGTTTTTTTAATGAGAGAAATTAAATTAAAAGAAAAAAACTAATCGAATCGTAGTCAACAGTCAAATGTTTCTTCTTTTTCATTGTTTTATCGGGATTTTAAAGCTTTTTGGCGCCCAATTTCATTGGACCACTGTTGCGTTGGGCACGGCGTGCTTCCAGTTCACGTTGACGCTGTAGTTTCTTTTCTTCCCGTTTTCTTCGAGCTTCATCAAGTTTGGAATTGCCTAGAATTTATTTGGAATATAATTGTTTTTTTATTTTGTTTTTAAATTTTATATAAATACACACACAGACATAAAATTGTATGAAGTGCTAGGTGTTCAAAACGTGCAGCATGGAATATGAAACAATGATTGGTTGATTAACAAATAATAAAACTAAAATATGTACAATATGTAGTGAAGCAAATAAAATGTGAAAATAAAGTTAATATTTAGGTACAATGCTAAGAAGAAAGTGTTATTACGCATTTTATACATGACAATGTAAATTTGGGTCGAATTTCTATACAATACAATTACCAATTAAGTAATTTTTATTTATTTAAACTAAGAAGATCGTAAAAAATAAAACAAATAAGACCATTTCGGTCGTGTAAACCGACTAAGGTATACCCTCCCTCACTTTGTGAGTAATGTAGTTGTACCATAGGGGCGGGAGCTGATGGAACGTTTAAAAAAAAAATTTCATTCTTTGTTATTAGAGAAATCTAATAGCGTAGCAAATGATATCTTCCCTACTGCTCTAAAGTGAAGGATACATACATATTTTTATAAAGGGTAGTGTCTATTTTTAAAAATTTAAAACATTTTATTTATCTGTGTATTATAGCTTTATTTGAAAGAGACATAGCGACCTAAGAGTGTAAAGGCGCTAAGTCCAATATTTAAAATTTTACAGGAGAGGCAAAATACTTACCGTTTATTTATGTTTTTACAACTGATATATGGACTTAGCGCTTTTACGATTCAGATATTAAAGATGACAGAGCATGATTTTTTAGACTTTTTGTTTAAAAATCGATGTATATTCAACTCATTTTGCATTTCGCTTCAAAAAATACATTTAGGCAAAAAGTGGACTTTCGCCTTTTCTCTCTTAGGTTGCGACATACTTTCTTTAAATAACTGAAATATAAATACATATCGAGAGCTTATATTCAAAACCCTCTATCTTCAATTTTTGCAAAAATGAGATTTTTATGTTAAAATATTCGGTAAAATAAGGCGCATCTATGGTACTAATTTGGAAATAAAAAAAGCAAACATTGAGATTTTATGGTCATTTTTGTAATTTCTCTATCTTACACACTTAGTTTTTCTGAATGCAATACCCTCTATCTCTTCATATAATTTGGGACTATTTTTTTTTTGTTTTTTTTTTTCTAAGAGATGGTTCTTTGGTGAAAAGAGTATGCTAAACCCGAATTTGGTTAAATTTTTTTAGTCGAAGCTTTAGTTTTCAAATTATGACTATTTTTATATCTAACCAGTGATTCCACAAGAATACCGTTTTTTCTATGACAATTATAAAATGGATTCAAAAATGAACCGCAAGAAATAGATAATACTTAAATAAAAAAATAATCATTAATTCATTGTTATTATTATTTATTATTTTTATTATAATATGTATAATTATATATTAAAAAAATTTGTGGAATTCATAAATAATTTTTTTTACTATGCAAAACCCTCTATCTTTTTTTATACATGAAGAATTTTTGAATAGCAATACCCTCTATGTTCCATAAAATGGCTCGTGGTGCAAATATTTAAAAAAAAACATTATTTAGTAGTTCACGTAGTTAGGTGTAATAAACATTGTAGAACAAACAATTTTAATTTGCTTTAAAATTAGGGATATAAACGGTTTTTTGGCTCTACTGAACAATTGTGTTTTTTAAGATAGAGGATATTGAATATAAACTGTAGATATGAAATATAAACCTCTATCCATTTTTTTGTTAACCTTTATGTGAACATAGAAACTTCACCAGCACGACAAGATACCCGGGTACCTATATAGAATTTGTGCAGAAAACGAACACCACATATTTTTGAAAACGGTTCAACCACTTATTTTGTCTTAACTCAAGAACCATTTATACGAAATGATTCAAAAATGTTTTAAAGTACTCCAAATTAAAAATCCTATTTTTTTAAGAAAAAAATATAATTTTTAAAACATCTCATAAAAACATCGAAAAGAACACAATTGTTATTTTTTATAATTCTATGGAAAAATCTGATCGGTCATTAATAAAATGAGCCCATTCCGAAAAAAATCGATACATAATTTAAAAACTTGTAGCGAGCAAACCCCTCAGTCACATTCCATGAAATTCGAAACTTTGTTCTCATATCTACAAAAACAAACTAATGTAATGTGGAATATGGTACTTTGTGTGGAAGCCGGACCGCTGGAAACTTTTTGCGCAGTCTATAATCATTGCAAAATTTTCCTAACATACGAAAACATGAAAACATTTAGATTATTGCAACAGATGTTATTGGAAAGTTGTGTTCGAATGAATCTGTCAATTTGTGTGGGGTTACCAGAAGGGTCATGACTAATACGCCTATTTTGCGCTGAACATTGGATGCCTGAAAGCATATGACAATATGTATTAAACACTGTATTTGCAGATATAAAAAAGATCGTTTCTATGGCGTTTGCATTATTATTGGAACATATTGCATACTTGTCGGTGCTATTGTATATACATTAGATAGCCTCGATTTGTATGGAGCCAAAAAAAGTTGCAAATGTACCCCCTTAGAAATGAAGATTGTTATGTTTTAGAGTGATTCCCAAAATATTTTGGTTCTAGCTATTTCCATTTGTGAGCTGGACCAGTTGCAAAACACCTCCAAAAACAGGGTTTTTCGTCAGTAACATAACCGATATTAAACTTATATTAAAATAAACGACCAAATTTAGTGGAAAAACGGCAGCGCTTGTATTTTGCATTTTAAAAATGTTTAAATTTGTTTTTACACTCCAGATATTAATATTTTTGTGCGATTTTTTTTACGTTTTTCCATATGATTTTAATGAAATTTTAAATATCTCGCATGTTTTCCATCGTAATTTAGATTTTAGGGTACCGTTGGAAAGGACTTTTCCGATTCTATCTATTTCTGAGTCTACTTAACCCATTCTGAATATAAATATTAACTTTCTGTATCTGGTCCATAATTGGTTAAATTTACCGATTTTTAGATAAAATGCATGTGTTTGCTAATTTCATGGTCACAAATTTATGTATTTATCAATTAAATAAAAATGGTTGTAAAAACGTGTTACAAGGAGTAAAATTACTTTATATTTAAGAAATCTTTTCGGGAATTCATTTTAGGATATTCCTTACGTGACACAATTTTGCTGATTATGTGAGCGGGTCGGTTTTTATCAAAGCTGCTAAGCAGGATTGGCTCTTAAGAGGACATCTGCAGCTGGTTACACAAAATAGTTCATTCCATTGCTTCTCTATATAATGCGATGGATTATTTATGTTATCGCGATACCTTTCTACAAGCTTTACCAGCTTTTATGAATTAAAATACTACTTATTACTGGACGCTGCGTTCTTTTCTAAACCTGTAGAATGTCATTCAGCCCTGTTCTGGCTCTCACCAAATATTCAATTCACTTCACAAATTCACTTCACCCAACGAATGGAGAGGTGTTCTGGTTCTCACGTGAATTCTCTTTTTCGAACTTCTGCTCAAAAAAATCGAAACATATGTTTTTGTCTGCAAAGCCATAATTTGCAGACAAAAATGTAAACAAAACAATTTATTCTCGCGAAGAATCCGACAAGAAATTAAAAAAAGAAAATCTAAAGATTTATTAATCATATTTTATACAAAAACACAATAAAAAATGTGCCAATAGCTTTTCTCTTAGCCATTAGGGATTTATGCAGTTCTTGAGGAACGTATCAAAAGGCGGCACTTGCGTGACTACTCAAATCCAATGGATATTCCAAATTCGAGGTAAGTTAAGTGTCGTTAATCTGTTTAACATAATAATTTATGCCTTTAAATGTTTTATAGCTTTTTACCGGCTTAATAAAGACGGATTTTCAATGATCCTTGATCAAATTGCACCCTACATTAGCACATGCTCAATACCACAAAAAATACAATTGGCGGCAGCTTTGAGATTTCTTGCGGTAGGCGCTTTTCAAGGTGTTATAGCAAACGACATAAATATAAGCATGGGAAGGACTACATTGTGCAATATAATGTGGAAAGTGGTAAACGCTATTGAGGACAAAATATGTCCACAATGGATTAATATGGAAATGAGTCAGGCGGAAGTTAGTGCTTCAAAAATGCTGCCGCCAATTGTACACAGTGAACACAAATTCAACAAAGTACACTGCTCAGCACGGAACATTGTTGAGAGGACTATAGGCAACATAAAATCTCGTTTCCGATGCCTACAAGCGACCCTCCACTACGAACCAGCAAAAGTAAGCAGTATTATTAATGCGTGCTGCGCACTGCACAATATTTGCAAGCATTTTAATTTACCTATGGATGCGGAAGTTCCGATACCTGACGATGACAACATTGAAGATGTGGAACAATTAAGTAGTGGTACCGATGGCACACGAGTAAGAGACGAAATTGCACGTTCAATAGTTCAATAAAACACAGTCTTTAGAATGAATAAACTAAAAATACAAAACAAATTTTATTTGCTGCAGTCTTTTATGAGATCAATTAGATATATATGTATTTATTAACTATATTGTCAATTTAAAGTCCCATCTTCAATTGTTCCAGCTCGATGGACTTCAATTTCAGCTCATTTCGGGTGAGCAAATGCTTCTCCATTTGTATGTGGTGCCTTTTCCTTTCTTTTATTTCCTCCTTTTTTAATGAGACTAGTTCATCTAGCTTATTTTCAATGCTTATTAATGTATGACTATTGGCAACCATCACTTCCTTCATTGCACTAATACCACCCGAAACACACTTAAAATTTTTCGTTTCCTCCTCCATTAAGTACTCCACGTCCGATGGTTTCTTTCTCTTTGGTGCGGGTGGCTCAACGTTGGGAGAGGCAATTGGCGAATCGGGTATATCGCCGAAATCAGGAGAGTGGCTGCGTACACGCTTTGATGCAGTCACTGTATTTGCAGCTGATGATGTGGCAAGTTTTTCTGCTGGTTTTGCACTTGACGTTTCTTTGGGCCTAATACGACTTGCATGCGATGTAGATGGTGCATCTGCGTCAATATTTTCTTTATTGGGGCCACCTAATTTCTGGGTGTTATTTATCCCATCCGCGCACATATAAAGGTCGCACAAAACAGCAACACGTTCCTCCAAAGGTGTCATTACATATTTATTATATTGGCCACCACCTGTTGCCCGACATTCCCTTTTGTTATGTGTAAGCTTGGATTTAATGTTCGGTTCTTGTTTGAGGTCCGCATGAATTAAGGTTTGTTGCCAGGTCTGACCACAGTTTATCCTGCTCTGCTTTATCCATCTTTGAGTAGCCCATGGCCAAGTCTGGGTGTAACTCCATGAACTGGACGAAAATCTCATTGTGAGAACTATTTATTCGTGGGGACCTGTAGGATAGTAATGCAATGAATTTGAACAATTAGCTTCAGCAAAAAGCTCAGCATACTTACATCTTGTAAAATCTAAATCCTTTGGTTATTTTCCGTCCAATTTTTGTTTTGTTTTTTTGTTTTGTCAAGTTGGTGTTAATTGTTTTATGTTTGTTGTTTTTGTTACGTTTTAATAGACGTCAAACATTTGACACTTTGCAGAAGTAGCGTTGCCACACGGTTCATAATAGGCAAATTGACGATCATTTTAATTATTTTACTTATATTTTTGTTAAATTTAGTAAATTTTTAAAATGGAATAACATTTCTGTACCAAAATTAAATTATCCGATGCAAATAACCTTGAGGTTACTCCATTAAAATGGTTGTATTTCAAACTAACAAACATCTTGCATCTCTGATTTTTCGAAGTCAAACCAAATCAGCTGATTTGCCAAGAACTCACTTACTCACATCACAAAAGAAAAAAAGTTGGTTGCAATTTTGGACTTATTTTATAAAACCTAATTTATTAATTAATTTGATTATTTTATCGTACAGAAACTTGTAATTAAGAAGTAAACATTACAAATTTTGTCACGGCACAGTTAATTTGTGATTACAATAATTATTCTTTCCAAAAAATGAGAACTCACAGCGCTCTCACAATGGAAAACATGGCGAGAAAAAATTGCATGAAATGGGGTGAAAGTGAGTTGCAGAACACCTCTCGGTGAATACTTCTCCCTTCACCACCACAAGTGAATTCCAGAACATGGGCGATTGGTTACAACTTCATAAAATGTGTAGAACCCCAATGTTCGAATATTGGTTTTATCTCTCAAAAACAGTAAATGTTGTATTACATCGCAACACCTTTGCAATTTTTTTTATCAATTCGCGTGGAACAAACAACTTTTTAACGTTTTCTTTTTGAGGCTAATGGAGCAACTTTTTTGGAAACGAGAATAATTTATGAAATTGTGTGTACAATTTTTAAGCTCTTTTGAATGAAGTTGTAATGCTATACTCGTGTTGATGTTTTTCGATATCATAACAAAGTATTTATTTAAATCAACCTGTTTGTTATTAGCATTGGTACAATATTTCTTATCAGAAATGATTAATAAGACACAGGAGTGGATAGAATTGGAAAAAAACCTTTCCGACGGTACCCTAACATCGAAATTACGATGGAAAACATGCGAGATATTTAAAATTTCATGAAAATTGTATGGAAAAACGTAAAAAAAATCGCACAAAAATCTTAATATCTGGTGCGTAAAAACAAATTTCCATAATGTTTAAATGCAGAATACAAGCGCTGTCGTTTTTCCATTATATTTGGACGTTTATTTTAATATAAGTATAATATCGGTTATGTTAAAGACGAAAAACCCTATTTTTGGAAGTGTTTTGCAACTGGTCCAGCTCACAAATGGAAATAGCTAGAACCAAAATATTTTGGGAATCACTGTAAAACATATCAATCTACATTTCTGAGGGGTACATTTGCAACTTTTTTTTTGAGGCACTCTAATATACATATGTATTTCAAATGTTTCTCTGATATTTTTCATTTATATTCTAGTTGCCATTGTACATTTGTATTGTACATTATAATTACAATACAATGTAAATTTATATTATAATTTACAGTCCAGTTACTTCAAAGTTATTGTACTGTACGGAATTGCACTGGTATTACGGTATGAGCCATTCAATTTTCATATGGTTTGGCTATTTTGTGGGGGGTACCTAAAGTGGTGTAGCAATAATGTCACTTTTTGTCGGATTGAAGGTACTGTAAAAGCTTTCCACTGCACACAATTTCAAGTATTTATATGAACTGGTATTAAAGTCATGAGCTGTTAACTTTTTTACAAAATTTTCCCTTTTGATACCTCCCACATACCACTTCGCTCATTTTTAAAGGTGATAGCGACAGATAAATTCACCCCTATCGCGAATAAATGTTCCCTCAAAATGTGTTCACTTTCCACCAAATTCCAATCGGCAATTTTGCTCGCTGAATAATTCCCTTGTTCGAAAAAATTCCCCCTATCGTGAATTATTTTTGTGTTTGGAATTTTGCCCTTTTCACTTCGATTTATTCACTTTATTTTTGCTAGCGAACAGAACGGACTCAATGTGAAAATGTTTATTTTTGTCTTGAAATATTGAATAAAACTAAAAAATATTTATATTACAGCGAACAGAACGGACTCAATGTGAAAATGTTTTTTTTTTTGTCTTGAAATATTGAATAAAGCTAAAAAATATTTATATTACAGGAGTGGATCAGTTAGAAAATAACAAAGTAATCTATTTTTAAGAACTCCATTTGTCCGTTCTATAATGTTTCGACATTTACCATGGACATAATTAAATTTCTGTTTAACAGAGCCAGCCGCAGGAGTTCTATATTCGTCTACAAATGTTGGTACGATACTATGATTACTATGTGTGGAATTACAAAAGATTCGACTAAGCAGTAAATGTGTTATTATAGAATCAATATTTCACTAAATTTGAACCGTTTGTGTGGCAAGTACTAGAAGGAGTGGACCAATATGGCACATCTTCGAACTTAGCATGAGAAATAAAAATATTATATTATATATTAACCAAATTTTAAGCCGTTGCTAGATACTCCAGACGGGTGCGACAAACAAATCTCAATAAAAAACGTCAACTCCAGCCAGACATACTGACGGACGGACGGACATTGCTCAAATTACTTAAAATGTCCTAAACGTTTCCTTCGAACATATGTCATTCCTTTGATGTGTTACACTTTTGGTCCGTAGCATAAAGTGGCCCTGCACTAAAGTGAGGATGTAAATAACGAGTTTTCCAATAGGGGTGATATGATTTTGATCTGTCATTTGTTTTTCATTGTATTTAGTAGTGTTTACAATTTCATCATGGAGAGATATACGCAACACAACGTTTACAAAGTATTCTGTTTTATTATCAAAATAATCGTTCTCCAATTGCAACTTTTCGTGCGCTAAGTCAATTTTTTTAAATCCAAAAAAACACTTTCCAGTCGACCTACTACCTTGACACCCATGAGCAATATTTTAGCTCTCGTTAAGAGCTATCTTTTTTTTCCCGATCCGACGTACCGTTAAGGAGCTAGAGCAAAAATAAACTTTCCGTTCACATTTGAAAATGATGCTAAGTCCATTTTTTTAATAAAAAAAACTTTGCAGTCGACCAACGACCTTGACACTCATGAGCAATATTTTAGCTCTCGTTAAGAGCTATATTTTTGCCATTGACCGACTGTGGCTTCGTGCCACACAGCAAATGAAACAATTGAATTGTTGCGAGAAAAGTTTGGAGATTCGATTATTTCATGAAATTGTGATATTGAATGGCCTCCAAGAAGTTGTGATTTAACACCATTAGACTATTTCTTGTGGGGTTATTTGAAGTCATTGGTCTTTCGAAATAAACCAGACTCTCTTCAAGCTTTAAAAGTCAATATTGAACGTGCCATTTATGACATACGACTTGATTTAGTGGAAAAGAAGTCGTGGAGGCCATTTAAATCACGTTTATTTATAACTTAATTTTGTATCGATTGTACTTCACATTAAATAAAAAAAACTTTGGAATTTCCTTAACATTAAGTGTGTTTTTTCAAAGAAATCATATCACTCTTATTGGAAAACCTTGTAGTACATTCCGCTGTTTGAAATAAGTAAGGCAGCAATAGTTTACACTTACTTCACTTTAGACTCAGTCACCTTAAACCTCACTTTCAGTTAAATATAATACAGAATGCGTTGGAAATGTCGGAAAATTGGAAACATTTTGTCCATTTTTAGCCAGATTATATATTGTAATACTAATCTGTTGATTTCTACAAAAAATTCACGGTGAAATGATTGTGTCAGGTTGTGTTGGGGTATCAGAAATAATTATTATGTTGATAGCGGCAAGGAAAATTCGGATGAGTAGTATAGAAGTTATAAGATATATGACCCAGTTCAGAGAAAATATTACCACATACAAAATTTGAAGTTGTTCATTCACACCTTTCGGTGGTTATAGTGTGCTCCAGCCAGACAGACAGACTGATATATCGCAAATTATTTAAAAAACATTAAAACTGATGTCCGCCAAAACTTGTTTTGTTTCACATGTTATGTTACGAGTATGTCATTCATTTAATGTGCTGCTGTTTGCTCCATAGCAAATTATGTATACCCTCCACCGCCAAAGTAAGGGCATACAAAATAACAATTTCGATATTATATGTTTGTAAACATTTCAACAAATCAATCGCCCTTATTCCAGTTGGCGTCGTCGACGTCATCACATCATTGTCGTCATATCTATGAAGTTCTGGCTTTGTCATCTTTACGCCAAAACGAATGTTTTTGGTATCCATGAACTAACAAAAACCCTTTTTATAACTTAAAAATATTTAAAAAAAAATTCAAAATTTATGAAGTCGTCAATCTAAACAGTGTCGACGATGCCAACTGGAATAAGGAGGAAACTTGTTTTTTCATTTGAGATCGATCCAAACATTTTATTAACTGAAATAGTATGTTCCAGACGCACATATTTAAGATCTTATTTTATTCGAGCTTTTCTATTACATCCAAGATAATTCGAAGAGAATTTTTGTTATTTCCTGCACTTGATAGGGGCGAAAGAATATTTCCGGCCATAAATAAATAAGTTGTTTTGGATACTATTGGCGAGTAACAAATGCACATTGTAATTTTATATGTATATGTATGTAAAGATTTGCAATAGTGGATGTAAGAATGTGTCTTAAAAATATTCTATTGAATTGTTAATAATACCAAAAGAAAATATGTCATGCAAAAATATCAGGGCACCAAAACAAACAGATTGTGCAAGCTAAATGTTCATTGCCAACCCCAAAGCTGTTATAATATTTACAAAATTGTAGAGAGAAAATAAAATACTTTGACTTACCAGTTATGGGTTCATCGATGGGTTCAAATTCACCATCTGCCCAAGAATCACTGTTCCAATTGGCATTACTATTCGTTGAATTATTCATATGATGCGGCGATTTCTGTTGTGGAGGACTAATATTATTGCAATTCAGGAATGGTGTCGGTGATGTTGTAGTATTACTAGCCGATGATAGGTTGGCTGATAAATCTTTTGGTCGCAGACTTGACGACAGTGAGGCCGAGCCCAGTGTCGATTTGGAAGGTGATGTATTGTGTGAATTGAGTTTTGCTAAAGGCTCAATTAATTCGTTCAACTGATGTTGTTGCAATTGTTGCTGATGTGGTCGTATTGGAGATTGTCGTAGTTGCATTTGTTGTTGCTCTTGTTCTTGAGCCTCCTCTTCGCCCTGTTTTAGATAGGGGATGGATTTTTAGAATTAGTTGTTAGGTTTTTTTAGTGAAATGCAATGGTTAGTTACTTACCGGATCTTCTTCAAGACTTCCCCATTCTTCATTGTCCCAACCGTCTCTTACTTCCGCTAAAGCTGTATTGGCCGACAATGGTCCATTGTTGGGTGAGCCAGCCATCGGTGAACTGGGATCCTGCGATGTCTAAGAGTTTAATATGTGTTTTTTTGTTTTCTTTTTCTTCTTAACAAATAATAAAGTTGTAACGACTACTCGATACTTACATCCATTTCGCCCCAATTTTCATTGTCCCAATCATTGTTACCATAGTCTGAAGCCGAGGCAGATGTATCATTACTTTCATGTTCTAATGAAGTCATGGACGTTACTGATGAGGTGGTCGTCGATAAACTACTGCTAGATGGTTGTTCTGAGAAAGAAGGAAGCAAACGAGGTAGAGTCAATTAATTTCAGGACATTTTTCAGTGCTCCTTGATTTTGAGCAAATTATCTGTAGTTGTTTTGTGAAATCTTTGAGGAATAATAAAAGGGAGAGAATGGAAAGGAAAGCAAATACAAATGGCTTATTCTAAGCTTTAAAAAAGATCATCATTTGCTTATAAATGGATTTTTATTAACAAAAAGAAAGAGAGTTTAAGCCATCCCCACCTTTATAAAAAAAATTTGGTATTTTGTGCGAAAAATGCCAGAATGGGTGGAAGGATTTGGCTTATTCTTTACCAAACTATAAACCCAGCAATAGTAGTTTTCAATATTTACCGAATTTAAAAACATTGAAATAATTAATGTGGAAGTTGTGGGGAATTGGTCTCTTATGAATTCGTTGTTTTGCGAGGGATGTACGGGAAGTGGCTTGATAAATGCTTCCGTTTTTCACTGAACTGTAGCCACAGTAAAGGCCCTGTACCGAGATTAAATTTCAGACTGCACAACATTTTTGGAGAATATTAAACATTCCAACATTTTCAACAAGCGTGAGAGAGGATAGAATTTCTTTAGAATTTAAATTGAATAGAAAACTATATTGCAGATATTTCACTTTCAGAGTTGCTGTCCGTGGACTCAGATATCTAGCTTATATAATTAAGTCCCTATGGATCTTATGGTTGTTTGCAAAAACCCCTTTTTTAATTACAAAAAAAGGACCTCAAGCAGAACAATAATCAAAACTGGAGTTATTGATATTTTAATGTTTCTTTATAAATAGCAACCCTTGTTGTATGTATACTCACCTAATGAAGCTGGTTTTGATAAATTACGTCCTGTTAGTGGTGGTCTGGGTCGTGAAGAATCACTTTGACTACGATAGAATTTCGAAGTTACTGCTGTTACAGCCCAACCAGCCCATGTGGCAGCAGCATTGCCAATCGAAGGTGTAGCTGTGTGAACGTCGGCTTCTGCAAAAATGAAAAACATCAGCAAATATTAACATTTAACACTATTCTTATTTTTTTTAATGAAAATCTAAACTGTACCCATAGTTTCTCTCAGACTAGGATCTTCAGAAACTTTTTCCAATTTGCCCAAAAATCCTCGTATGGTTTTAAAGGCTGGATCGCGTACGGTTTTCTCAGGATCAATAGTAAGCGAACACAATGCAGGTAAGACACGATTTGCAACTTCACTGTAGATTGCAGAAAGATAGAGATAAAAACAAAAACATTAAATGCTTGAAATCACGAGTAAAACCGAAAGTCAAATATACTTTAACAAGAAGTATTGTTGGGTGGCGGCTAAAGCTAATACTCCGGCCACGCGGGCAGGAGGAAAAGGATCACGCATGGCCCGTATAAATGCTGATACTAAAACACGCTGTCGCACCTGTGATAAATAGAAAAACACATTTTTATAATCTAGCAAAAAAATAAACTATTTATTTAGTTTATTCTATACAAACCTGCGGATGCAAATGAGGTGCAATTTTACCCAAACACACGGTGGTATTTGTACGTATTCCACCCTGATCATCACGGGCTTGGAGTCGAGCAAAATGTCTTAAAACCTCCACATTCAGATTATTATAATTCAATTTCGGAGCCAAGTGGATAATGGACTGGAAAGAAAAAAATAATTAAAATATGAAATGTATTTTATTCTCCCACAAATTTGCAACTTACTTTAACAGTCTGCTCTCTTATGGTGGAATTGGTATCGAGAAATCCATGAGCTACCTGAGGGAATATTTGTTCATTCACCACTTGTGGCTGCAAATGAGCAATAAACAGTTCCAGCTGTTGTAGCAAACGTGAACGGGTCACACGATCCGTAGAGCCAAACAATTTAACGACACAGGGTACAATACGTTTTTGATATTCAGCTTCATCTAAAAGTTTACCCAACTTGAAAAAAAACGAAGAAACAAAATGTATATAAACTTTCAAAAATGTGTGCAATTCAATCGTTACCTTAAACATTGGCGCCAAAACGGCTGAACCAGCATCACCATATTCATATGCCGTTATCAGTTGTGGTAAAATTTTGTGCCTTTACAAGAGAAAACAAAATTGGAAACGTAGGCATTTTCTTATCAGTCACAAGAGCACAACAGAACTTCACAAAACAAAGCATCTTAACTCAACTCACTTGCACACAGTATCGGGGAAATTGTCCAAATGTAAAGTAAGACCGGAAAAGAAACGATTCTTTTCCGCCTTATCTTTTATCTGTATTTCTTCCAGGAACAGCAATGTATCGACCAAGTCATTCTTGAAAAATCCACCAGGTTTACGACAACGCGTTATAATATCAGCAGGATTGGGACGATTCGAGGGTGTTGCTCCGACTAATTCACAATAAAGTGATTGTAATGATTTGGGAATACTATCGATGTCTTTGAGACTGGATCGAGAACGCAATGGTCCATTAAAGGATTCCCAGACGAGACAACCTAAGCCCCACATGTCGGCGGAACTGAAAAGAAATTGTAGAAAAATTATTTCATTTTAAAATTTGTAGTATTTATTCATCTTAGGCCTTTTGAGAACTTTTATCGTAGGTTCATTCAGAACTAATATTGTTTGTCTATTGAAAAAAGATATCGTGGATCTTTTGAGAACTAATTTCGTGTATCTTTAGAGACTTATTTCGTGTATCTTTAGAAAACTAATATCATGGATCTATTGGAAGTTTATCTATTGAGAACTAATATCGTGGGTCCATGTAGATTGATTGTCTATTAAGAAATAATATCTTGTGCATTGTGAGACCTAATTTGTAAGGGCCTGTTTCTGTAACTTTTTTTCGTTCGTGTACTGCGAACGATCAAAAATCGCTCAATTATTCCGAGAAATCTATAAATCACAGAAGTTTATAATTCGTTGTGTCTGTAGAAAATCATGTAAAAAGTTTGTCCTTAAAATATTTCTATCCTGCGTTTTATAGAATTCAAGTAATGTGGAACAAAATTCGCAGGTTGGGGTGTATTGGTCGGGATAACGTAAATCTATATGGAACAGATGTATTGCTGCCACTTTCATGGAGAATCTTAATCCTAATGATAATCAATCTTTTAATTTTAATAATTTTTTGGAAACTTCAGATTCTTTCTCTTTTCATTCTATAACTGAGCACGACTTAGCTCTGGCAGTTGGTTCTATAAAATCAAATGCTTCAGGTCATGATAAGATTCCGATAAAGTTCTTAAAAATCATTTTTCCACTTATTTCACCGCTGCTCCTCCATCTAATAAATACTATATTTACTGTATCTAATTTTCCAGTTGCTTGGAAGCTGGGACGTGTTATACCAATCTCAAAAAATGGTAATCACGGAAATGACGATTTGAGACTGCCAGTTATGTCCAAAATTATGGAAAATCTAATGAAGATTCAGATTTTGGAGCATTGTGAGCGTTTCTCTCTTTTTCATCCAAATCAATTTGCTTTCCGAAAAAACCATAATACTACATCAGCCTTGCTTTCTCTTACTGATTCTGTAAGACAACAAATGGACACACACGATAGCTGTACTTTAGTTTCGTTAGACCTCTCTAAGGCATTTGACCGTATAAATCACGTTATCCTTATAGAAAAATTACGTGATCGATTTAACTTCTCGAAAACAGCTTGTAGATTAGTTTATTCATATTTAATGGATCGGTCTCAGTATGTGTCTTTTAATGGGAGTAGTTCCAGTGTTAGTATTGTTACTTCTGGTGTACCTCAGGGGTCAGTTTTAGGTCCCATACTTTTTTTGATTTATCTTAATGATGTTATTTCGCAAATGGAAAATAGTTTTTGTCAACCCTATGTCTTTGCGGATGACATTTTACTGTTATTTAGATCAAATACTGCCGAGAACATTATTAATATTCATCTTGAATTCATAACTAATTTGATGTCTGCAAATAGTCTACAGATCAACCCAGCTAAGACCAGAGCTATGAATTTCCATTTGCGAAATCGCAACATTTCATACCCCTGTATTTTCATTAATGACCAGTCAATAGAATTCGTAGATTGCCTTAAATGCCTTGGAGTGACTTTAGATTCCAATCTTAATTTTGGTAGCCACATAAATTGCCTTGCGAATAGAGTCTGTCTAATTTTAAGAAGATTATACTCTTTAAAAGCATATACTCCGGGACAAGTAAGATATCGTTTGGGCCATTCTTTGTTGATGTCTTTGTTGAATTATGGAATTGAAGTTTACTCTGGGACTTGGTCCTATAATTGTGATAAAATTGAGAGGATTTTTAGGAAGGTTGTACGTTATGTCTACGATTTGAGAATAAATGACCATTACCGTGTTACGGAATTAGCTCACTCGTTTCTTGGATGTTCTTTTCGTGATTATCTCAATCTACGTATAGTACTTCATTTTTATAAAATTATGAAATCGTCACAGCCACAAATGTTAGTGAATCAGTTTTCTTTTATTAATTCCACGCGGAATGTACAAATTGATATTCCTCTGGTGCACTCATCGATTTATGAGCATTCATTTATGGTAAGGGTATATCGATTTTGGAACGTTTTACCTAATTTGCTTAAACTATTCTCTTACAATTATTCTTCTTACAAGAAAAAGGTAATGAACTATCTAAATGGTATTTTACCTTAACTATCTTAATGCTCATAACTTCCTATTGATTGCTATGGGACCCAAATTCTTAATACATGCCTTTTTGCAATGTTCATATGGCTGGGGAGCCTTCTAAATTTTATTATTATTTAATATTTGTTAAAATATTTTTAATTTTGTTATTTTATACATAGTTTTTTTTTTCTTACAATACATGTATAATTGGCCAATTGGCTTACTTTGTATTGATGTTAATAAATAAAATGAAAATGAAAAATGAAAAAATAGCTGAGAGAATTTTAATCGTTCGCCGTAGACGAACGAAAATAAGTTACAGAAACAGGCCCTAATTTATTTTTGTAAAAATATGGTAATCACGGAAATGACGATTTGAGACTGCCAGTTATGTCCAAAATTATGGAAAATCTAATGAAGATTCAGATTTTGGAGCATTGTGAGCGTTTCTCTCTTTTTCATCCAAATCAATTTGCTTTCCGAAAAAACCATAATACTACATCAGCCTTGCTTTCTCTTACTGATTCTGTAAGACAACAAATGGACACACACGATAGCTGTACTTTAGTTTCGTTAGACCTCTCTAAGGCATTTGACCGTATAAATCACGTTATCCTTATAGAAAAATTACGTGATCGATTTAACTTCTCGAAAACAGCTTGTAGATTAGTTTATTCATATTTAATGGATCGGTCTCAGTATGTGTCTTTTAATGGGAGTAGTTCCAGTGTTAGTATTGTTACTTCTGGTGTACCTCAGGGGTCAGTTTTAGGTCCCATACTTTTTTTGATTTATCTTAATGATGTTATTTCGCAAATGGAAAATAGTTTTTGTCAACCCTATGTCTTTGCGGATGACATTTTACTGTTATTTAGATCAAATACTGCCGAGAACATTATTAATATTCATCTTGAATTCATAACTAATTTGATGTCTGCAAATAGTCTACAGATCAACCCAGCTAAGACCAGAGCTATGAATTTCCATTTGCGAAATCGCAACATTTCATACCCCTGTATTTTCATTAATGACCAGTCAATAGAATTCGTAGATTGCCTTAAATGCCTTGGAGTGACTTTAGATTCCAATCTTAATTTTGGTAGCCACATAAATTGCCTTGCGAATAGAGTCTGTCTAATTTTAAGAAGATTATACTCTTTAAAAGCATATACTCCGGGACAAGTAAGATATCGTTTGGGCCATTCTTTGTTGATGTCTTTGTTGAATTATGGAATTGAAGTTTACTCTGGGACTTGGTCCTATAATTGTGATAAAATTGAGAGGATTTTTAGGAAGGTTGTACGTTATGTCTACGATTTGAGAATAAATGACCATTACCGTGTTACGGAATTAGCTCACTCGTTTCTTGGATGTTCTTTTCGTGATTATCTCAATCTACGTATAGTACTTCATTTTTATAAAATTATGAAATCGTCACAGCCACAAATGTTAGTGAATCAGTTTTCTTTTATTAATTCCACGCGGAATGTACAAATTGATATTCCTCTGGTGCACTCATCGATTTATGAGCATTCATTTATGGTAAGGGTATATCGATTTTGGAACGTTTTACCTAATTTGCTTAAACTATTCTCTTACAATTATTCTTCTTACAAGAAAAAGGTAATGAACTATCTAAATGGTATTTTACCTTAACTATCTTAATGCTCATAACTTCCTATTGATTGCTATGGGACCCAAATTCTTAATACATGCCTTTTTGCAATGTTCATATGGCTGGGGAGCCTTCTAAATTTTATTATTATTTAATATTTGTTAAAATATTTTTAATTTTGTTATTTTATACATAGTTTTTTTTTTCTTACAATACATGTATAATTGGCCAATTGGCTTACTTTGTATTGATGTTAATAAATAAAATGAAAATGAAAAATGAAAAAATAGCTGAGAGAATTTTAATCGTTCGCCGTAGACGAACGAAAATAAGTTACAGAAACAGGCCCTAATTTATTTTTGTAAAAATATGGTGGGTATATGAAACAATATCGTGGTTCTTTTCAGGACTAATATCGTACATGTATTAAGCAATAATATCATGAGTATATTGAACAATAATATCGTTGGTCTTTTGAGCAATAATATCATGGATCTGTTGAGTAATATTTTGTGTATATTGAGCACTAATATCGTGGATCTTTAGAGAACTAATATCGTGGATCTATTGAGATCTATAGAGAACTGATATCGTGGATCCATTGAGAACTAATTTCGTGTATCTTTAGAGACTTATTTCGTGTATCTTTAGAAAACTAATATCATGGATCTATTGGAAGTTTATATCATGTTCCAATTGAGAACTAATATCGTGTATCTATTTAGAACTAATGTCGTGCATCTATTGAGAACTAATATCGTGGATATATTGAGAACAGAAATCGTGGATGTATTGAGAACTAATGTCGTGGATCTATTGAGAACTAACATCGTGGATCTATTGAAAACAAATGTCGTTGATCTATAGGGAACTAATATCATGGATCTATTGAGAACTAGTTTCGTAGAACTATTGAGAACTAATATCTAATATCGTGGATCAATTGAGGAAATAAAGAACTAATATCGTGGATCTATTGAGAACTAATATAGTTGACCTAATTAGAACTAATATTGTGGATCTATTGAGAACTAATATAGTGGATCTATTGAGAACTAATATCGTGGATCTATTAAGAACTAAAATGGTGGATCTATTGAGAACTAATATCGTGGATCTACTGAAAACTAATATTGTGGATCTATTAGGAACTAATATCGTGGATCCATTATTGAGAACTAAGATCGTAGATCTATTGAGAACTAATATCATGGATCTATTATTGAGAACTGATATCGTGGATCTATTTTTGAGTACTAATATATTGGATCTATTGAGAACTAATATGGATCTTCTGAGAACTATTATCGTGGATCTATTGAGAACTAATATCATGGATCTATTGAGAACTAATATCGTGGATCTATCGAGAACTGATATCTAATATCGTGGATCTATTGAGAAAATAAATTATGGATCTATTGAGACCTAATATCGTTGACCTATTGAGAACTATTATCGTAGATCCATTGAGAAAATATATCGTAGATATACATATTGGAAACTAATATCGTGGATCTATTGAGAACTAATATCGAGTATCTATTGAGAACTAATTTCGTGGATCTTTAGAGAGCTAATATCGTGGATCTATTGAGAACTAATATAGTGGATCTATTGAGAACTAATATTGTGGATCTGTTGAGAACTAATGTCGTGGATCTATTGAGAACTAATTTCGTGGATCTATTGAGAACTAATTTCGTGGGTCTTTAGAGAACTAATATCATGGATCTATTGAGATATTAATCGTGGATTTTTTGGAAGCTTTGGAATTTAAAACGTGGACCTTCAAGATCCATTGAAACGACTCATTCGTGCATCTTTCGAGGACGAAAATAGTAGCTCAAGCGTAGATGGTTTGAAACCGAAAAGAATAGCTCAAGCGAGGATTTGTTCAGACCAAAAAAATGGCTAAATCTTAGGTGTTTTCAGACCGAAATTAATAGTTCAGTCATGGAACTTTTGAGTCCGAAAAGAATAGTACAATGGTGTATCTTTTGAGACCAAAAATAATAATCAGTGAAGGATCTTTTGGAAAAGCAAAGAAAGTTCAATTGTTAATTATTTATGACAGAAAATAGCTCAGTATTTGATGTTTTCAGACCGAAATCTTTTGAGACCGAAAATAATAGATCTTTAGAGACGAAAGTAATATTCAGTGGAGGATCTTTTGGAAAAGCAAAGATTCATAAAATGAATTTCGTGGATTTGAGACAGAAAATATTTGTTCAAACTTGGATATTTTCAGTCCGAGATAAGATAGTACAGTCTTTAATCGAGGATCTTTTGACATGAAAAATAACAAATCAATTTTGAATCTTTTGGTAGCGAATAGTTATAGTTCAATCTTGGACCTTTGAGACAGAAATTATTATTTCAAGCTTGGCTATTTTGAGAACGAAAATAACAGTTCAATCGTAAGTCTTTTCGGACTGTAAATAATGCAATTATTTTAATATTGTTATTTTGAGGCCACAGTTAGATTTTGTGAGAACAAAATTGTGAAGCAATATCATATGTTAAGAGATCTAAATTTTGAAGAAATCGTGGATCTGGAGAGTTGTAAATTGTGAAGCAATCGTGGATCTGTAGACAACTAAATTGTGAAACAAACGAGGATATGGAGAAAACTAAATTGTGAAGCAATCGTAGATCTGGAGACAACTAAATTGTGAAGCAATCGTGGATCTGGTTTTATCAATAATGTGCCTATTAATCTTTAATCTTAGGTCGTGTGATCTTAAGTTATTTCACAATCATTGCTTTTTTGACATGAATTATGATTAATGTATGTATATATGTATTCAGCCTAAATTTAAGCCATTCCCGCTTTCTAAACATTGTTGTCGTATTATAATGACTTTAATACATCGAATGAAATCTAATTAGAATTTGAATTAATATATGATCTCAACTATTTTTTTATAGTTTCATATAAAATAATAAGAATCTTTTTCATTTATTTGTTTTTCACTGAAAACAAATAATTTTTTGTCTTATTATTCGTTATTTTTTACAAAATAAATATATTTCAGCTTTGTTTAATGAAAAAATCAATACTGAATTTATTTTAATGGTTTAGAAAAAAGACCTGCTTTTTGTTACAAAATCCCGTTTTTTGCAATGGAATTCCCGCATTCGGATCAATGATATTTAATTATTGATAAAATCTAAAGTTTTATGAAGATTAGATTAGGAAGGAAATATGCACACGAAGACCCATTGTAATTGTCTTCTTTTTTAGTCTATTTCAACTGATCGCCCTAAGTATGTTTGAGGCAAATACATTTATTTGTTTTAATTATTTATTATATCCAAGTCATATGGCCAGATGTGGTTAAAATATGACATAATAAATATAAACGATTATACACTATAAGTATAATAAGTATTGAGAGAAATTTAACAAAACCTATTAATAAACAAGATAAAATGAAATTACTTTTTAGATGACTTTAATTAAGTATTTCTGTCTATTTGTCTTTCTGACTGATGTGTATGATAAATTTCGAAAACAGTGAACCTCGTAAGTCCAAAAATGGATACCTTCTTTGCACATGAAAATAACTTTAAAGCCTTTATCCAAAAACTACGAGATATACACTTTTCAACTACCTCTTTTGGTATACCACACAAGAAATGTCGAAATCGTATTAAAAATAAATTGCTATGACTTTATCACAATTGCTCATAAAATGATGAAATACGCAATGGGTGCATTAGGCAAGTTTCTTCATTTACATCCCAAACAAATCATATGATGATTTATGAGTCATCTACGAATGATCTTAATTTCATCAATTTGTACATGCAACAGCCATACAGAGATACCACAAATATATTTTGCCAATGCAGAAAGGAGTGCTTCATTTTTCTGGACTTTGTGAGGAAAGTGGCGACTAAGTCCGGGAACCATTTTCTGCTGAAAACTGGTGTTTTTTTAGTAAAAAAAAAATTACACTCTCGAAAAAATATAATTTCCGAAACTACGAAAAAATGTTACACTCTGGGTAAAAATCTAATTTATTCCCTGAAACTACCACCTTCTTCGTGAAATTTTCAGCAAACTATGGCCATTTTCCTCAACTCACTGATCCGCTCCGAATTCGTGTATTATATTTTTCTGAGGAAGTGATTTTTACTCACATTTAATGATAGATTTGACGTTTCATAGAGGTCGTAATTGAATCGTCGAGACAAGGCATGGGATGTCTACTTTGATTGTCAAAATACACATTTCCTATGTCTTTCAAGATCCACAGATTTTTACAAAAACTATTAAATTTTTCGGACTTTCTCATATATCTCAGTTTATCGTTAAGGATCTAAATAGCGACAAAAGCGCTAGTACTTACCATTTTGTTGCTGCTTTTAATTTAGTCTGATCATTCTTCTCAGGTGGATCATAGACTTCCAGTGAAGGTGGTACTTTTATGGGTGGCATTGGATTACCATCGGCCGGCGATACATACTCCAAGCTACCCAACTTCCATTCACCCGATGAGTTGACAAACACGGACCACACCGAAACATTGTTGTGTCGCAAACTGCCATCGTTGTTAAGAAAGGACAAAGCGCGCTAAAAGTAACACAGAAACACAATCATCAATCATCTGTTTGCCTCCGAACTCACTACTCCCTCCTACCATCCCTCCAGCCAAACATCAGAGGGTGCCAACTCACCGTTATTTGAAATATTCCCCAAGCTAAATATAAATCCTTTTGCGGGCCATCTGCCGATAGTTTTGCAATGTGTGTGCCCAGTGGTTCAACATATTCCGTTGCCACATATAGCAGTTTATCGGTTTCCAGCGAATCCAAAAATTGCAATATACTCGGATGCCGCAGTGTCTTTAGTCTCTTGAGAGCCGCTTTGGCCACTTCGCATTTTGCATCGGAACCACTGCGTAAATCGAAAACAAATACCGACACCTCCTCTTGGGTGCCCTTACGCTTGGCTTTGTGCAAAGTCCATATGGAGTGATTTTCAAAGCCTGCCACGGGTTCACCGATGTCATAGGGAAAATCTTTGGAAGAGTCGCGCGAGAAGAACGACCACATCATGTGCTTTGCTCGTCGGCCAAATATTTTGTTAATAAATTCGATTTAAACAATTTCCAAATGTATCTTCGCCGTTTTGGAGGGGGGAGGATACCAAAATGAAATTCCACAGCTTTTTCAGCACTACAGCAAAAGAAAATGGATGATTGGATACGCCAAACAGCTGCTGGCTTAAACTTATTCTACGTGTGTGAGAAATAATTTAATTTCTGTTCGTTCGTTTGTTTTTATGATCAAACTTCTTTTTTCGCTTTCACTTATAACTTTATTATTCTATTCTTTCTTCTATCCTAACTCGTCGTCACTACACTCAACTCTTTTTTCGCGAGATCCGTACGGAAATTTGCACTAATTTTAACTTTTAATTCCCGATATTTCCATGTAATTTCATGGTTCGCTTATTTTTACGTTTTCTGTGTGATGTTTTTATGCAAATATTTAACATATATTTTTATATTTTGCTATAATTTTTCACGTAGCATTTTTTTGACAATCCAGACTGGATAAGGAAATGTCAGAATTCTGTTTATGGATAATGAACTGTCAACAATTCTGTTTTTGGATAAGGGACAGTTTAGGGATAAATTATCGATAAACCATGTTTTCGATTAAAAAAATCGGTGTATTTTTAATCGTTTCGGTAGAAAAATAGATTTATTGTACAACTACAAATCGAGTTGGTTCCTAGAGCCCTATGAAATGAGGGCGACGGTCCCAAACATGGTCAATGTTGTGTCAATCTGATTGAAAATCGGGAAAAAGTTTAAAGGCCTTATTAATAATATTTTAAGGAAGGTTTTAGCATAGTTAAAAAGTTTCTCAAACCGTCCTTAAATTTTTATGAATAAGGCCCTAAATTGCTGCCAGGTGCCCCACTAAGGGGTCTTGAAAAAAATTTATCATAATTTACACATTTGTAGTCTATAACAAATTTTCTTTATTTTGAGTATAAGGACCCATTGGTCCGAGCCCCAATTTTTGACCTGAAATTTAATATTTAACAGGTTAGACCACTTTTTATAAATTTTGAGACATACCCGATAAACCGCACATAGCCGCAGATTGGATCAGTCGTTTCGTTACGCTACGTTTGAATAAGCCAGAATTTAATCAGCTGATCACTGAATAGTTTTTCTAATGCATTCTCTTATTTTTCGTAAATAAAAACAAACTACGATTACTCCGGAACCACGCTCGTCCACTTGAGCATCTTCTTCGACATTGAATCATTTTTTTGGGAGCAACGAATAGACAATTAACAAAGAAATAGAAAATCATCTGAATCAACCTCATAAGTATGTTGGAATTGGAAATGCTGTCCCATTGAATCACATCATTAGAAGAATCTTAGGAACAACTATCCTTTGAGATTTGCGTTGAAATGGATCCAACACTGCACCGAGGTTCAATCCAACGAATTGTAATCGATGAGATAGCTTTAGAAGGATTGGAAGGAGTAACTCTACCATGTGAGTACTGAGAGAATATGAATCTCTCTTATGATGACCACCACCATACTAATGTTCTACCACGCTTTTCAGCACTATGGGTTTATATCGGTAAAGCACTCAACCTAACATTACCTTTGCCAGAAAAACTGGTGGAACAAATATGGGCATTTATTTTGCGAATGCATAAACATTTGCAATTCTATGAATTGCCCGTTGAGAGAGAAACCGTTGAATTGTTTGATCGATATCAGCTTGTGGACTCAGACTTGGGAGTGCCAATAACTCCGGTAAGATAACCTTTCTAAAATTTGATTGTTATTTTTGCAAAAAAAAAAAATCCTTTCTGCAGGAGATTTGCCCAGCTGTTCGCTATAAATGTGTGCCGATAAGCGAAGGAGAAATATTGGGGTCCTGTGAATACTATAAGGAACGAAAATTAATTTCCTTCGATTTGATTAAAAGCCTCGAAGTTGAGGCCGTTTTTAAAATGTAGGGGTATTACAATTAAGTATATGTAGTTCCATGCGGCAATTTACTTTTATTTTATTTCTATTCCACTCTAAGGTACGGCAAGAAATTTACCATAGTTGCCTCACAGGAGCTTCGCTACAATGCCATCACCCCAGAAAATGTACCACGTCCCAAAGAACTAACTACAGTTCAGTACTGTATTTGGGAGTCCATAGGCAGAGCTAGATTTAATGGCGAAACCACATCAGGCATGTGGTCCTTAACACATTTCTGCAAAGATTCTACAATAGTATTCTACATCAAGTAAGAGAGTATATAAATTGTAAACCTGAGTTGAAAGACTAAACATTCGTGTGTTTTTAGAAACAAACTTTTACGCCATGGCGTTGTTGTCAATCAGCTTTTTAATGAGAAGCGTGGTGAACGTTTAACGGTGACCACTTTATTAACCTTGCCTCGTTTCTACAATACAAATCGCAGTAGACTGCTTAATATGGTGGAGAAGTTATTTCTAATATTAAAAGAGAAACCCGATTACACTATGCCTTTGCTGGAAGTACGTTCCATATTTCCTTCATTTGAGCGCCAGAAATCGTTGAAGAAAGCCATGTTGACACACTTGTTCCGGCAGATTTTTGAAACCAGAGTAAGTATATGAATCTGATTTCATCATATAGTACTAATACTTGAGATTTCCATAGTTCCTATGCACATTGTAGGTATCTCCAGTAAGCTCCAAGTTCGTCATAGATTAGAAATAGTAAAATGGTTCTAATTTGATTTTATATATATACCACACCTACATTTTAAAATGAAGTCCATTCGCATTGAAATTAGAATTTTGAAATAACTTGACCACTTCGCTATATATCTTGGATAATATAATTCTAAAGCAGAGAAGACACATAAATGATCCTATTGTGCAATTTTTAACACAATTGCGCTTATGGTTTCGCAGATCATGAGCTACAAACAAACGCAGAAAGGATTTTATAAATAAAGAATATAAGTGTAGATAACAGTGATCTCTTTAGGACTAACTGAGGAAAACTACTATGTATATTAATATTCGCTCCAAACACATTAAAAAAAAGAGATACACGATTGAAAAATTACATTGTGTGTGCAAAATGCGCTTTAAATATGTATACTCGATGAATATAACTCACTCCGCGTAGGTTCATTTAGATTAGAAATTATGAATTTATATTTATTGAATCCATTCATGTAATATAAAGCCAATAAGGTCAACCAATTATATTACTTTGTTAAAATAACCTGAGTTATAAACTTAACCTATAAATAACAAAACTTATAATAAGTCACATACAATCTATTCTTTGGCTCCCCAGCCATAATATATAAAAACTAAAGATAATAGAAAAGGTCCGTGGTAACCCAACTTAAAAACAATAGTAGATGAAAGCACGAAAAGATAATTATTTGCACTTTATGTAGCGATAGAGTAATTACGAAGGAATGAAAGAAAGTTTCAAGTGGTGTAAAATATTTACGTTATTACTGATATTGTGAGAAATAGGAGTAGAGTAGAATATAAACAAGTAAGAAAGTTCAGTCTCAAAAAATTATTATGTAGTAAATTAATTTTTAAGTTTTTTTGTTTAATTTAAATTATTAACATTTAAAATTGCATTTAATAACTTTAAAGTATGTACTTGTATTAAAGATAAAAGCTGGACTCTAGGTACTATAACAGCATTACACTGTACAAAACTTCAAGTATTTATATGCACTGGTATTAAAGTTATAAGCTGTTAACTTTTGGCGTAAAATGGTCCATTTGTGTGGTAGGTACCAAAAGGGGCGTGCCAATTACGGCCACTTTTCTCTAGACTCTAGGTACTCTAGAAGCATTGCATTGTACGAAATTTCAAGTATTTGTATGTCTGGTATTAAAGTTAAAGCTGTTAACTTTTGGTACAAAAATGTCCATTTGTGTGGGAGGTACCAAAAGGGGCTGGCCAGTAACGCCCATTTTTCACTGTATTGTAGGTACTATTAAATCATTACACTGTACAAAATTTCAAGTCTATGTGCACTGGTAATAAAGTTATAAGCTAATAACTTTTGGTTCAAAATTGTCCATTTGTGTGGGAGGTACCAAAAGGGGCGTGGCAACTTGGCCCAGTTTTCCAGAGGTAATAGTGACTAATAAAATAATAATATGTGTAGAATTTCAGAGCATACTAATAAGGAGTATAGACGTTTTTCAATAATCAATATTTCACTAAATGTTAACCCTTTTTGGGGGAGCTACTAGAAGGTGTGGACCAATATGGCCCATCTTCGAACATAGCCGGGGATAGAAGAAAATATTACCACATATCAAATTTGAAGTCAATCGCTTACTCCTTTCTAGAGTTAACGTGCGCACCAGCCAGCAGACAGACAGACGGACGGACATTGCTCATTCGACTTATAATGACCCAAAACGGATATCCGCAACATACTTAGGGTCTTAGGTCACTCCTTCGATGTGTTACACTTTTGGTTCGTAGCAAATGATATATACCCTCCTCTATAAGGTGAGGGGATAATGACCTGAATTCCAAAATGACAACATCAGTTTAAAGGATTGCAATTTTCTTATTTGTTTGCAAAATCAAGATGTTTTTTTTTATTATTTTTACCACCCTTTTCCTATTTCTTAATTTCGTAGTCTGCACCCTACATTGAAATTTATCCAAATGCCAAAACTAAAGGAGGTTCAACCACAAGAACAGTGGCCATGGTGCGCCTTCGTCATCCAGAAAAATCAATTGATGATCTATTTGAAAATATGGAAAACGAACAGGAGAAAAATGAAGAAAATGCAGGTAAAATTTCTTTGCTGAACTCTGTTCCGCATGTATAATATTTAACTTATTTAATAGATGAAGATTTTCACAATGAAAAGCATTCATATGTTGATATGCCCTTGCGTGAAGAATTTTATCAATGCGTTGCTCGATACGGCACTCGGGGTTGCAGTCAAACGGAAATATATCGCCATATGGCTATACATCACTTAACACTAAGGCAAATGATAAAACAAATGGCTGCAGATGGTCTTTTAAGGTCGTACTGTCTAGATATTGGACGACAAAGGGTCAATATGTAAGTTGTAAAGACGTATCTAAAATATCTTTAAATTTGTTCAAGAGTGTTACATTTTAAAATGTTAAATTTGTTGAAGTCTTCAGTGTTTGCAAATTTAATTAGATCGATTTATGAGGATTTATTGCATCTAAAGCAGCCTCAGGAGAAATTTGTGTTTAAATGCTTGTTTTAAGAAATGTGACTCCTACGATTTTTGTTTGTATATTGTATATTTCCCAATTTTTTTCTTTCCTCCTGCTCCTAGGTATGTGGCTGTAGAACATTCGGATGTTGTGAATAAAAAAGTCAAAGACTCTATGGATGTTTTACAACAATTGCGATGTTGCGAAGAACCAAATTTACCTATTGAAGAAGTTAAACTTGCCGATGTACCACAGATAACAGCACGTATTAAACCCTATGAATATCAAACCAATACATCGATAGCACGTGAAAATCGCAGTCAACGTTTAGTATCTCGTAAAGCCTTTGCCGTACAAATGATTAACGAAAAGTGTATTCTACCGGTTCTGATGCTACGCAAATTACTTCAGATGCACGAGAAGCAAAAGGGTCTAAAAGATGAAATTTGCCAGAAATCCATAAGACGTATGTTGCACCACATGAGTGAAAGTAAGATTG
Organism: Eudasyphora cyanicolor; assembly: GCA_963930755.1. Classification (NCBI taxonomy): domain Eukaryota; kingdom Metazoa; phylum Arthropoda; class Insecta; order Diptera; family Muscidae; genus Eudasyphora; species Eudasyphora cyanicolor. The sequence continues at coordinate 290,022,648 of OZ005734.1, read as the reverse complement.
TATGCGTGTACGAAATAGTCTTGCAGTGCGAGGAGAATATACGAATCTATCGCTATGTAACACATCCCAAAATTGATATCAATCATAGAGTTATTAAAAATGAAATTTTGAAATTAAAAAATAATTTCTTCCTAATACTGGAGGAGAAACGTTTGCGTACCATGTCATCGCTTCGTTTGCAAAGTAGAAAGCTAAAATGTCTGTCAAAGAAACTAAAAGTAGCAGAAGTGAAACTTAATAAGAATCTAATGGTTCCACTGAAATCTCATAAACCGCCCAAGTTTCTTATATCACGATATTTACATGAATTTCTATTCTATATTGTGGTTGAGCTAAACGAATGCCAGGCACCATTCGAAATAACCAAAGAACTATTGGAACACTGGCAAATTGGCGAACCTTCACTACGAATTCCCGACTATTTGGAACAACTGCAGACGGAAACTATAAATGTGAAAGCTTACACCAAGGATATTAGTTGGCGTACATTTATTCAGCCATTGCCGCAATACTCAGATAAACCTGCCGGTTGGGTGTATTTCATCGATGCCGTTGATCGTATGCCTTTGTCTATTTTCAATAAGATCTTTCATATAGATAAGGGAGCTGATGAACGCTTAACGTCGTTCCTAAGCCATCCCATAAAACAACATTACCTTATGCGTTATTTACCTTCGGATTTGCAGCATAAAATAACTCGTGTACAGCTGCAAAGAGTTTACATTTCTGTGCTGAAACTTCTAAATCACATGGGATTGGTACAGGTATGTTGGAATTGTAGTTATTGGAAAACCTATAAATTATTATTATGATCTGTCATGAATCGCTTACTGAGTCCATTTATTCTTGTCCGTCCATCTGTATATTAAGTGATTTAGAAAATTGGCTCTTTGGGTCAAGAACGAAGTTTATTTATTAAAAAAAGACAAAACCGCTTCAAGTTATTATATAGACTTTATACAAATACCCTAAAGAAAAGTTTGCAAAAATTTAAGTGAATCTGCCGATCATGATTGAATCAGGAAATATGCGTGATCGGATGATCTATTCCGGATTGATTGCTGTCAGTTAATTGACGTTAAATGCACCGAAAAGTATTGGTCAAAAGTTTAAAAATAAAATTGTATTGCCAGGAACTTGGGCATGTCAAGGACCTAACCGACCCCATGACAGCCGATTGTATGTACCGGCTTGACCCAAAGAAGACATTCTTCCGCCAGGTGCAGCCACCTCAGTACTTTTGTTAGTCAATTTTTCGTCTTTGGAGAGGCACATCCTGGCTCCGTATACTACTGGTGGTACCAAACAAAATCCCGTACCATGTATCGGCTCGGTTTGTTGCACCAGTACTATTTTAGGTATTTTTGTATCGATATTAAAAAGACTAACTAACCCACCCAGACAATACTAAAGTATATCTTTAACATATTTAATTGCAGGTTAGTGAACGCCTTAACAACAAGGATCCCTTAGTTATGTGGGTATTTCTTAATCGCCGTGCTCGCGTTCTGGATACAACACACACAGAACCGTCCTATATACGCATCAATGCGGATCGTGAATACACGCCTATAACATTTGATATGCGTAGTTTCGATGATATCCATCAATATTGGACAACACTGCAGCGTATTTGTGTCTATACTAAACTTGGCTTCCGTAGTAGAAATTCGGGAAAAAGCGAACGCATAAAAGAACTCAATTTCCTTAACGCTGTGGATTATGATGAGGCTCCACAACACGATGTGGGCTATCAACCTGGTGACGGTCTGGGAGCAGCCGGGCTATCTACCCATCTATTTGCCCACACGTTCCGCAATTGGTCGTGGTCGGTGCAGAGTAGTAAAAAACTAACTGTTAGAAATTTACGAACTGGACGTACTGCTGGTTCGGGAATTGTAAGAACTACTGCCAAAGTATTGCGAGTTACTGGACGCAAAGCACGTCAGCAAATCTCTACAATCAAGAGGGCCCAAGCACAATGTTCAACTTCCACTAAGAAAAATTCTAAGAAGACCGCTCCAAGAGATGCCATTGATCGTGATGCTTTAAAAAATATGCGTACCTTACGTGTATCTTGGACCAAAGCTGAAGATGAAGTCTTGATGATAGGCAAGGCCACGGCTGTTTATGTGGCAGCTCCCATACCTGCCCTGGGTCTGTTGTCCATGGGAAAGGCTTGTCGCGATATTATACGTCAAAGCTTGGGAGTCTACAACAAAACCACCCAGGCTTGCTGCAGACGCTTGCAGTTTTTGACACGACAAAAGAGACACATACCCCAAGTGCCTTCCTGGCTACATATGCTGCAGACGGACGAATTCATTCAAAAGAAATACGGAGATACTTTCCTACAGAGGCTGAAGAAGATCTATCCTACTCGTACCGAGTTCTCTGAAGCTATACTAATACATTATGCCCTAATCATGTGCCATCTCTATAAACTTATAAATAATTCACAGGACGCACCGTCGAAATCGCGTTTTCTTTTGCCCGATTCCATACAAGAGTTTCACAAGCGTTTCCTCGAACGTTTACCCGTACACACAGATGATGATGTGATTATTTATAGAAATCCAGAAAACATACAGGATCTTCAAACTATGACAGTAATGAATGTACTTCAGTCTTCGCTTTGTGCGTTTCGTGACAAGACTTTGTACAATTTACAAGCATTTGAAATCTATAAAACCTTTTCGGAGGAGGTTTTAAAAGCGGCCTTCTTTAAGGCACGCACTGACGGTTTGGCCGTCGCCATTAAACGCCAGAATATTAGTATGTTCTCCAGTCAGTTGGCTGGTCCAGCATATGTACTCTCCTCAAAGTATCGATTAAAGCTATTATTTTTACGCATTCCTTATGGCGTTTTTGATGCTGCTTTTGAATACTATGGAGAAGCTTTACAGTGTTTCTTCCGTGACAGCACGGAAAGACCGAGTAGCAGCAGCAGCAATAGAGTTAATACTAAATCTCATTTGGAACTGAGATCACCCACATTGGGCCAATTTTTTGTTATTGGCGAAGGTTTGTCACGTGACTTGTGGTCTATAAATATAAAATTGCCCGTAAATATACTAACAGTAGATGCTGAGCAAAGTAATTCGGTGTCTTCAATGGATCGTATACTGGATCATTATCAGAGCATATTTGACAATGCTCCACAACAAGAGTATACCAAGGCCATGGAAAGTGAAAGCCAAGGAAAACAGGTTAGATGCTTTAGAAATTTCTTTAGAAAACTTACAGATTACAAAATATGGTCGAATTTTTCTTGGATAATCTTTGGTCTTCTTTAATAAAACTTTTTTTTTACAGATTTTATTATATCTCGAGAATAATTTGTTCATAAAAAAAACCTAACACAATTTGCTAATTAGTACGATTGTTTTGGAGATATATATTTGAACTGTTTGTTTTGAAAGTGGCGTAAATCCATTTGTTTTTAAAACGAGATATAAAAGGGTTTTGCGTTTCAATTCGTTTAAAAATCTGGGTGCATAGTAGTAAAATATCTGCATACAGCTCATCACAAAGTTACTACAAGGAGTAAAATTTTTCGATTGTGAGGAATATTAACCCTCTTTTTGCAATGGTCATTGTAGTTAAGTCATTTATACAAACTTTTTATACGAAATGTTTGTTTGAAAGTGGCGTAAACGCCATATTTCCTATATAATTTTATTATTTAATTAGTAAATGGCAGAATATGCTCAAAAGAGTTATTAGTACATCGCTTTGAAAAATTAATGTTTTTACACTCGAAATAATGTTTTCGTAAATGTTCATTGATTTTAGAAGACTTGGTGCGAATTTTGATTTTTTAATTCAAATTGATGATCACATTGCATCTTTGTGAAAAATTTTCCGGTCCGAATATTTTTCACAGCTAATAAAACGTTCTTACATAGGATAAACATCCATATTCGTCCTAGAAATGACCTGTAATTAAAAACCTCACGGTCTAGTACAATATTTATTTTTATTAATTTTTATTAAGAAAAGGTAGATAAAATTCAATTTTAACTGACATAGATTTTTTTGTTACATTTTTGTTGCGACTCGTTTTTTCAAGCCGAAACTGCATCTTAATTAACTCAATAATAAAATCAAAACTGCATTAATTGCAGTATTTTTTAAATATTTTAATAATAAAATATGAGTTCTGCAATACTATCCACCGTTTGTTAGAATATCCACTGTAATTAGAGTTACGCCAAAAGCGCATCCAGTTCCGAATCGCGACTTACGACACTCGGCAACGACTTTAAAGCCATGACACTGGTATAATACTGTAGTCTTTCTCTATAAGGGTATAAGAGTCAGCATCTGATTTCTTCCTCTATACAAAAGCCTACGTCTGATTTCTTCCTATATATAAAAAGTCGAACTCTGTGGTATTTCTATTTATAAAAGTCGATCTCTAAGGCTCTATAGATGTCGATCTCTGAGATCTTCCTCTATATATGAGTCGAGCTCAGAGATCCTTCCCTAGATAAAATTTGGCCACTGAGATCCTTCTCTACACAAGAGTCCGCAACTGAAGTCTTCCCCTAAATAAGAGTCCAACACTGAGGTATACCAATTTTTAAGAGTTGACCTCCGAGGTCATCCTCCATATAAGAGTCGAAAACTGATATTGTGCTATATATAAGACGATCTTTAAGGTCTTCCTCTGTATAAGAGTCGTCCTTTGCGGTCTTCCGCTACGTTAGAGTCGACCCTTGAAGTTTTCCTCTATATAAGAGTCGCCCTCTTAGTTCTAATCCTATATATTAATGGAATCCTCTTAGTAAGACTGACACCTTAGTTCTTCCGCTTCATCTATATAAGAGTCGTTTTCTGTGATCTTTCTCAATATAAATGTGGACCTCTGAAGTCTTTCTATATATATGAGTTGTCCTTTGAGATTTTCCCCTATATAAGAATTCTTTCTCTGATATAAATAAGTCACAGTCTGAAGGCTTTCCTTCTTCATTTTATATCAGAGTAGACTTTTGAGGTCTTTCTCTATATAAAATTCGACCTCTGAGAACTTTCCTTTGAGTTTATTCTCTACATAAGAAACTATATTCTTCTATTTAAGTGTTGATATATGAAGTCGTCATAAGAGCCGTTACCTTATATAGAGAATGACCCCAAAGGTCGACTCTTATATAAAGAAATACATCAAATTCGACTTTTGAGGTCTCTCTATATAAAATTCGTTCTCTGAGGTCTTTCTATACATAAGAGTTGTCCTTTGATTTATGTAAGTCGACCATTGAGGTATTTCTCTATATAGGTGTCGTCTCTATGTTCATCCTCAATGTAGAAGCCGTCTTCCTCTATACTAGAGTTGACCACTGTGGCCTTCCTCTATACTAGAGTTGACCACTGTGGTCTTCCTCCATACTTCAGTTGACCACTGTGGTCTTCCTCTATACCAGAGTCGACCACTGTGGTCTTCCTCTATACCAGAGTCGACCACTGTGGTCTTCCTCTATACCAGAGACGACCACTGTAGTCTGCCTCTATCCTAGAGTCGACCACTGTGGTCTTCCTCTATACTAGTGTTGACCACTGTGGTCTTCTTCTATACTAGAGTTGATCACTGAGGTCTTGCTCTATACTAGAGTTGACCACTGTGGTCTGCATCTATACTAGAGTCGACCACTGTGGTCTGCATCTATACTAGAGTCGACCACTGTGGTCTGCATCTATACTAGAGTCGACCACTGTGGTCTGCATCTATACTAGAGTCGACCACTGTGGTCTGCATCTATACTAGAGTCGACCACTGTGGTCTGCATCTATACTAGAGTCGACCACTGTGGTCTGCATCTATACTAGAGTCGACCACTGTGGTCTGCCTCTATAATAGAGTCGACCACTGTGGTCTGCATCTATACTAGAGTCGACCACTGTGGTCTGCCTCTATAATAGAGTCGACCACTGTGGTCTGCCTCTATAATAGAGTCGACCACTGTGGTCTGCCTCTATACTAGAGTCGACCACTGTGGTCTGCCTCTATACTAGAGTCGACCACTGTGGTCTGCCTCTATACTAGAGTCGACCACTGTGGTCTGCCTCTATACTAGAGTCGACCACTGTGGTCTGCCTCTATACTAGAGTCGACCAATGTGGTCTGCCTCTATACCAAAGTCGACCACTGTGGTCTGCCTCTATACCAGAGTCGACCACTGTGGTCTGCCTCTATACCAGAGTCGACCACTGTGGTCTGCCTCTATACCAGAGTCGACCACAGGTATTCCTCTATATAAGAGTCGACTACAGGTATTCCTCTATATAAGAGTCAACCTCTGAGGCCTTATATACGAGTCGACCATTGAGGTATTTATCTATATGAAAGTCAACCTCTGAGTTCTTCCTAAATATAATAGTAGTACACTGAGGTCTTTCTCTACATAAATACTTATACATTCTTCTGTTAATAATTCTTCTAGGAGTCTACCTTTGAGAATTTCTACTATATAAGATGTCGTTCCCTACAAAATACTACAATTCCAACCTCTAATATTCTATTTTGATACTCCGCCAGATTATTTTCCACATAGAGAAAATGCGTAGTATACGTACGAACCCGGAACAGGATCCTGAAATCGCCGTGGCTGCAACAACATATCAAAAATAGTTTTCTCTTATTTTTATGAACAATGTGGAACAAATCTTTATCGGGTTATGTGAAAATCTGTTGAAAAATATTTAAAAAATCTAAATTTTTCGTGAAAAATAACCACAATAAAATTTTAGTAATAGAGGGACCACAATTCTTCATTTGTGCTAATATAAACTTGGTTGCATTTTCAGATACGCGTTAAATTCCATCCCGCCAATCTCAGTTATAAAATCAACTACACGCCCTATGATTTGATTTCGAAATTGCCCTCTCGATATTTACATTTCTTCTGTGCTCTGGACTACATGGACCAAGAAATTGAGATCAATTTTAGTAAACTTCAACATCAAGATGAAGATGGCTACATGGTTATCGAATGTCCATTTAAGTGTGTTCTCAAATCGGTTGATTATTTAACGGAAATTCTACGTATAGTTCGTGAGAAGAAATCAGTGTTAAATTCATTAACCGAAATGGCTCCACAAAAACTTCTAAACCTGGCCACCAGCGGTTTATCCATAAAAGTCTATACATCCAACTTACTTACTTTGGTACGCATGCTGGAGTCTTATTGGTATGAAAAAGATGCGATACATGAACGCAAAGATTTGGGAAAATATGCCAGTAATCTAAAGACGCCAAAGACTATAGATTGGAGTGTCTTGTGTAATGATATTCTGAAGTTTAATGCCAACTCAGAGGATGATTATGAACAAACGGAAGAGTATGAACCCACTTTGAATAAGGAGGAGCGTGTGATAAGAGCTCAAGATGTATTCGTGGTAAATTTACCCACCATACAAATAAAGCTGAGAAATGAATTAAAGGAAGATCCTCATACTGACACATACAATGGCGACTTAAAGGTGCCAAAGAAATTACTATTTGCAGATCATCTAAGGGAAGACATATTGAAAAAAGTTTTAGAGTGAGTTTTTAGTAATCTCAAAAATCGAAATATGTATGCATGTATATATTTGTAATATATTTAAAACGTTTCATTTGAATAGCGAGTCCTACTGGAAATATACAGACAACACCTTAGGTGGCATGCAAAGCAAAATAATGGACTGTGGTTTCACTGCTATGGAGCAAAAACATTTGGAAGAAATTCATGACTTTATTGAAAAACATAAATTGGGCGTCTCCATTATAGATTTACTGGTAGGTGCAATTTACAAATCATAATTTATATATTTATTTGTGTACCCTTTTTTATGGAAATGGTTTGGAGGATATTTAAATTGGAGGATATTTGGATTGCCCAGCTGATCTTAGCGCTATTAAGATCATGGATTGTTGGTTTCAGTTCGAAGACATATTCCTCATTTGAGGAAACTCTTCCTGTTAAGCCTCACATTCCTGGAATGATGACATAAAATCTGAGCTCCCCAAAATCTAGGCGGAAACAAGTTTGGACCCTGTTTTAGTCGGATGCTCTCAATGAAAAAGTCCCAGAATTTAAAATGAAGGTTTTGTCTATGTTATAGGCAAATGCCACGGAATTTTGTGGTTGATTTCCAGTCTTGGAAACTTTTTATCTGCATTTTCGGTGTAATTTAAATAAATTATATGAACATTTTTTGTTGTTACCAATTTCAGAAAGAATTCCCTTACGAGCAGTTTCTTTTAAAAGCCTTAAAGTTCCTTGCCTCCGAATTTCTAATAAAACGCGTTGGTGTGGCACATTTTATGTATGTGCATAAAAACCATATACGTCAATGGGTCGTGCACACGTTCAATTTGAAAAGATTAGATCGGGAAAATATGGGTACATCAACTGCGGCTGTTAAGCGGAGCTATAATCAAATGCTCGGTGGCCAAGAGGAGGAAAGCAGTAGCACAGAGGAGCCTTCAAAAAGACAGCACTTAGACAACGCCGACGATGATCATGATGACACTGAAGATCAAAGTCCAATGCCCGGTAAAAGGATATCGAAGCCTGTACATCGTTTCGATCCCATGGAAGCTGGAAGCATGAGTATTAATCCCAAGGAAAAGTAATTTTTAATATTATATCCACCTATATAAAATGAAAAACTATTGAGTACATTCACTAATATTTTTCTTTAGGGAAGTTATAGTCATGAAACCTGTTCCTTGGATACGTTTAAATGGCTCTATTAATCGCCGAGTTTTGGACCGATGGTTGGGTTCCGTACTCTGTGAATGTATAGCACGCAATGGTTGTAGTGTCCAGGAAATATGCCTACGTTTTTCGCATATGTTTCCGGCGAACGTAATGTTTCTCTTGGAAATTTTGGGTGACATTGGTTGTTTGCAATTGGTGCGAATACAACGACAGGACGTCGATATATTTTCCGAATATGAGAACATAAAAGAATGTATGTGTAGTTTTTTCTTCTTTAGATTGGTTTACAACATTTGAATATACTAAATTTTGTTGGTTATTCTTTCTTTTAGCTGTTGTTGAATTTGTGTATGATCCTGATGGTACCTTCATCCAAATTCATGGCAATGCTTGCTTGCGTTTATCCTTGTTCATAGGGAAAAAGAAGTATGCCGCTGAGTTTATATGAATATAATTTAAAACAATATAAATAATTTTTTTAGTTGCTTATCTTATTTATATATATATTTTTAAATATCAAATGAATTTTATATCTAGACCTAGTCTGTAAAAGGTCAATAAAAATAGCAATTATTATTGCTTATGAATTACTATCCAATCTAAAGACATGGTTTAGTTACTGTATTTACAAGAAATTAAATAAAACACGAATTAGCTTTCAATTTTTATTTCAGTCATATAATGTTTTATGCAAAAAAACTTTTTAATATCCAATAAACAAAACAATTTCAAAATGTTTCTCTCTTAAAAAAATAGAACGAATCTATAGCACTCGTACATTGGAATGCGTATTTATATACAAATCTTCCTTTTTCCGTATGTCATCTCTCTTAACACATATTCTGCAACATATTCAATATGTATGCTCCAATGTCCTCATCTTGATTTGTCCACGTAATCAGCAATGTCTTGTGTTTAGGATCCTTCTCATCCTCTTCAATTTTAATTTCCACCGTTTCTACAGCAATTGTACAATTCTCCTGCATTGCTACCGTCCATCCAGTTAACTTTTCCTGCAGCAAAGCCAACAGTTTCTCACCCGTTCGTATTTTCGGTCCAGGATCGTCCATTTTCACTTTGGATGTGAAACGCATAACATGACGATTTATACCGATTTCCTTTAATGCTTCTGTGAGATTTTGTAACATAATTCGATTGTCTTTCATCACCAGAACTCCATGGATTAAACGTCTACGTTTCGGGTCCGGTGGTTGGGCATTGTAAATGCGGGTTTCGGCCTTGAGCAGGGAGACAGACGCATCAACGGGTATTTTAACGGGGGTAGATATGACAGATGTTTCACCATTAGCTGGCATATAGGTTTCAATATTAAATTCTTCGCGTATTTTGTTTCGAAGGAACGCCATCTTTTCAGCTTCACCATGGACGAGCATTACGTTTTTGGGTTCACAATTTTGTATAAGCTGCATGATGCCTAAAATGTGAAGTGAGAGAGATAATTTATTTGAAAAAAGATAGACTAGTTATTACAATCCAACCAAAATAAATTGATATCTAAACAATCCATTGTTAGTCTATCCTCTCGTAGAAAAATATTTTTCGAAAGTGTTTCAAAATGGTAAAAATATTTTCGGAAATATCAATTATTATATGGCTCGAATCGAAATTTTTCGCTCGGATTATGTTAAATAAGTTTCGAATGGGAAAAAGAAGGAAAACTGTGTCTACAGTGGATCTTCAAAAGTCATCAAACATAAATTACGTGGAAGTTTATGAACAAAAATCCGTATTCAATCAGCACTCGGAATACATAACAGAGGCTTCAAATTAAATTATGTATATCCCAATTATTTTTATTCTGCTACCCAGCAAAAAAAGAGCATCCAAAGAAGCAATAAAAATCCCCAACTTATGATCCGGAAGTTGTTCTAATTTGGATTTTCACCAATGAATTTAACAAGGGGTTGTCGCGCCGGGGAAGTACTTCTTTGTCACCACTTTTGCGCAACTCCTTTTAAAGCACTGTAAGATTTGCTTTTTAGTGTTGTATTTATTTGATGAATGTATGACGTTCTTATTAACATCTTTGGGTCCAGAGATCTCATAATTTAAAAGGAATACAAATGTTGACATACGGAAGGGAACATATAAATAATATACTATTGGCCAAAGAGATAAACGATCATATATGTATATGTAAGTAAGTTTAGGACATTTGAAGATGTTTGTAATCTGTATGATGTAGCTGGCTCTTGAAAAGTGTGACCGAATGACCCCATAGTGTAACTTCTAGTAACATTTTCGCAAATGATCAACATTCTCACCAATAAAAAAGTATTTTTATTTTACACTGTAATACATAGCACATTTGTGCGGCGCTATGTATTTTCCGTAGCCCCGGTTCAGAGAGTAGTAAAGTACCACAGTGTGGTACAGAAAGTATGGTAGGGTATATTTAATTACCATAATTTCTTTTAAAATTATTTAATTATAACCTACATCACACTGTGGTACAATTTATAATAATTTTATGCATTTGTTTCTAACACCCAAAATGAGAAGAAATATATAGAACCATCGTTTATTATACCGATCGACTTAGAATCACTTTCTGAACCGATTTAGCTATGTCAGTCTGGGCATGCATTCTTGTAATCAATGTGCTGGTCACAAATATAGTCGGATCTCAAAGAAATTTTGCACATATCTTTAGACAATCCGTATTTAGATATAGGGCCTGTTTATGAAACTTATCTTCTTTCGTCTACGGCGAACGATTAAAAATCTCTCAACTATTTCAATATCAGTTTAGAACCAGATATCTTAAAATATATGAATGTTCCTTCGATTTAGCTTATTCCCTCTATAGAAGACATAATTTCCTTTCGATATTCATACATATAACATACATATATGAATATTCCTTCGATTTAGCTTATTCCCTCTATAGAAGATATAATTTCCTTTCGATATTCATGAAATTTGGTAAAGAGTATCTTATTTTAACAGTTAATATCTGTGTGAACAATATCGGTTCAAATTTGCATATAGCCCCACATAGTCGCATGGATGTGTTCCTTCCGATTTGGCATCTAAGCTAAATAGAAGTAATATTTTAGTCAAATGTACTATAGTTTGCACAAAGAATTTTTTAATCCGAGAATCCACTAGCAAGGTTGGAAAAATGTGTTTTCATGTTTTACTTCAGATCATTATTAAATTTGGCAAAGATTAGTTTATAGAATCATGCACACTGCGAAATTTAATAAAAAAGTGGATACCATTCAGATAAAGGCCAAATTTAAATACAGAATAGAATTTTGCATCTAAAATAGTTGTCAAACACGGTTGACAAAAATCAAAACAGCAACAAGAGAACAACTTCGAAGGTTAAATAGATGAATACAGTACGTTTTGTTCAATACAATGTGGGTTACGCCTTTTGTGCTTTATCAAAAACGAGCACTTGATGTTACGTCTTTTTTTCTTTAATAAAATCGTGATTTTTGGACGTAAAACGAATTTTCATTTTTTGAGGGTTACGCTCTTGGGCATTTCTGATGACGATATATCAAAATTTTTGGAAAGTATAAAGTGTTATTAATAAATTCAGTTTTTATCGCAATCCAATGTACTACAATTCCACAATTTAACATATTTCGAAGAAAATCAGTACTTTGAAATGACTTTATGTTATTTTAATCGACTATGAAAAAGCCGACTTTTAGCTCCGATTAATCGACCTAGTCGACTGAATCGAAATTTGGTTGATGAAGTCGACTAGCTTCCAGAATCATTCACTAATTCTAATATAGCCGCCATATAAATATAATTATATTCCGAAATATAATTATTAATAATTTATATTCCGAAATTACATTTTGGTTAGTTATTTAGAAGAACTTCACTAAATGTCGAAAAAAAAGTTCATACTTATGATTTGGAAGTACTTATAATGTTATTCTTTTGGAAGTACTTCTTTTATTTTTTGCTGGGTATATATAGGGCCATTAACAATAAAAAAATAAATTACGTTTTAGAGCTTACTATGGATTAGCGTTAGCTCTAACATTCGGTTGTTTTATTTTCTGTTAATGTTGTGATTAACCCACACAACAGGAGATCATAGAGCAGATCATTTGGCAATAACATTAATTTTTTTAGACTACGAGAGTTGTTTTCGTTTATATGCTTTCATGGCTTTGAATAATAATCTTTAATAAACGAAAGCAGTAGTACATACCCTTTGCATCAGCATGAGCTGAAAAGCTCATATATTCCACTGACATCTTAACATCCACAACTTGACGGTTCTCGAATTCCACCTTTTTGGCTCCACTTAGAATTTTATTGCCCACCGTTCCCTGAACACAATAGCCAGGCATAATGACCATATTATTCTCATTGGGTGCCCACTTTTTGAAAATATGCAAAGACAAACCCGCGTGCAACATACCGGGTGTGGCGAATACAACCATAGCTCCAGGATTATCAATATATGTCTTATCGAATGGTTTTATATGTTTGAAATCGAACATATTGCGATGAACAAACGTCTTGCGTATCTTCTGATTCGTCCAGGTGATAAACATTTTGTAGTATGTATTCGCCTTTTCCGTCAAACCAAGAGCAAAATATATGGGATACTTTAAATTCATGCGATCCCAATAGGTTTCCAAGAGTATGCATAATTCTTGAGCTCTGCCCAAAGCGAATACAGGTATGAGAACTTTGCCACCTTTGGACACACACTCGTGGACCTTCTTTAAGAAATCCCTTTCACGACAACGCTTAGAGTCTCGTATGGTTGTGGCATAAGTGCTTTCGGATATCAGTAAATCTGGGCGACATTTATCAATCCAAGCCGCTCCCAAATGACGATCGGGCGTCATATTATAATCGCCAGTATACACGACAGACTGTGAGCCCACACGTATCCAAAACATAGCTGCTCCCAATACATGTCCAGCATAATAAGCTTTTATTTCCAGCTCACTATCGACCATAACACTCTGGTGCAATGTTACCGCCGTGACCTTTTTCATACAATCCTTAATCATTTGTGTTGTGAAGAAATTCGATTCTCCTTTACGTTCCACAGCCACTTTTCGCATATCTTCCAATAATATGGGAGCTATGGCTTTTGTGGGATGGGTCATATAAATGGGTCCAGAATAGCCGACCATTTCGGACATATAGGGTAAAGCGCCACAGTGATCTGTAATAATAAATTGCATAAACAAACTAGCAGAATTTTTTGGAGAAATTATACTATTTCCAACTGTATAAATATGTTTGTAATACAATTTCAGGAGGTTTTTCTATTTTCACATATATTTTTATATAAAATTATTGCGTTTGCGTGACTGATTTATTATCGCCCAGCACCCAAAACGGTAAAAATTTGATGTGAGGGAATCCCCTCTCACACACTACTCCGGACACACTAGAAGGAGTTGTCAAAATACAATGAAAATCATTCCTAAATGGATTAAGATGCGCTGAATTTTTACGTAGCATTTACGGTTTTCTCAAACTTTTATCTTCAAATTTTAAAAATTATGGCCGTTTCGACTAGAAAATTCACTAAATTTTTTTAGTAGGAAAAATTTTGATTAGCTTTAAATTAACTAAGTAAAGAAAATATATCTGCAACAAAGAATTTCATATTTGACTAACGAATCTAACGAGAAAAAAACAATTTTAGGAACATTTTAAAACATTAAAATAAAAAAGAATCGGAGAAAACGGATATTTCGATTTTTTCTGATAGATTAAAGTTCAAACTAAATTATTATGAAAACAAATTTTTCCAAAATTCACTTTCTTGGACTTTTAAAATATTTATCTTTTAAAATTGAATATATAAAAATTAATTAAAAACAATATTTTTAAGATTTATCAAAAAAATCCAAATTCTTACCACTCCTCACCTAAATAAAGGAATATGCAATCCCGTCTACAAATGTATTTTTGAACCATATTTTTCTTCAACTACTCAGGAAAGAAACTACAAAATCAATTAATTTTACTAAACTATTTTTATGGACAAATATTTGCGATTTTTAAAATGGTATCAAAAAAATAAATTCGAAGTTAGTTAGTTTTCTGACTATTGTCCATGAAACGGAGCAGTGTGCGGCACGTTGATTCAAGATAAAATTGGAATTTTCAAAAATAGTACTTTAAAGAGATAAAAGGGGATAAATATTTCACCAAATACAAACGTCTAGACACCCTCGAATCATGAAATTTGATCCGAGGGTTTGCGGAAGAACGAAGACATGAAAAGATTTTATAAAAGACCAAATATTACAAACTCCACCAAAGAATAATTAATAAAGCTCTTTCTACTCCTAATAACGAATTTTACATTATGGATAATAATGGGAGAAAGGAGTTCTAAATTGGTTCTCTTTCCAAAATATCTCATCGGACACACTACCACTACAACAACATCTGATCACCCAATTCAACAGGAAAGCTAAAAAAATACGTAACCGCGCTTCTAGTGGAGAATAGAAACGGCAAAACTCAAATAACATCCATTCCCTGAACAATATTGATTACGATGAAACCAGCATAAGGTTCCCACGATAATCGCATATATGCTGGAACTAAGTCTGTAATAGAAATAGACTTAAGGATTATCAACTCTCCAAGCTGCTACAGCAACAACAACGTCGACTCCCACATAGAAAAAACCGAAGCATCATAATACATTCTATGTAATATATGGAGATCGAACGCGTTATCACCCAAAACCAAATTACACATATACAATGCCTACGCAAAAAGCATCCTACTCTATGGTTCCAAGAGCTGCCTGAATCAATCAAACGCAAACTCGAGGTTTTCACCAATAGATGATTGCGCCGGATCCTAAAGAAATAGTGGCCCAGAACTGTTACAAACTAGGGATGTAACGAAAGTGACTTTAGCGAAAGCGAATATTTTTTCTCTATATACTGTTTATATATACTGTGAAAGTTAGGAGAAAATTGATTACCCGGTTGTTTACTACTCTTTCTATTGTTTTCTGTTTTATTTTATAATTTAGTCATTGTATTTATTTAGATATTTAAGATTTTTGAGTAGTCTACATACTGTTGTTTTCTGTATATGTAAAAGGCCATATAGGCGCGGTTACTATGATGGAAAATAAATTAAATTAAATATTGGAATATATTTCTTGCGAATGCGAAAGCGAATAGTAAAATATGCATATTTGCGAAAGCGAATAATAGTTTGACCCTTTAGTACCAGCAGATTTAAGGAACTAAATTGATACTTTTCCAGGATATTCAAGTATTAAGAATGTTTTCCATATTTTTACCTCCTGTTACCACAAGGACAAGCATATTTTTCAACTGTTTTGAAGAAAAGTGGAATAGGTTTTCATTGGTATTAATATCTTCAAAATGTGTGGAGCGAATAAGAAGATAAAACACTTGTAACAAATGGAAGCGAATACTGAAATATATTTTTGCGAAAGCGAATAATCCAAAGATGGTTTTTGCGAAAACGAATGTTAAAATGATGCGAATAATTCGCGTTCGCAAATGCGAATGCCAATATTCGTTACATCCCTGGTCAATATTATTGTTTTTTTTTGTTGCAAATTTTGCCAAAAATACATTTTATTTTTATTTTGAGGTTCAACGATGTATTTTAGCATAACCGGAGAACAATTTGTCGTAATTGTTTCAGGAGAGCTTTAAATAATCCTAAATGAATTAGCTTTAACCTTCTTTTAATATAATTTCTTCATCCCATCAGCGGTTTCTACAATATACAAATTTAAATTGAGCATTGGAATTCGTACGTTTAGGCAGTATAAAGGGCTCTAATGAGCACTTGTTAATGATTTTAGATAATGGACTTTTTACTGTTAAAATGGAATAACTGGTACATTTTTGGTAAAAAGAGACAAGTAGCAACTAGCTAAGTTAATGATGTGAATTCACAATTTTGAATACAGATAATGCCGCGAAAATATGAAAATATTAGTCAGAATACATTTAAATTATTTGTAAGTATACATGTAAATTATAATTAAGGAATTGTGCAGAAATGCTAGGATGGGTTATGGTTACGCAGTGTAAAATTCTTTTGAATATGTTATTATGCATATAATCAATGATCAAACGAAGAATGGCTACAAGCCACAGTTTTAATTACTTTCTATCCCTAAAAATCGTGTTTATGATTTAGTTTCTATGGTTAAATAGAGAAAAGTTATAAAAATTCTGTTCGTATTAAATACTAAATATTGGTCCTATTAGCTTTGATGCTATTTGCGTTAGACATTATTTTCAACATTTTATGACAATCGGCTTTTATAACTCCAAAAACAGTACAAAAGTATAGATCTCTTATTATTTCACCATTTCCGAAAAATTCGTTCCTAATATTATTCCTAATATTAATTATTCCACAACTTACCCAAGTGAAAATGTGAAATGATAACACAATCAATGTGACTGGTTATGGGCCCATCCGGTACAATATACGAGAAGTCCGGAAATCTCCTCTCATCGTTGTAGCCCATATGCATGCCACAGTCCAACATGATATTTTTTCCGCCCATTGACAGGAGCAAACAACTGCGACCTACGTCCTGTCCGGCGCCCAAGGGGGTAACTTTGATATCCGGCATCTTCCCACAACATTCGCTGATAAATACACGTTCTTAAAATCTCCTGAACAACGACTTTTTCCTTCCTCTTGGTTTGAATAATGTGTCTACTGCACTAGTGATAATTTATTTCATAAATAACAATTAAACAAACAAGCTGGAATATATTGAGTTAATAAAAAATTTCCATTCACAACTGTCAAACAGGAATGAGTGGAGCAACAATCAACAGCTGTTTCAGGTCTCAGACAGCTACTTAAATACGAGCGAAAGCGCACTGCGTCTGACAAACTTCAAATGAACGGAATTGTTGTAAATGAAACTCAAAATGCGCTAGCTCTCCCTCTCTGAAAAACGCAAAAAGCAGACACAAAGGAAAAATGCGGCTAAAAAAGGCACTAAATATACATATATACAAATAAAATAAGAAATTCATATTTTAATAAAAATCATGCAAGCATGTTTGTCCACGTTCATAGTTTGCAAGAGCGTATTTTGGTAGAATGCATGCACGAGAAGAGCGACATATTTTTAACACTTGCATTTAAGAACAGCTGCATTATTTTATGTGCAAATAAATACATTGTGTAAATATGTACATTTATTTCGTATTAATTGATAACACAAATTAAAGCTGCGGCATTTCACAACAATCAACAGAATTGCATTAATTTGAGTTTTATCCTTACTTCTGAGATTTGGTCATTGCAAAATGCGACAAAAAATAAATTGGGAATAAAAATAAGTTCTGTCAAGAACTTATTTTTATTTCCACTTTCCAAGCTATTGTCGAAAGTTTGTAGGAGAGAGAGCAGAGAGCTCTCTACTACAAACTTTGACACTTGCTTGGAAAAAATTGTCTGTGTGTGAATCTCGACTAATTTAAATTAAAAATGTCTATGTGTGAATCTCGACTAATTTAAATCAAATCAGCTGCACTTGGAATTCCCCCCGCAGAATTGCAGTGTTTGTTGGGAGAGGCGCAGTCGGTAAGGGGGGAACCGGTAACAGACTGCGTCCCTCTCCCATAAACACTGCAATCTGCGGGGAAAATTGCAAGTGTGAATATAAACAAACTAGTGTTAAGCCTGACTGACGCCCATAACTCGTTGCACCTGTGTTTTTAAACAAAATAATAATTTGAATGTGGCATTACATTGAATGTGGCATTACAAGTAAACATTTGTTCGAGGCATGACACAATAACTGGAGGTAAAATCAGTTGCACTACAAAATATCCTATCTGTTGTCAAAATTTGCTTTGTAACCTATGTCAAAGTTACTTTTATTGTAAAGCACGCTACTATGTTCCGGTTTCACGCTGAAATCCCATACAAAAATCAAAGTTGTGAAAAAATTAGTGAAATTTTTTCATTTGTGGTACTATGTTTTTTCAACGTGAGAAATTGACATTTTGCGCCGCTACAAATTAATTGAACGCCGCAACAAATTGAATGCCGCCAGCATTGTACTCCTATTTATTTATATTCATGTTTGTCCGCGAGAAATTCAATTGTTGTCAATCTTAAGGTGGGTACTATGTTTTTTCAGCTTGAAAAATTCCACAAAATGTTATTTCAAGTTGAAAAATGGAACGCTTTTTTACTAAGGTCGCAATGCATTTTTGAAGTGTGTGTGTCGAAATGTCACTTTTATATGTATGTGTGTGTGTATAAGCATGTGCATTTTTTCCTTTTCTTGAAAACAATCACGAGTTTAAATTAGAATCAATAAGCAATTAAATGGAATAATGCCGACTTAGAAAATAGTTAATTTAAATTGCAGAATGGAAATATGGTTGAAGATCATTGTGCTAATGTTATAACTAAATAAATTATTTATTTTGTGTTGATACGATGGCGATGCTTGTGAGGTATCAGAAGCCAGACAATAACAAATCCAATGAACAACACAAAGCCGAACAAATAATCATCAACCTTACGGCGACAATACATAACGCAACGCCGGTCAAAAAATCACCCCCGTTTCGTTTATAATTAATGAACGATTCGGTGGCGATTTTTCATGCACGTTACGTTTATAAATTGGTACCAAACGGTGTTTATTTTGCAACGTCTTTTTTCGCTCAGTGCACAAATATAATGTAAATCCTTAAAAATAATAATAAAACATATTTTTCGGTTCATCAAAACATCATTTTTATACCCTCACTTTAGTGTGACGAGGGTATATATCATTTGCTACGGAAAAAAGTGTAACACATCGAAGGAGTGATCTAAGACCCTAAGTATGTTCGGAGGAAATCCGTTTTGGGTCATTTTAAGTCGAATGAGCAATGTCCGTCCGTCTGTCTGTCTGTCTGTCTGTCTGTCTGTCTGCCTGTCTGTCTGTGTGTCTGCTGGCTGGTGCGCACGATAACTCTCGAAAGGAGTAACCGATTGACTTAAAATTTGGTATGTGGTAATATTTTGATCTATCTCCGGATGAGTTCGAAGATGGGCCATATTGGTCTACTCCTTTTGGTACCTCCCACACAAAGGGTTAAAATTTAGTGAAATATTGATTCTTTAATAACTTCTATACTACTTATTCGAATCTTTTGAAATTCTGCACATAATATTAGTATATTAGTCGCTATTAACTCGAGAAAAATGGGTGAAGTTGGCATGCCCGTTTTGGTACCTCCCACACAAATGGACCATTTTGCATCAAAATTTAACTGCTTATAACTTTAATACAAGTGCATAAAAATGCTTGAAATTTTCTACAGTATAATGTTTATGTAGCGCCTATAGTCCGGAAAAAATGGGCATTATTGTACAGCCCCTTTTGGTACCTCCCACACAAATGGGCCGTTTCGTACCAAAAGTAAACGGCTTGTAACTTTAATACCAGTGCATACAAATACTTGAAATTTTGTACAGTGTAATGCTGTTATAGTGCCTATAGTCCTGTAAAAAGTGGGCGTTATCACCCCGCCCCTTTTTGTACCTCCCACCCAAAATGACCAAATCTTACCAAAATTACATAGCTCGTAACTTTAATATACCAGTGCACATAAACGCTTATAGTTCAGCACAATGCAATGTATTTAAGAATGTACTGTTTACCGAAAAATATGTGCATTTGGAAAACCCCTTCTGGTACCTCCCACACAAATTGACAGATTTATTGGTGTAATGTTATATATTACATTACTCACAAAGTGAGGGTATACCTTAGTCGGTTTACCCGACTGAAACTTTCTTACTTGTATATATTTATATTCGTACAACAGTAGGAAATTATTTTGTTATTTGTAACATTGTATTACCCTGGCTTCTGATGCCTCACAAGCATCGGAATTTTTTCAAGCTGAAAAAACATAGTACCCACCTTTAAGCTGAGTATAGACGATTGTCACATCGGCAAACATTATCAACCCTGTTAAAGTGCTGCAAATGTCAGATTGTTAGGCAAAGGTGAATTGACAGTTCAGACGATTGCACGAAAACATTACAATTTCATATATTTACAATATATTTTGTAAATATTTATATGCAGGATTGCCAATAAAAATACATTATAGACAGTGTTGCAAATAAAATGTTTTTCTGGCGATGGCGCCGTTGTCACATGCATAAACTTCGCACATATAACAATCAGCAAATTATCTCGCAATGACTTTTCTGCTAACGTTGCAACACAAAAATTGTATGTTCACACGGTTGTAAATTCACAGGGTTGCATTTTTCCGCCATTTTTCTGGCAATGTTGTTCGATCTGCAAATCGTCTGTACTTACCTTTATTGTTGGTGTATAAAACAATACACTGAGTTGTATACATTTTACCATTTTACAACACCCTCGCAAGAAAAAAATGCAAATCAGCTGTTCGATATACATTACCTTAATAATTGTATCATGATTCGAGGATATCAACAAAAATAAGTAAATAATAATATAATAACAACTAGCAACTAGGAAACACATTAAATCCGGAATCTTAACAATTGCTAAATTCTTCAAATGTTGGACGAGACTATATCCTTGCGTATCTGCCAAGAGGGTCATGCTAATGCATTGGCTCTTAACAAGGATTGTAATCAAATTGCTGTAGCCGGGAGAAGTTGTAAGTGTGGCGCATCCTATAAGCGGGAAATGGGAAAGACACATTTGAAAATGTTGTGTTAATGTTGTTTTAAACTTACAGTGCTCAAACTTTTCGCCATTGATAGTGATGATGGCGGCTTCACGGAAGTCTGTAATATGCGCGGTGGGAAAAACCAAAACCTTAGCTATTCCTCCAACGACGTTGCCTGGAGCGCATTAGATATTAATATATTAGCGACAGCTGCTACAAATGGTGTTGTATCGGTGTGGGATCTTTCCAAGTTTGGGCGACAGAAACAGCTTTTGGTGTATAACGACCATGAACGAACGGCCCACACGGTATCCTTTCACAGTACCGAAATGAATATGTTGATATCCGGCTCTCAAGATGGTACGATAAAATGTTTCGATACACGTTGCGACAAAGCGGTAAATACATTTTACAGCAACTCCGAGTCGGTGCGTGACGTTAAATTTAGTCCACATAGTAGTAATATTTTCTCTGCCGTATCTGAGAATGGTACTGTGCAGTTATGGGATTTGAGAAGGTAATGTGTTTCCAAATAATTTTGACGTGTTTTAGATTAAGATTATTTGATTTATAGAGCCGATAAATCGATTTTGCAGTTTACTGCCCATAGTGGGCCAATTTACACATGTGATTGGCATCCCACAAACAATTGGTTGGCCACCGGAAGTAGGGATAAGCAAATAAAGGTATATGAAAGCAAATACAGATTGTAAAGACGTGTGAAGGGAGTCTAACAAAATTTACATGTGTTTTTTAGGTTTGGAATATGGACGGCAAAGCTTCACTGGATCACACGATACACACTATAGCAGTAGTTGGTCGCGTCAAATGGAGGCCAGAAAAAACGTAAACCATAATTTGCTCACGAAAGTTAGACCACACTTTTTTTTAAACTATTAAATTTTTTCTAATCACAGTTATCACATCGCCAGCTGTGCTCTGGTTGTCGACTATAGCATACATATATGGGATATACGACGACCATTTATTCCATTCGCCTCATTCAATGACCACACCAATGTTACAACGGGTATTGCGTGGAAGGGAATAGACACCAATTGTTTACTCTCCACAAGTAAAGATTCTACAATATACAAACATGCCTTTAAAGATGCTTCGCGTCCTGCTTTAAAGGCTAATGCACAGGGCGCTAGCTTGGGCAGAAAAGGTGATATTTCCTTTGCCAAAAAGTTGAAATACTATTTGCCTATAACTGCGGCTCAAGTGGTCAAATCGAATCCAATGATGTAAGAAACGAAAACTAAAAAATTGAGTATCTAATTAAGCTTGGTACGCTTTCAGGACACGTCAAAAATCTATAACAGGTGCGGAACAATTTCATATTGGTAAATCCGATATGATGAGATTTCTGATGAATTCATCCGTAAGAACGATTATATATATCTACTCAACGATACCTTCATTTCAAAGTATGATAAGTAGACTTAGCATGTTTTAAGGGTCATAGCATCGTTCAACTCTAAATTGTTATCTTCAGACAAAATTTGTTGTTAATCCGTGAACTCATTCAGAAATTATGCATACAACAGTAGAGGTCATTCGATTTACAGTAATAATTCCATACAACTAAAATTTAAAACGGTTATCTTTTTCGATTTAGCATACTTTGGAATGTAGGTATCGATATATACCATTCTTTCTCAAATGTCATAGTCAAAAAGTTTGGTTTTTCGCAAATTCAGGAGGCAGGAGATGAGGTCAAAGTTTAGAAAAATGTTTATTGTTTCTCTGTAAAAGTAGTTTTTTCATTTTTATTTTAACGAAAAAAGGCTTAAGATATAGAAAATATGCCAGATACGATTTTTTTAAATGCCATATTTGGCTTTATAGGCTTTCGTAATATAAAGTAGAAGGCCAGAAAATAGGTATTTTACGATTTTTTTTCGAGAAAACTATTAAATGAATCTGTTTTTTGATACAATGATTTATTATACATATCATTATCTGTATACAGTAATTTTTTAGAGAAATTATTTCAACGGCTGTGCAGCGTTGTTACAATGACGTCACCAGCATTTCGGCCGAAAACAGCATCTGTATTTTTTAGTTATGATGAATTTTTATTCGCTAGTAAATAACAGTGGCTAGAGAAGTACGTAGCACGGCCCTGTAAAGTAAAGGTTAAAAATTAAAAATGTTTAATAACAAAAAACTATGCAACTTTAAAAAAATCCTACATACTCCTGTAGAAAATGTATTTCTAAAGCTGTTATGTTTCCGGCGAACTTGAAAAAGCTATTGTGATAAACACGTATAAAGTTTTGAGTAGTAGAATATCATGAGTGTTCTGCTCTTGCATTTCTTTTTTGTTCGGTCTTGGAGCCCTTGTTCTTTTTCAAAAATCCCAGAGTGGCCTAACTCCTTGAGAAACATTTAATTTTTGTACAGCGACAGTTGAGAGTGAATTATCCATATGTTTTTTTAGAATAGTATTGAACTCGTTAAAATTTTCATTCTTTTAAAGTACACTGGGTATGTGGATCCGGAAATCTCTGTGCAATTAAAAGAACATGAATGTTTCATTGGATGTGCCAAAGAACTGATGCTTTCCGGTAAGAAATTATCGGACATCTGCAAGCATAATGCCAATATTTCTCGAAAATATGGAAAACACAATGCTACAACGTTATGGAATTTCGTTGAAATTGCTTATGGCTCAAATGAATTGAACAAACAAAAGAATGAACATCGTAATTCATTCTCAAACCAAAAGAATTCACAAACTTCCCGCCGACCTACACAGGTGGTCAATACTGATCTTCTAAAATGGGATCACAATGAAAATAACAATGCAAACGGTTCGGATGTTGATACCGAATTGTTGAAGTCACAAGACGATGATCCTCTTCTGGATAATAATGGTCCTGGCGGCAAGCCATCATATCCCCCGCACGGTTCGGTAATTTTATCAGAGTCACAAATTTTAAGTGAAATAACATTTGACAATTTTGATGCATTGCGAAATGGATTTATTTATGTTGGACCACCTGATTTTACTAAAGCTTTATCGCTGCCCGAAACTGCCCTGCACTGTGATGTCCAGGCGGCAAGACCTCAGTTGGACATCAAAGCGGAGGATCGAGATAAATCGCCGGTACAGGAGATTTATGTGATTCTAATACTGTAAGGTAACTTAGATTTTTTTCAGCCTCCCAACTTGCCGGCAGCTTTAAAAATTACTTCAGTTCCGCCCGTGCCTTTGTGGGAACCTCATCAATTTATAGCGGATGCTTTGTTGCTGCAGAATGATGTGGGCGATGTACAGACGGCCTTAGCTGTTCTCATTGTTATGGGTGAAAATCGCAAATATTTGCCAATAGATGATGCGTTAATTGTAAGTTTTTCATTTTTTTTAGATATGAACCAACCTGATTTTTTATTCGCAGGAACATTGGTTTCATACCTATATCGATCAATTACAACGCTACCAAATGTGGAATGAAGCCTGCACGGTAATAAATCTATCCTGGTTGAGATCTGTAAGAGAGTTAAATCAGAAATCGACCACCATACATACAAATTGTGGTGATTGTGGACGTATAGTCGGTTGCGGTTGGTACTGTCAGAAATGTAAATCAATGCGTTTGGCCAAATGTTCAATATGCGGTCTCATTGTACGTGGCCTATACGCCTGGTGTCAGGGTTGTTCCCATGGTGGGCACGTACAACATCTCATGGAGTATTTCGCCAATCACTCGAAGTGTCCTAAATGTGGTCATTTATGTGAATATAATCAATACTGACAATGATAGTGGTAAGATTTTGTTATGATAATACAATGAAAAACAAATGAATCGGTTACTTAAGTTAACTTAAGTATTTTAAAAAAATGGAATGTAATTCCTCAACTTCTTAGTGCGTAAAGTCCACAAGTAAAGACTGCAATATTATACACAAATAAAAATCAATTGAGTAATGAACAGATTTTTTTAAAGACTTATATTTACTATATTTTCAGTATATATTAAGAACAATTCAGAACATTTTGTTTTATACAATAAGACGACAGATAAATATGAAATTTTGTATATAATTTTCAATTGATAAATGTACTCTTAAATGGTAGAATACACACAACCTTTGGGGAAGGCATTGAAAGACAAGAAAAGAAAAAATTAAGAAAACGAGTCTTACTTAAACAATTTTAAGAAATTTTAAAAGAGATTTGGAAAGGTTGTTTTTAGCGATCGTAAGTACTTAAGCACCGCTATGGAGCATAGCCCGGACTTTGTCTACAGTTATAAGCCAAGCAACTACTCTATACTATGTGCCAGGACTGCCCTCAAAGTCGAAAATATATTGAAAAATATATTTTCTCCACAAAAACTTTGAGAAATCTCGACTTCAAATTCTTTTTTTTATTACAAAAAGAAAACAAACAAAAATATTTCACAATTGTATGAATCGAACTATAAAATTTAGGGTTGAAAACCAATACGAGTAATATGAGATTTGTGTTGATGTGAAATATTGTTATTTCTTCTGTGTTGCTTTTGTGTAACAAAAAAAAACAAAAATTTAAAGTTTTGATTTAGCGGCAGCGCTGGCGGCTAATTGTCAAGAGTTAAATTCAAGGCTCACTGTTTGGCAAGCATCACCACCGGTTACATTGACAGACGTTGGAGTGTTGACTATGGGGGTAGATCTTTTGAATGAGGTTAAATTGT
Organism: Eudasyphora cyanicolor; assembly: GCA_963930755.1. Lineage (NCBI taxonomy): Eukaryota > Metazoa > Arthropoda > Insecta > Diptera > Muscidae > Eudasyphora > Eudasyphora cyanicolor. The sequence goes on along the minus strand of OZ005734.1, from coordinate 289,996,569 downwards.
TTTTTACAGCTGGAGGTTCATCATAGCGTATGGTCATCGAATTTGAATTGCCGGGAATAAGAACATAGCCCAAGGTTTCGTAGAATTTAATTAGTTTATCCTTGCAATCCAGGGACATTTTATAGCAACCCAAATATTGAGCCAACAATGAGACGGTAACAACAATGCTAGAATATAAAGAGTGATAGATATGCTTAGTATGTTGTTAAATTTGGCAAAAAAAAACGCGAGCTTACAGTTTTCCCAATTGCTTGCCACGATAGGTGTCATTGACCACCACATCTTCTAGACGACCACGCTGGAAATTCAAAAATATATATAAATAATTTTTGTTGATTTTGTTTTTCACGCTTTACTTACAATTGCACAATTGTGTATAAATTTACGTTCAATGATCAATGAGGCAGCACCAATGATTTCGTTTTTACGTGTATCCTCAATTACGGTTACAAAATAATCACCGCTAGCCTTCATTTGAGAAAAGCGAGCTGAAATTATAAAAAATATTAATAAAAAAATTTTAAAAAATATCAAATCTGAAAAAAACTTTTTCTATACCCTCCCTACATTACAGATAGGAAGGTATTATTAGCAATGGACCAAATTAAGGATAGTACGAACGATAACTTTGGAAAGCTGTTACCGAATGACTTCTAATTTTCTACGTAATATTTTCTACAAATTTATTTGAAGTTCGAAGATGGGACAAAAGAGTTCGTTTGGAGAAAAATGTGGTATGAATTTTAAGCGATTTTGTATGTCCGTCTGAATGTTTCATTATATCTTTGTAAAAAAAATTTTATATCTTTGTGGTACAGGGTTTTATGATTTTGTGCATTTGTTTGTAACGCTTAAAAAACAAAGAGATAAACCCATAGTTTATTATACCGATCGGCATAGAATGACTTTCTAAGTCTGTCCCTGTATTCTTGTTATCAAAGTGCAGGTCGTAAATATAAAACAGTCTACGAAAATTGGTACAGGGAGAATTTCTTAGACTAGAGACGATCCCTATTGAAAATGGGGCATATCGGTCCATGTTTTGATATTGCCCTCATATAAAGGTCCCCACCGATGTCATTTCTTGACACTATAGAGATCACATTTTTCAATGGATCTGGTTGAAATTTAAGTATTTACACTTTATATTAAACCTAATCGTCCATAGTAAAAATGGGTAACATCGGTCCATGTTTTGGTATAGCCCCCATAGAAAGGTCCCCGCCGATGCCATTTCTTGACGTTCTATTGATCTGGCTGAGATTTGAGAATTCACTCTTAATATTGGTCCTAATCGTCCCTAGTAAAAATGGGGAACACCGGCCCATGTTTTGATATAGCCCCCATATAAAGGTTCCCACTGATGCCACTTCTTGACGCCCTAGAAAACACATTTTTCAATTGATCTGGCCGAAATTTAAGAACTTTCACTTTATATTGGACCGAATCGTCCATAGTAAAAATGGGTACATCAGTCCATGTTTTGGTATAGCCCCCATATAAAGTTCCCCAATGGAGGAGGGTATTAAACAGTCGGCCCCGCCCTACTTTAGTCTTTCCTTAATGGTTTGGTTTAGGTTAGGGTGGCAGCCGGTTTTACCAGCTCACATAGACCAATTTAGGTCCCTAGTGTTACCATGGGCTCAGATGCCCCTTATCGAAACCAACCAGTTTGATATAAAAAATTAGCAATAATACGAATATCGGTACAAACTTCCTAGAAAGGTCGACCCCAGTATATTCAGACGTCGTTTACTCAATGCGGGACATTAGCAAAGCAGGTGCTCAATGCTGTCCACACCTTCTTCGTCTCCACACATTCTGTAGAAGTCATTGAGTCAATACCCAAGATTATGGCGTGTTGGCGGATCAGGCAGTGTACCGTCAGGCATCTTGCATAAGCCAACGCTTGCATGGTAACAGTGGCGCACCAATGTATGCAAATTCCAGCATTTTTATGTCGTTCCTTTCCTAGCAAGTGGCTTTGCAGTTCCGCGTGGTATCCCCATGCCCAGGTAACCAGCCATCTCGTTAATGTTCTGCGGCATTAGAGGGCTATTTGGGGATGTGGCCTCCAGAGAATTTATGGCAGCCTGTCTGTCCGAGTAAATGATAACGCCGTTGGTCACTAAGTTGCGACTCAGCCACTTGGAGACTTCCTATATTGCCATTATTTTAAAATGATAGATATTTTCGGTATCTGGTAGTCTGATTGATAGATATTTTCGGTATCAGGTAGTCTGTGAGCTATATTAAGACTAATTTTTTTACAGTGTACTCCTAAGCCAATCGTTTCTTCAAGCTTCGAACCATCCGGAGATGATTTTTATTACCTGTTATTCTTGTATTCTACCAACCCATTCCTCTTTGGCAGTTATCTTAGTGATGAAGTTCCTCTGTAAGGTGTACATCGTTGGTAAATAGACCACCCAAATTCAAAACTTGCATGTCATAATTTGTTCTATGTTTATGTTCGAAGAAGGTCCGTCCATATTTGCCAACAAAAAAAGAGGTATCAGAAGTAATAGACCAAACTTCTCCTGGGATAGATAAAAATATTACCACATGAACAATTTGAAGTCAATCCGTCACCACTTTCGAGAGTCATTGTGTGCACCAGTCAGACAGATGGACCGACTGATATTGATCAAATGATTTAAATTGTCGTAAAATTGAATTCTGACTAAGAAAATGAGGGTATACTTTTAATTTTGTTTATAGAAACAGATAAACATTTTATGTTTATAATTGAATATTTTCTGAGTATTATCTTCCGAGTCTGTGTTCATGAGAAAACATTTAAAATGTCTTTGTATACAATTATTTGTAAGCTTCAATATGCATATGCATTTTTCTTTCACTTACTTAAAAACTGCGTCCTCGAAACTGGTCCCACATGAGTCAATTGCGACAACAATTGCAAAAATCCACGATCATAATCGCCATCCTTCAAGGGTCTGACCTTCAGCCAGGTTTCACCGGGACAGGCGGCCGAAATGAAGGGATTGAATTTTGCTGGACTTTGATGGAAATCCAACTTCAATAATACATCGGGATCATAAAGATATGTCTCCTCCTAAAGGCAGCAGTAAATAGAGAAAACAATGAATTAATAAAAAGAACAAAAATTACATGAGAACTATTTATTTAGAAAATGAGCAAAAAGTTGGGTAACATTAACATTGATAAAGAGACAATTATAATAAAATATACACACGCGCTCACACTCCTCTCAAGTGATAAAAAAAATACTTTAATAAAAATTACTATAAAATATTTACCTGAAGAACTCCAACCATTTTTTGAGAATTTATATACAATTCCACAGTTAAATATTGATTAAAAACTATGCAACTAATAGATAGATGTCAACGTAATCACAATCAAAACTCATCTACTTCTTCTAAAAGTCAGGCACAAACAAACAACCCACCTTCAGCAAGCTGCTGCTATCCAGACCAGACGGAAACATTCGATACCGGTTTGATTTTGTCTACAAAAACTTTTTGTCTGTGCCCGTGTGTTTGTGTGTGTGTGACTCAGGTTCGGAGTAAAGCAACAACTATAACATATAACAACAGCAACACTTTCTTTATCATTAAAGTCAGGTTTCTTGCCGTTATTGCGTGCATACTATACTAGCTAATCATAAAAGAAGGTGTAGTTGCTGCTGCCGCTGCCTGGCTCTTGGGACACGACAATGAAAGAAACAGAAACAAAAAATTCAAACAGCGCAACAATCTTTAATGAAAAGTGAAGGCTAAATGAAGACCAACCAGAAACCAGTCCAGAAAACTGACAGCAGAACTAGAAAGACATTTAAAAAATGCAGTGTATACCGGTAAATGTGAACATGTTAAGAAATCTCCACAAAAGGCGTAGTACATTGAGAATAGAATGAAAGAAGGTAGATTACGCGCACAGAGTAACTAACAAGAATATACACTGAAGAACATAAATATCCGAACTATATCTACGACAAATCGTTCAAAATTACTCAAATAATTCTTGGAATCTATAAACACGCAAACAGTTTGTACCTTAAATATTTCATTCCTTCTCTTAAATTTTACTTTCTTTACAAAGTATTTTCAGAGCCCTAAAAACGAAATTTAAACATAAAATTGAAATTTATATTGTTTCAAGAACGTTTTGAAAGCATTGAAATTATAACGCCGATTTAGGAAGAGGCGACGGTGAAGAAAGGTAATGCTTTCGAAACGTCGTAGAAAAAAATTTACGATTCTCCAATCAAAACATATCTCAGGTCAGATGTCTTACAAATTGTCGACATTTTAAGTTGGTGGCTTTGAAAAAAAACATTCATCTCGAAAAATTACAGGTTTTTCCACGTTTTTATGAGAAATAAGCAGATTTCGAATAATTACATAGTATGTGTACATTTCTACTAATAGGGAAACATATTTCATTTTTAAAATAAGCGTCATGAAAGCTTCCTAAACCAGCCCTTGACCGACGTTATTAATTGGTACCATAGGAAATTTTAATTTAGATTCAGAGTGGTAGCCTATATAACAGACTCACTTAGATTATATAGTCCATTGTGCTAACGCAAAGACTTCAGGGAAAACATACGTAATCCCTAATGCTTTAAAAAGCTCAAAAGTTGGCGGAACTTAACATCAGCCAAGCTAGCTTACTCCCTAAAGAAATGAGAGCCTAAGGTTGCCGCCAGACAGAAGGTTTCTCCTCCTCTTCGTCTCCACAGCTTCTGCAAAAGACATTCAACCCCCTGTATGTCGTCCAATAAGGCAGTGATACGTTATGAAAGGGACTACAAGTGAGACGTCTGACCTCGGAAACGACAGCTTTGCGATGGTGCGTTTAGAATTTAGGGCGGACTAGTGACCGCACCATCTCTCGCTAAAGCCATGCCCACACATTCCAGTTCTCCTGGAGCGTGTAAGGTAGTTTCTAGCCTTGCAAGTTCATCTGCTTTGTAGTTTCCTGGTATGTTCCTGTGGCCGGCACCCACATAAGGTAAATATTTAACTGTACAGCCATCTCATTAAGATATCTGCGATAGCCGAGGGCAGTTTTAAACTCAGAAATATGGTTTTCAGGGACTTGATAGAAGCCGGGCAGTCAAAGAAAATACTGATACAGACTTTGTTCAGAATAGTAATTTTCAGCTTATCCGCTACCTCTTTAATACCTAATATTTCTGCCTGGCAAACCCTATAGTGATCAGATCATGCGGAATTTTTTTTAGCTATAGATCAGCTCAATTTCCTCAGAAAAAACACCAAAGCCCACTTGGATGTTGAGTTTGGAACCGTCTGTATAGAAGTTAACGAATCTCCTATGTCCTGGGATAGGACGAGATACTTTTTGTCAAAAAGTTGTTCAGTCATAGTGTTATCAACAATGCCCGGAAGGTCGGACCGTGGACTGGACTGGAGATCTGTTTTCAGTTCTAGAGGGTTTTCGATGGCTTTCTGGATGAAAGTCTGGTCTTTAATTTGAAAGTAGTTGTACCGACACATACCTTTTAATGAAAAATTTCCTCAAGCTGAACAATGTAAAACAATATAAAATCTGAACAGGTCAACTTCAGCCAACAATAATTTATTGAAATATTTATTCTCTAACAAATTCTGTACTACTTATCTGAATCTTCTGGAATTTCACATATAGTTATAGTTTATTGACGCGTCCCTTTTGGTACCTCCAATGGGACCAGAACATACAAATATAGGGTGATCCAGAGGTTTTCCTTGGTATTAATATCTTCAAATTGTATGAAGGGAATAAGGAGTTTTAACACTTTTAACAAATGGAAGCGAATACTGAAATGTATTTTTGCGAAAGCGAATAATCCAAAGATGGTTTTTGCGAATGTTAATTTGTAATAATTCGAGTTCGCATATGCGAATGCGAATATTCGTTACATCCCTGGTACATATAGTCCAGTGAAAAATGGACGTTATTGTCACACCCCTTTAGGTAACTCCCACACAATCTGGCCAATTCACACCTAAATTGAATATCTCATAACTTTGATACCTATGGCCTATGTATACTTACAATTTGGTACAGTGCAATGTTTTTGAAGCATCTACTATTCAGCGCAAAATATATGTATTTGTCATTCAAAAATAATTTCCCCATAACTTCTGTAGCAAACATCTAAATGTTTTCATATTTTTTATTTTAGACAATGTTTACATTGAATACATATAGGCTGAACTAAATGTTTCCATCTTTGTGGCTTAGACGATTTTTCTTACATTTCATACTATATTTCGGCAAACTAATTATTGTATTTTAGTTAAAAAGAGAAGAACGAAATTTGTTCTAAATATCATATCAGGCTATCAATAATCTGTGACACTAATATGTAATATAGGGCCTTATTCAATTATTCTTGATGTGTGAATATTTATGCCTGTCAGTGTACCTGTGTAGGTGATGGGGGTCTGTGGTTTTAAATATGATGTTTTCACATTCTAGTTGTGATATCAATCGATACTTGGATCAAAAATTATAAATTATGAAGATAAGTCATCCCGAGAACTGTCAAAATCTATCAGTTACGGACGAATAGGAATGAAATGTCACACGCGAAAAAACACTTTTCCGCGAAGGTAATTTCAACTTTTTTTGCACTAATCGATTGATATTAATTTTTTAATTGTGACAATTACAAAAAATTCGGGAAAATCGGTCCGAAATCCGCGGAAAAACTCACTCTTTGAACACCAACTCGTTGAAATTTTTATTCGTTCGTATCTGATAACTTACTCGCTCCGGGATGACATATCTTATTATTCATTATTTTTGACTTGGATGCATATTAAAATAATGAATATAAATTGTTGTACATAAAAAATGTAAATTATGTTAGACCGGTTTTTTTCTTTCAATAATGTGAGCAGTTTAATGAACCCTTGTTTTGAAACAATGAAAGAAGATATAATTGTCAAAAATTATAAATTATGAAGATAAGTCATCCCGAGAACTGTCAAAATCTATCAGTTACGGACGAATAGGAATGAAATGTCACACGCGAAAAAACACTTTTCCGCGAAGGTAATTTCAACTTTTTTTGCACTAATCGATTGATATTAATTTTTTAATTGTGACAATTACAAAAAAATCGGGAAATTCGGTCCGAAATCCGCGGAAAACCTCACTCTTTGAAGTCCTACTCGTTGAAATTTTTATTCGTTCGTATCTGATAACTTACTCGCTCCGGGATGACATATCTTATTATTCATTATTTTTGATAATTGTTGTGTTTAGAAAGAAACAAATTCTAAAATAAATATTTTGAGTTCGAATGAAGGATAAATAGAGATATGATCAATCGATTTATTCAGTTTGTTTATTAAAATTAAAAAGCTTAAACCATTATTAGATTTTTTTGTTGAGCAAAACAAATGATATACTTGTAGATACAACCACAAACACTTAATGACTACTACCAATATGCCTAGATGAGGAAATTGCAGCTATAAGATTTGCTATTTAGAATAAGTGACAATATTTACCCTATATATCCGAGTAGCAGCCTTTGCGAAACAATATACAAATGAAAGTTGATAGCGAAAAAAACAAGTTTAATATTTTAATAATAAAGGTGTGTATGGTGTTTAATTTTTTTATACATATATACGAGTATATGTATATGCATACATATGTGTATATAAGATCCTTTATTTAAATTATTGTTTCGTTGTAAAATCCAATAAGCTATATTCATTAACTTTGTATAAACATCAACATTTTTAGTATCATAAGCTTTAGAGGGGCGTTATGAAGAGCAACTCCTTTTGGACTATAATGAGGGAATGAAATGCCCCCTAGATGAGGAAATTGTTGATTTGCTATTTAAAATAAAGCACAATATTTACCCTATATATCCGCGTATCAGTCTTTGAAAAGCAATATACAAATGAAAGTTGATAGCGAAAAATCATGTTTAATATCTTCATTTCATTTAATAATTTGTAATTTCCAAGTCTACGAATAAAGGTAAATACATATGTGTATGAGCAAACAAGACTGGACTATAATGGATGAATGAAATTGATTAGAAATAGATCTGAAAATATTTTTATATGTAAGATAAATAACTAATTCGGCCAGTTAATGTTGATCATGTATATGAATGTCTGGTAGACAAGTTACAATCAAATAAGACATTTTACCCTTTTTATTAATGAAGACATAGTTATGAAGAATCCATACAAGTTTCATAGACGATTTTGCGCCTACAGATGACATCGATTGTACAAATATTTTGTTTAAAAACGTACTGGTTAAAAGTGGAAGCTAGGGGTAAATCCGTTTTTGGACGTTTTAAGGTATGTCCGTCCGTCTGATAAGTCAACCTCCCTTCTTCTGGGCTTTACAAGTCCTGTGGTTCCAGATTGGAACAAAAAAGGGCCATAAAAAGTGTTAAAGTGTGATGTTCACCAATCAGAAACTTCCTTTAATAAACGTTGATAATTTTATTACCAGATTTATGAATAAAATAATTAGTGCTCAATGGTTTACAACATTCACGTCAGTTTAGTAACAGTTTCAACCAAGGGTAGTTGATTCCGAACTATGTAGAGATTTTTTCATCCAAAAGCAAATACTAGTACTTGAAACAAATCAGTATGCCGGAACATGAAATTGAAATATAGTTAATCGCCACTTTTACAAATTTTGCGAGAGAATTTGTTTTTGGGCCCTTTTGATTTTTTTCATATACATATTAGGCTGGTTCATCAAAGACAAATAGAATAAGAAGACATTCCTTGTGACATTTACAAAAAATTCGGGAAAATCGGTCTGAAAATACGCAAAACATCTTAAATTTTTCTATTTTTATACATATAAAAGTAAAATTTATATATTATTTCAATTTTACTATTTTTATACATATAAAAGTAAAATTAATATATTATTTAAACTTTACTATTTTTATACATATAAAAGTAAAATTTATATACATATTATTTAAATTTACTATTTTTATACATGGTGTTCTTCTTGAAATATATCGTCATCAGAAACGAAAAAGGGCCTATCATCATGTTTGGAAATTTTACAGGAGAAGCAAAAAACTAAATAAAATGAAAAGTACTGCCGTTAGAAAAACGTGGTTTTCAAGATAATATCTAAACATAATGATGCATATATAAAATCACACAAACATGTTTTATAACTTGTTTGTGAAAATTGCTTGAAATAGGATTTTTTAACTATGAAAAAAGAAATAATTTGTTGTTAGGCCCTTTTGAATTTCGTTAATAAATTCGCCATTTTTAATATTACGCCGCTAAAAATTTGTCAGGATGTGTATTTTGATGCAGGGTACCAAAATCCATCAAAAACTGAGCTTCAATATTTCTTGTTGTTACGCCTTTTTTCGTTTCTGATGACGATATGTGTAATTGGCCTGGGCTTTTTATGTATTACGGCCAATTCCAGAATCCGCGGTTATCCTACAGTTAGAGCTAACCTACAGTTATAGCTGTCAAATTGTATGGAATTTTTATTTTTATCTGTGAGTTAGCTCAAACTGAGGATTGTGAAATTGGGGGTTAATGTATTTAACCCTAAGCATTTGTAACAATATGCATTCTTATGCAAATAAATTTTAGCTATCAATAAACTGATTTAGATTTTTTACGTGCTGCTGTCAAAAATTCAGTATTTTCTATTGAATTTTGAAAATCTTAATTTTTCGACGTTTTAGAGATACCTTTTATATTTATGTCGTCTTGATATACCTAAAATATAATGGCGCAAAATCTCATAAATGTGAACGTCAGCAAAAATATATTTAAAATTATTGTCACTTATCTTATATGTCAGAAAACAGATTTGCTTTAAGAAAATACGTCAATTTTTTTAAGGAAATGTTATCCTTTTTCCAAAGGAAGATTTGTCAGAGACCACATTTTCTTAAGGAAAAGTTGTCAGAGACCACCTTTTCTTAAGGAAGAGTTCTCAGAGACCAACTTTTCTTAAGGAAAAGTTATCAGAGACCATATTTTCTTAAGGTAAAGTTGTCAAAGACCACCTTTTCTTAAGGAAAAGTTGTCAAAGACAGTTACTAAACTACTTCCTATATGCGAAAGTTATATTCCCAACAATTAAAGCCCTCATAATTTTCTTTAATTCAAAGGATATCACGGCTCTGTCGGGCTTTTACTTTCGAAAATATGGTCGAAATACTAAATGTACCATCCATGGAAATTGAAAATAAAAAAACTTTACCATAAAAAATTTTTTTGTTTTTATACAATAGTTTGAATTAATCAAAAAAAAAAATTGCATGTCTAAGACACAAAAAAATATTTTTTTCTTGATAGTGTTATCAGAGGCCACCTTTTTTCAGGGACCCCCTTTTCTTAGGGAAAATTTACAGAGACCCCCTTTTTCAAAGAAAAAATTGAGAGACCACATTATTTTCCTAAGTTTTCACAGACCACCTTTTTCAAGGGAAAAATTGACAGAAAAGAGGTCCTTTTCTTAAGGAAATGTTATAAGAGACCAGCTTTTACTAAGAAAATGTTGTCAGAGACAACTTTATCCTAAGAAAATGTTGTCAGAGACAACTTTATCCTAAGAAAATGTTGTCAGAGACAACTTTATTCTAAGAAAAGTTGTCAGAGACCACCTTATCTAAGAAAAGTTGCCAGAGACCCCCTTTTCCAAAGGAAAAATTGACAGAAACCTTCTTTTCTTAAGGAAATCTAACCAGAACTGTTGAAAATGGATGTAATAGTGCCATTCCCGAAAGAGGAAGTTGATGTAATATTTAACATCAACATCTTAAGGTTTCTTAAAATTAAATTTTAGTTTACACAGCTAAAAATAACTTATCCGGATGTACTACCAAGAAAAAAACCTCTGATTGTCCAATACAAAGATGCTTCAGATATTATCCCGAAATCCCGTTTTGAACTGAAAAATTGTTCATTTTAGGCGCCACGAAATAACCCCCAAGTGAAATAACCCCCAAGCCGAAAATGAAATAACCCCCAATGAAATATGCCCCAAATGAAATGAAATAACGCCCAAAGATTAAATGTGAAATAAAGTCCAAATTAAATGAAAAAACGGCCAAATAATAAATGAAACAACCCCCAAAAAATATTAGTTAAATTAAAAAAAAATAATTCCCCACAAAAAAAGTGAAATAACCCCCAATGAAAAAACCCCAAATAAATGAAATAAACTTATTCGTCTACACAAATATTTTTTTGTGCAATATACATAATTTTTCCCAAAAACTGTTTGTAGTATTTACAGAAACGCTTGTATGGAATCCCCAATAGGCCGACGAAACAAATTAGAATAAAAACTAATGGGAATACCTGCAAATTTCAAATTGATATTTAATAATGGACGTAAAAACAACGTTTCAACTGCTTTGCAACGGTTTTTATCCTTTGCAATTGAATGTTGGAACAGAAAACATAAAGAAATAGTAATCCTGACGAAACATTTTAATAAATGTGTCTGAACTATTTTTTGTAATGCATTACTATTTCTTGACGTTTGAAAACTTTTGGAATATAATACATGAGAATACATGAAAACTTTTGGAAGATAATTCTCTTCCAAACTTTTTCACATATGAAGTTTCAGTTCTCTTCCAACAGTTTTTGAACATGAAGAAATAGTAACGCAGACAAAAAATGGGTTAAAAAATCACCGCGATTTTTTTACCTATTTTTCGTCTGCATTACTATTTCTTCATGTTCAAAAACTGAAATAGTAAAGCAGACGAAAAATATGCCAAAAAATCGCCGTGATTTTTGTCACGCTGTTTCACTTGCTTGCTTCATCTTTTCTTAAATTTTTCTCTTACAGCAGTATTCAATCGTAAATTGTTAAAAGGGAACAAACCCAATTAGTTCAGTTACTGATCGGCTCTCTATAGTCGCAAATCTTATTTTACTTACCATTTCCAAACATTAAAATCTTATTAATTTCATGATATAATGCAATCGTACCATCTGGTATGTTTTCTGTAATGTGATATCCATGACCCTACAACTTAAATTTTCATATTTGTTATAATTAAAAAATTTTTAAATTTTCTTCTCTGAAGCACTGATTACTACTCTCAAGGCCCACCCTAAAATTACCCCGTTCAATATGTTCATTCGATTCTAACCGTCTAACGATAAGGAAGCGATATCGAACAATTTTATTATTAAAAACTTTCCTAAACTTCATTTTGAATGTCAAAAAATTAGATTTCGATGAAAATGAAATAAATCCCAAACAATGAAAAAATTCCTAAAACCCAGAATTAATGAAATAAATCCCAAATTCATTTTATTTTGGGTTTTATTTCATTTTGGTCTTAGTAACAAAAATTTAAAAAAAATGAAATGAAACCCAAAGTTAGTGAAATTTCACCCAAACCCAATTTTGAATCTTTATTTTGGGTGTTATTTCATTTTCGGCTTGGGGGTTATTTCACTGCGCCTTCATTTTATTCTACTTTTTATTCCTCTTGTAAAATGATGCAAATTAATAACGATTTTACTTTATTGTCCTTCTGTTTCTTATACCATTGCATTTTTAATATCGATTCGATACTTCTTTGTTTAATAAATACTTCTTTGCGTCCAGAAAACTCGTTTTTATAACTGCAAAATTTTCCAATTTTATTCCCATTGTACAATGTTACAAATAATGGAATGACCTTTTGAATTTTACACGGCGATATTGAACTATTGTCCTTAGTTCAATTTGTCCTTCTGTTTCTTATACCATTGAATATTTAATATTGATTCGATACTCAAACCATATTATATAGTCGTATTAACAAGTACATGTATGGCACTTAAACAAATATGTAAAAAAAACATAATGAGAAAACTGATGACATTGGCAAAATTTTAATTTTAAAAATAATCAAATTAAAATGTTATTTTTTGGTGTTCATCTGTTGGTATTTATTTAGATCAATGTCCTAAGAAAACTTCTATAATTTCATTTTATTTATTCAGTTCATGTAAAAGTGTTTTGATTTTTATATCTTTTTCTGATAAGAAAAAATGAAATTAGTTATGAATACTTTTAAAGCAAACAACTGAAGGGGGGCAAAAGCAAGTAAAAACAAAATATTTTAAAGTACGTTATTGCATACGTATACCATTATAAGTACATATTGCATTATTCCATGTTCTCTATTTCTAAACAAAATGTGTTGGATGTATGTTGCAGTTGAAACACTAACTGAAAAAGATTGATTTATCTGAACAACACTTACCATTGCGCTCATATCAGCAGCAGCAGTACTTCTTCCACTTCCGTTTTAGAAAATTTAACAACAATAATAAAAGTATTCCACGTTTGCAGATGTAACTGAAATCACATCACACACAGCCGCAACAGATTTTTGTTATCGCTTTTTTCAAAATATGTTTACTTAAGAGCCGAAGAGGAACTTAGTGTCGCCAAACAGTCCGTCTTCTGATACCTCCAACAGGTAACTAACTGGTAATTATTTGATTTTTTCTTGGTGAGTAATAGACCAAATAGACCACCACGTCGTCGACTGCTGGTGGTGGTGCACTTTTCGATATTTTTGATTGATTAATTAGCAGAAGAAAAAGTTAGTAACTTTTGTCTGTTATGCGTCCGAAACAGTTGTGAGAAGTGTTGTTTTTGTTTGTCGTCTGGCCGCGAAGGGTTAATGAAAGGGGTGGTGTAGATGATAATATCAGCTGTAAACAGGGTTACCATGATTTTAATATAAAACCGATTTCAGGAGAACTTGGTATGTTTTGGCGTTTGTAAAGGGTGGGTTTGTTGCTGTCCAATAACGCACATTTTGTTTATTGGTACAAAAAAGACGAAATCGAAAGTCGACTTTTTGTTTCTGAAAAAGTCTAAAAGTCGACTTTTCCATGTCGACTTTTTTCATGTACGAGTATTACCAAATTTATGTTGCATTTGGCTAAAATTAATAAAAACGCGCTGTGGGTTAGAAGAAAATCCTTTATTTACTTGTATCACGAGAATATAAAAAGTATTGGATTAGGGGTTACTTTCGGCTTATCTAAATCTCTCTAAGCGGTTTAAATAAGCATATTTTTTAAGGCCAATTGATTTGGACATGAGAAAACAATTTTTATAATTTTGGTTTTTTCCGTTTTAAGTTTTTTTAGGCTTTCATGGAACGATTTCTGATCACCTGATCATTATCAGTTTTTTATCTTTTGCTGTATTTTATTACAATTAATTAAGAAAACTAGAAATACATATTAGCATTTTCATTAATAAAGTTGAAAAGTCGACTTTAATCCACTTTTTTATACTAGATAGTCTAAAAGTCGACATCTTGATTTTTTCAAAAAGTCGAAATTTTGACATCACTATATAACCCTACCCAAGGGCGTAGCCAGGTATGGGAAAGGGGGGGCAGCTGCCACCCCTTACAGTTTACCAAATGAAGTACAAATTCTGGAAAATTGTTGTTGTTATGTATTGTATGTCTGTTTGTTGGTTGTTTTTGGTTCAGTTTATTTCGGTTTGAGACACCGTGTTTCTACCCATTCAACAGTTTTGGATATGCCGTTGACTTGAAGTTTAAATTAATATTCGTTACATATCTACATTTACATCTCTTGGATGTGGGACGAATTTATCTTCACACCCTTAATAAATAAATAAGCAAGGTGTTTTTACTTTAAACGGGTATAACTTTTTTCACTGACTCTAATCTAGATAACCAACATGACATTATGTTTAGTGAATATTATTAGGTTTTAAAAACAGTTAAGAATTTTGAACTAGCAAAACCGTTTTGGATTAGTGTGACGTTGTGTTTATGTTGGCTATGCGGCTTTTTAAAGCTAATCCTACAATAAACCTACAATGTACTTGGTCTTTTAATTTGAAGCAATTTTAAGAGTTCTCAACGTTCTCCGAACGTTTTTTATAAAGACTCATTACTTACATACATAGAATACCATCAACAAAGTTCGTCTGAAGAAAGTATTTGGTAGGAAAAAAACGACTGAAAAAAAGTGAGTTCTTCCAATATAGCTTCATATACATATATTCCTACATTATGACAAAAGCACTGTTTTAAAGTTATATACCAATCTTAAAAAAAATTTAAATGACATCTTGCTATTTTAAATACACATGAAAACAAATCATTTAAAAATTAATACTTTTGCTACTAATTACATGAATTCTTAATTTAAAATCATACAATTTTTTAAATAAAATTTACTTTTTTGGTTTATTTTTGTTTAATATATTTTCAAAACAATGAGCATTCATTTTTTCATTAGGTACTTTAAGTTTCAAATTTGTTTGTGTTTAAAAATAATATTAAGAAAAAACAAGAACTTATGCGCCCCCCTAATTTAGATCCTGGCTACGCCCTTGACCCTACCACCGACTCACAATTTCGATAGCAATTTTTAATGATTTCCAAACGTTGCACGTAAAAAAACTTTTCCTTGATGAAAATGTTGACTTCGACTAACATTTTGACAATAAAAGATCATTAAAAATGTTTGAGAGTGCGTTGACATAAAGATAGGAAATTGTTATGTTCGTATTGGAAAACCCGGTATGTACCAAAGGGGGCGTGACAAATATACTTACATATTTTGACCGGACTGTAGGTAATATAAAAGCATTAAACTGCACAAAATGTCAAGTATTTGTATGTTCTGGATTCCATGCTATAAGCCGTTAACTTTTTGTGCAAAATGGTCCATAGGTGTGGGATGTACTAACAGGGGCGTGGGAATAACGCCCATTTTTTACTGGAATGCAGATACTATAAAAACAATAAAAACAATAAAATTTACAAAATTTCAAGTATTTATATACAGTGGTACTTAAGATATTACTTAAAATATGACCACATACTAAATTAAAGTCAATCGGTTATTCCTTCCGAGACCTGTCGTGCGCACCAAGCAGATGGACGGACATGGCTCAAATATCTTAAAATATCCTAAAACGGACTTCCGCGAACATACACTCCTTCGATGTGTTACACTTTTGGCCCATAGCAAATGATATATTTTGGTTTTCTGGAATAAACGCTCATCTCCAAAGATCAAAATGTTCAGGAGAGGCAAAATACTTTTGAAATTGGTCAAAAGCGGTTCAAATTTAGATATTGTCCCATTATATATGTATCTCTTGATTTGGAATGCAAGCGGTATATACGCTTTATTTTCTGGCAGATGTTTATAACATTTAGTACAGGAGAGTTCAGTGATGCAATAATTAACCTCTTCGAGAGATAACACGGTTCGGAAACTTTTCCCGTAACAGAGCAATGGAGAGGCTTCTCAACAATAACTCTTGGATTTTCCGAGCCCCAGATGCGACAATTTTGCTTGTTGACGTAGCCACCTAGGTGGAAATGGGCCTCATCAGTCAAGATGATTTTGTATAGTTCGTATCCTTTTTTTGGTTCGATCGTTTTGTATCGTTCCATTTTTAGTAATGGCGTAGTTTCTACTTGTCAAATGTCAAAAAATAAAAGCTTCAAAAGTGACAGGTACCGAAATACCGGGTGATTCAAAATAACACCTCTTGTTGGAAAACCCAGTATTTTTTGTGCCAGCAAAAAACGCTTTTTTATTGTTGATGACTGTTACTCGAGATTCACACAAAGCGATTTTTTCCAAGCAAGTGTCAAAGGCCCTTATTCATAAAAAATTAATGAAGGTTTGAAGAACGTTTTAACACTGCTAAAGCGTTCCTCAAACCTTCTTTAACTTTTTATGAATAAGGCCCAAAGTTTGTAGGAGAGAGAGGCAGGCGGAAAGAGCTCTCTGCCTGTCTCTCCAAACTTTGGCACTTGCTTGGAAAAAATTGCCTCGTGTGTAGCACGACTTATTATACCAAACTTCTGCATAAAGGGAAATATGTAACATTTGTAGCCCTAATAATTACCTTAAATTTAATGCGTATCCCGGATATATCGGGCTTGAGGCAATCCAATTAGGGATGTAACGAAAGTGACTTGACCCTTTAGTACCAACAAAATTAAGGAACTAAATTTATACTTTTCCAGGATATTCAAGTATTAAGAATGTTTTCCATATTTTTACCTCCTGTTACCACAAAGACAAGCATATTTTTCAACTGCTTTGAAGAGAAGTGGAAGAAGTTTTCATTGGTATTAATATCTTCAAAATGTGTGAAACGAATAAGAAGATATAACACTTTTAACAAATGGAAGCGAATACTGAAATATATTTTTGCGAAAGCGAACGCGAATAATCCAAAGATGGTTTTTGCGAAAGCGAATGTTAAAATGATGCGAATATTCGTTACATTCCTGATTTCAATAAAGGCAAAATCATTGAAAAATATTTATCCGTCTTTTTTATAACAATTTTAAAACGCAATTTTTTGGTGGACACCCTATATTACATTTCTCAAATAGTTTTATCGTTCAATATCAAGAAAAGATAAAATGTTTAAATAAAATTACTATTACAAATTTACAAAAGTTTGAGAATATTGCAAACGTTTTGCTGACAGTAGTTAATTTGACTACGGACTACTTATCGGACAATTTTATTAAAATTAGACATTTGTCGATTTTATGTCTTCAAGGAGCCAACATTTTGGAAAAATATTAAAAGTGAATCCCAACTGCAAAATTTGAGCACAATCGTGATTTCTATAGTGTCGTTGTTGAGCATTTTTTTGTATAAAAATTATTAAAATTTTTTATGAAAAAATATGTAATTTTCGCCAAAATTTTTTAGATGTCGCCGAAACCTTTTAAAGGAAATATTAGCAATGCTAAAATATTTTTGTTTCTAAAATAACATATTCTGATATTTCTGTTGTTAAACAGCTTCCGAACAAATTAAATATCTATTATTTTAATAATCTGAGGACCATTGTGGCTGTGCATTTGTTTGTAACATAGGATTTGAGGATTAGACTAATGTACGCCCATCGCCATTCATGATTGATCGTTCTGAATTGATCTATCTTTCGTAAACAATAGTAGTATTTTACCAATGGCGATTTCGTTCCTGGAAAAAAGAACGTGAAATGCTAGAAAATATTTGATCTTTGAAAGTAGAAAAAATGTAGTCTCTCGAATTGTTTCAGAAAAGTGCAAAGAAAATGCTGCAACTTTTCGAGAAACGAAATCGCCATAAGTATGTGGTTTTAGAAATGAATTAATTTAATTTTTTCTACATTCATCCTTTACACGTTTACGTTGCAACAATGTACTTGGGAGTTTTATACATTTCATAAGCAAACTCTTCGTGGTGACTGGGATCAAATTCCAAGCCCACATAATCGATCTCTAAATTAAACGGTCCATCTAAGCCTTTCTTGGCGGCCACAGAAAATCCAAAATGTGTTATGCTATTTAATCGGACAGCCTGTTGGCGATCCTGTACACGACCCTTGGATGAATAAAAGAATTTCGAAAAGGGTATCTAAAAGAGAAAATCGAAGCGTTAGCGAGAATTAGAATTTTTCAAGATGTTTGGAAAAAAATAAACAACAAACCTTTGCTATTTGCCAATGAGGACCTCCTCGTGTGTACAATGCATAGTGATACACATCATTCCACATTAAATCAAAATAGCCTTCACAATGAAGGTTAATCAAATAGCTTCGTCCATCGCCACGGATCTTTAAGACCAACATGTTGTACTGACTCCAGTCATAGGTTGCTTCACGTTTAAAGGATTTCTGCCAGAGCAGGAGGAAAAATTACTCAAGCTGTTCAATTATAAAAAAGTTATTCGTGCATACCCTCGCTCTTTTCGTTCTTATATTGGCATAACCAGTTCTCTTTATTACACCATCGCGAACATGTCCTGAATTGACCTCACCGCGGAAAAGACCCGCCCCGGAATTACTTAACTCCAATGCAGCCGTACTTTTACCCTCGTTATGATCCATATCGGTGGTTACAACCCATTTGTCTAACGACGATTTATCTTTGAAATTAAATACAATATCAGTTTCTCCGGGACGAAAGACCAACAATGGGTCTGATTCAAATTTCTCCTTCATCTCCTCTTTCCACATATGAATTTCTGTTTTGAGTTCTTTCAGGCCGTCCATTATCATTTGTTTCTTGGATGGTTCTGGCAAGGCGGTCTTGTAGCCGGACTTCTTTTCACGTTCCCAAAATGTTTGACAAACAGGTGTTGTGTGTACAAATGCCGCTGAAGGCGACAAGCGAGCAGTATTTCCACATGCTCCAAAACTTTTAGGCAGTAATCTAAACGGAGTACTAATGCGTATTAGGCAGGCCATTATTTACAATATTTATTTCTTCGATATCTTCGTTAGTTCGCTATAAACTTTCCTCTTCACATTTTATTTACAAAATAGGAGCCTCTTAACGTAACACCAGCTGTTGTGCGAAGAATACTTAATAGAAGAGGTTACATGTGTTCTTTAGAACTGTAAGAATTCACCTGTAAAAGATGTGAATTGAAATGTTAGTACATACGTTAAGACAAGGAAAAAGGAATGAAAAAGACACACAATTAAAAGATAATACAATTTAATTTCTGAATATTTGCTGAAAACATTTAATAGCAAGAATAGTTTGCAAATTTCAATGCCAATTTGAAAGAGCACGATGTTACGTCTTTACTTCATTCTCTGTGCGCAGTTAACAGATGTTATTTGTTTTTCTCATTATTATATTCGGTCGATTAACCAAACGTAACCATAACGTCACGAATAACATACCGTATTTGTCTTCGGGATGTGTTAAGAACGTCGTAACAGTACGATTCGGTTTTAAAGTCGGTATTCAGATACCGACTTCGCCCAATTGAAGAGGCGCTAATAATTTATTTACAATATATCTTACAAAATTAATTCATAAAATATAAAAAGGGGCGCCTGGTAACTAGGACCATGTGCGCTCGAAAAATGTTTTATATTTTACTGATTTTATTCTCCGGATTCAATACGACAGATTGGATTTTGCACCGTAAGACGACTTTACGGTTACGTTTGCCTAATTCAGTCTCATATAAAGAAAATCGCCAAAGCAACAACAAATCTAAAGTCAAATGTCAAAGGTAAACAAATACAAGTTTTCATCGATTATTTTGGAGTTTATAGCTTCGCATCTTTGTGATAGGTGATAAGGTACAAAGATCGATTATAATTTTAAAAAATTTTAATTGTTCATAAAATGGCATACGATACGATTGGAAAGTGTACGGCACCGTCGGGTTCCACTGGAGACTGGAATATATTTTATTGGGTACTTGGAACACTATGTATGCCTGTGGCTATACCTTTGGTGGTGCTTAATTTGTGGAGACGCTCGCTAGTGGCCAAACAACGTAAACGTTTGCCCGGTAAAGTTGTGTTAATCACGGGAGCTAGTTCAGGTTTGGGTGAAGCCTTGGCCCATGTATTCTATAAGGCAGGATGTAAAGTGATACTGGCCGCCCGTCGAGTTGATGAACTGGAGAGGGTGAAAAGGGACTTGATGTCTTTGGAGGTGGTAAGATATTTGTATGATGTTCGAAATATTTTAAAAGTTTGCTCAGTGACTTGTTTTCTATTCTTAGATTGGTACTGCTTATCCTCCCACCATTTTGCCTTTAGATTTGGCCGAATTGAATGCCATACCAAGTTTTGCAACTAAAGCAATAGCTGTCCATAACGGAATTGATATTTTGATCAATAATGGCGGTATTAGTGTAAGGGCTGAGGCCATTTCCACGGGTTTGGATGTTGACTTGAAAGTAATGACCGTTAATTATTTTGGAACGGTGGCTCTAACCAAGGCTATATTGCCATCAATGGTAAAACGGGAAAAAGGTCATGTGTGTTTCATAAGTTCGGTGCAAGGAAAGATAGCTTTACCCTATAGATCGGCATATTCCGCCTCGAAACATGCTTTGCAGGCATTTTCAGATTCACTAAGAGCGGAGGTAGCCTCAAGTGGAATAAAAGTAACGTGCATTAGTCCAGGTTACATTAAAACCAAATTGTCCATTAATGCTTTAACCGCAACAGGAGAACAACACGGCAGTGAGTAATAGAACATAATGCTTATTTTATGCCAGAGCGTCCCATTTCAAAAATGTTGATGTGGTCATACAGAAATGTACGACATTTAGATATCTACAAGATAAACCATTACTAAAGAAGACAACAATATATTACGTACTTGAGTTATTTCCCCCCCCTATGCTATTCAAAATGTAGAACATTAAAATCGCCTTAAATGAAATTTTTGAAATGTGACACTCTCGCTCTAACGTATACGTTTTTCTTTCTAAATGTATTTTCCTCCATTAGAAATGGACAAAGCCACCTCAAAAGGCATGTCCGCCGAGGAGTGTGCCAAACGCATTTTGAACTCTTTGCTGAGCAACGAAAAAGATGTCATCATTTCCGATCTGCAGGCCAAAGCTGGATTTTGGTTACGTTTCGTTTGTCCACGTTTGTACTTTTGGGTTATGGAAAAACGAGCTTTAACAACAGTAAAGGAAGAGTAATTTATGTCACAAAAGCTATACATATACATACTAAGAGTAGGAAAAACAAAACTTATTCAATAAAAATAAATTTCAAACTTTATTGGGGTTTAACTAAAATAAAAACAAAAAGAAATTACTCAGTCCTTAGGGAGAAATTGCCACAAAAAAAGAAAACAAAATTAAATAAATAGTTAATCAAATCAACAAAAATAAAACTTTCTACAAAAAGAAAAAAATAATGTATAATGATTGATAGTAATCGTTCTCAACAGCTGCTTATTTATAGTGATTTTATTGTTGTTGGTGTCTTCGTTATGGTTACTTTTGTAAGGCGTCTATGCAAGGAAGCATTGGGTGGATATGTCATCCTTCGATGATATTTTTGATTTCCGCAAATTAGTCTCTGACTGTCCATCCCCTTACGCTTTCCGTCCGGTTTGGCTGATAATTTTAAACGTATTCTTATCTAATAAATAACTTAAGGCGGCAGCTACGGTGGTGGCTCCAGTCAAGTACCACAATCCATGTAGGGCAGTGTGATCTGTGTTGAAATGTAAAAATTTAGTTATGAGGTTTTCTTTAACAACATTTGTATATCTTACCCAAATAATTCCATACAGGGGCTCCTAAGCTGATGCCAACAGCGGCCAATTGTACGCCAGTATTGATTTTGCTTATTAAAGTCGGTTCCAGTTGTGCAGTAACATGAGTAGCATCGAAATACCGAGAAAATGTACGCTGATGATAAATATTTGAAAGAAAAATAATAAAATTAATATCTCGATAAAGTCTGAGCAATTTTTTTCTAATTTAATAAAATTTGAAAAGACAAATTGAAGTTGTTATTGTGACCACAGTTGTTTTTGCGAATGGTTTTAGGTAAATGTACTCTCAAATTACAAAATTTCAGTTTAATTGATTGCAATTTGTACTTTCTTTGGCATCGAGGAGACTTATGGGGAAGATTGTTATATCAAAATCTAAACCGATATGAATCATTTTCAGCACAAAGAAGCTATAATTATCGGCACCAATAATTATTTTGATTAAAGCGTCATAGAACGATCAATACTTCGAGGTTTTAAAAATGTATTGATAAAGATCCATCTTATGGAAATTACAATAAAAAGTTTATCCTTTTTTGATTTCAGGAGGCCGCAATAGAAAATAATTAATTCATTTTGTACCAGATATTTTTTGTATTGTAATCTAGTTTTGTTTGCCTATAGAATGATAAGCGGTACATGTTTGTAGCAGCATAACATCTCCCAAACAAATAAGACTGAACATTAGTCGATTTAAAAATTCAGAAGAAGATATTGGTTGTTTTTTGTTGCTGCAAACGGTAATTGGCAATCAGTCATCTATAAGAAGATAAGCTACATAAGATTGTCGCGGCATAACATTTGCCAAACAAATACCACTGGTATGTATGTCAAAATTAAAATGATTTGTATTTGAGGAATGACTTGCGATAAGCCAACAGAGAAAAAATGTGAAGTCACAATTAAATTCTCATTTAGAATCTCCTTTGTGACTTCGGAGCTATATATTCATAAAGTGTATTTTCTTTTCTATCAGGTATGCGATGGAAATTGATTTCAACGCAATATCTTTATACTGATTTTTTAACAGGCGCGAATGTTAATTTATAACCGGACAACATTGAGTGGATGAAAACAACATAAGGTTCCCGCGATAATCGGATATATGCCGGAACGAAGTCTGTAATAGAAATAGACTTAAGGATTATCAACTCAGCGACTCCAAGCAATTTTGATAGATAACTAATTTTGCACGCTATTTCCATTTTAAAAATGGAAAATTTTGCATTATTTATAAGCGAACCAAAAATGAAATGGAATTCAAAAACTACATGATTGAAATCGCGTTCCAAAAGCTATCTGATTATTCTAAGGTTAACCTATATATTATATTACTCACTGGTGGCGGCAGACTGATGTAACGTATCACAAACCCAGCAGCAATAAGGAACACATCACGGAACAGTATTACTCCGGCTAACCACAATGGTAGTAAATCGCAATAACCCATTGATATAACCAATGAACCCATTAGGACTTTATCAGCAGCAGGATCCAAAAATGAGCCGGCCTTACTTGCCTGGCTGGGCCATCGGCGGGCAATTTGGCCATCAAGCTGCAAATAGCAAACAAAAACACCTTCACTAAACATATAACTTCACAAAGTCTCCCCGTGTCAGACTTACCAAATCCGATATACCAGCAACTACCAACAAACTTATGGCCATTTCGTAACCACCATCAACTATCACATAGCCAATGTACGGCGATAGGAACATACGTCCCATTGTCAGCATATTCGGTATGGTCATGATATTCTCTCTCTCGATAACTCCCTCCATTTTCTCACGTACCTTCTGTTGGACTTTGTGGCTTGCCTCCCTAATGTCTCCAGCAATGACATTTTTACGCTCTATAAATGATTCCCGCTGCTTATCGATCACATCCCGTATATCGTCGGCAATGACATTTTTACGCTCTATAAACGATTCCCGCTTCTTGTCCAAAACATCCTGCAGCATGTCTCTACCCTTGAGGGTTCTCATGTGCAGCATATGCTTTTTGCGATCGGCATACATACGCAGGGTGGCTACATCCCAATTGCGGTACTGATTAACGTCCACGAAGGAAATGCGAATGAAGCCGGTAGCCGCAGCATAACGATTCAAGCAATTAATAACAGAGTTATGCATGTGAGAACTAGCTCCGGCTGTAGCCATTTCCGTTAGATTTTTGAAGCCACAACGTCGCCTCGCAACTTGACGGAATATTGTAACGGGTAACATATTGAATAATAGGTTGGTTGTTGTAGAGCACAAGTAAATAGGTCAGTTCGAATTAATTTGGCTTTTGCAGGAAATGAATCCAATAGGTGCTTTGGTTAGACCTTAAAAAGACAAGATAATTTGATTAGGCATTTTCCTATTTAAAAATAGCACCACACAATGAAAAGAAAAGACATTTGTTTTTCAATTTGCTTGTTTCGATTATGCCAGAAACATTATCTCCTGATCGCGGACAACAGACAAGTACCGTGTGAATTTTGTACCAGGCGGCTTGTTAATTGATTTGTCCACGACAAATAACGTACATCCTTTGAATAAATTACCATTTGAGAATTACTCGGAGAAATCGTTGCATATACAACGTCCTTGAAATACGAGAGAACTTTAATTATTTTTTGTTTTTAATAATTTTCCACCAATATTTTATTTTCATTGCCTTATCTCTGTCGGTGGTGGCAGCGAAAATACGATTAGTCGATATATCAATTTTCGATATTTTGGTATGAAGAAATTAGTAGTACAACGTATCGTAATGTTAATGTGAAAACGTTTTAGGTTGCTACTTAAATAGCCGACGTTAGCGTATGGCGTCTTTCAAGGTGTTGTTGTGTGTACAAAAAATAATAGGCATGCTTTCGTTACAAGCTAACGATTTTAGTTTAGCACTTTGCAACGAAAACAACTGACTTCCACTAACTGGTGCATAAGATGTAAGTGGCGGATTTCTACTATTCGTGAAATGTATTTATAAAACATAAATTTAATATTCTATGTTCAATTATTTACACTCTTTTGCAAATATTAAAATAATTTTCCATTTTTGATCTTCTTCTTCCCGTTAATTCAAAATTATTGACAACAATCTGTCCAAAAATCAACGTGCAAGCTTTGGCTTAGGCAAGAGGCAATCAGGCAGTCCAACGAAAGATGGAAAGAAATCGGCACCTGCAGGGTAGCTAGACACCTATAGGGTACCTAAACAAATCTGGCCAAGGTATGACCTGAGAAGATCAAAATATTTCCTCGCACTAGAGAGGCAAAGATTGCCTACGTTAGTATCAGTTCTGACGGGACACTGCTTGATCGGCGAACACGCCAAAAGATTGCGTATTGACTCTAATGACTTCTGCAGAAGCTGTGGAGATGAGGAAGAAGTGGAGAGCATTGAGTACTTGCTATGCGACTGTCCCGCTCTGAGTAAACGACGACTGGACATTCTGGGGTCGGTCTTTCTAGGCAGCCTAACAGATAAATTTGTATATCAAACAGGTTGTTTTCGATGAGGGGCATTTCTGCCCGTGGTAACACTAGGGACCTAAACTGGTCTATGTGAGCTTGTATAAAAAAATACGGCTGCCACCCTAACCTAAACTTAACGAAAACACGTCTAATAAGTTGAAATTCGTGTTTGACGTTAAAGCCGTGTTTTCGTTACAACATAGGTGCTTAATTTGTATGGGGAGCTAAGCTCTTTTAAGCATTTGGTGCTTGTGTTCCTGTCTTAAGCGTGGTACTATGTTTATTTTTCGCGTTGAAATCCCATATAAAAACAAAGTCGCAAAAAAAACTGCGAAATTTTTTCGTTTGTGGTACTATGATTATTCAGTCACTCGCTTTCGTCTGGAATTTGGTTTATCTAAGGTTCGTTCGTTCGTTCGCCTGGCCTTACGTCAACGACTTTAGCAATTTACCAATTGGAAAATAATGTTATTGCCAGATCAATAATTTCACAACTTCCGGTCTAAAAAAGCACACATTTTTGTATGGTCGACCTTAGAAAATACACCTCTGTATCCTTTACACCAGCGGTGGCCAAAAATCAACCCTGGGTGGGTCAGCTGAGCAGATCCAACACTCTCATTTCTTTCTCTCTCTCCCGTCTCTCTCATTGTGCACTGATGATTTTTTTCCATCTTAGCGAGCTGCCAATGTTGACTTCTTTATGCTTAAATATGTATACAATTTTATTACTATTTAATTGTTTTTACATTAATTATATTATTATCTACTTATTTTCTGCTTTTAATAACGTTTTTTGTTATTGTTCCTATCAGTCGACAAATAAAATAAAGTGACTCGATCTGACATTTGTGTTCGCCCAGTTGACAGCAGAGAGAGGTAGAGAAACCAAAATTTACACTGAAATGATTACGTTTTCATACGAGTTCAGTATCGTGCGACTTGTCGTTGTGATGTTAGTGAAACCCAAATCAGCTGTTTGTCGTCTGGCAGGCGAACGAAAGCAAAATTTTAAGTTATAGAAACAGGCTGGTAAAGTCTAAAGTTTATGCGGACAAACACGCTTCGATTCAGGCCTTGGAGCAAAACATCACGCGTGTCATTCGCCAGTTACCAGTCGAACTTTTAAACTATTGAAGACATCGTTACAGGTGATACACTAAATAAAAGTTTGAAACATCTACTTAATCTCAAGTGTTTTATAAGTCACAAGCTCTTTAAAATTGGTATAATTTCGTAAATACAAACCTTTACATCTTCGCCAAATAAATAAAAATACTCGTTATATTTTGTTTGTTTTTTCTTGCTTTTTATTTTTCAAATGTTTTATTAGAATTTTTTTTTTCATTTTATTGACTTTCGGTTGGTTTGAAACTGTATTGCTGTTTTTGTTTATCCACTTTGGGTTTGAGTTTAAATTTAAAATGATTCATTGTTTTACATTTGTTGGTTGGTTTATTGTTGGTAATTGTGTTTTGAATTTCAATTAATTATTGTTTTGGGTTTTTTTCTTATTCCTCGCGGATGTAAGACTATCATTTTCCATTTCATTTAACTTTACAGTTAATCATACGTAATTGTCATAATAATAAGAATAATAATAATCATAATCATAATAAATATGCAGTTTTTTCATAACATTTTTTATTATTTAAATTTGATTTTTCTATTACTTTTTTCATTTTGTTGTTGTTCTTGTTAAATTGTTTAAATTGTTCCACTTTTAAGAGTGTATCGAGCATTTTGCGTGTCCGAGTGTCGGTGTAAATCTGTGTTTCGGTGTGTGTGTGTCGGTTTGCTAAATATTCTGAACTTTTTATAGAGAAATAAAACAAGCCTTCAAAATATTTATTTGTCGGTATTTTTATTACATATTTTGCTTTTTTTTCATGTTTGTGTGGTGGTGTTGTTGTTTAGTTGTTAGTTGTATATTATTGCTACAATTTGATATAAACGTTTTGTGTGTTTTTGTTTTTTTTTTTACAAAACCAAAAATTGCAGAAAATGCATGTAATTTTTGACTTATCTGACTTTTGATGTCGCATAAATTAAATTTCGTTTCAAAATCGCAGGCAAAGTACACCATAGGTGGTAGAGCGGTCGTCGGCTTGGCGATGCGGTTTGCAATGGACATGCAAAAGTATATATGAATATGTTTGTGGTTTTTACTTTTTCCCTACAATGTGGTGGCATTGCATTTTAATATTAAACGGGAACAAAATAGAGCAATATTTGTTACAAATTCTAATGGTTTTTATTTGGAATTTGAATGATAGCAAATGCCATTTACATTGAAATGATATATGGGTATTTCCAAGAACCTAAGTTTTGACAAATTTGGAAATTACACAGTTGTAAAATTTGACCTCGTTTTGACATAAGTTTCTAAAAGTGCTTTTCTAAAGTAACAAAAATGTCATTTGGAGTTTTCTGGTTTAGATCCAATTCCGATTTTATCGTATCGTGAATTTTTTATTTATTTATTACAGTTAAAATTATTACAATTAATGCATTAGCAAGAGGCACTAGCATCTAAGGCCCTTATTCATAAAAATTTAATGAAGGTTTGAAGAACGCTTTAACACTGCTAAAGCGTTCCTCAAACCTTCTTTAACTTTTAATGAATAAGGCTATCGGCCTAATGGTTATCGTGAATATTTTGGATAGCTGAAACATCTTTTTTTGAGAAAATTTAATTTTCCAATGGCTATATCTAGTTAACCGATGGGAATTTTGTTTTACGGCCCTTAGCATCATTGTAGGCTTAGACTAGGAGAACAAATATTTAAAACAAACTCTTTCGAAAAAACAGCAGCTGGTGTTTAAAAATTGCAAAATTGTCGAGAAATTGTCAATTTGTCGAGAAATTTCTGCACATAATTTATCATAACTCGGAAACGACTTGTCCGATTTGGTTAAAATAAATTTAGGACATTTTTTTAATCTAAACAAAAGTTTCAGAGCAGGCTTTAGTTGTCTTTGAATTTTATCTATATTGAAAATTTTGTTAAAATTGCATTCTCTACAAAATTTCTTAAAATTAATTAGAAAATGTTTACCCAAAAAAATTTTGTTCAAATTTCTAGGTCAATGAGCGATTGTTTTCACTGTCTGTTTAATGAGATTAATAAAATATAATATCGTAAAATTTAAATTTCTTAAAAATTTCTGCAAAGTTTCACTGAAATTGCTTTTTGTTAGAAAATTTCATTGAAATGCATTTCTCTGACAAATTATTGCATTGCATTATTCTGCAAAATTTCGTTGAAATTAAATTTTTCCAAACGATTTAATGAGAAATTAAATTTTTTTTCAATTATTAAATTTTTCAATAAAAATTCTTGTAATTGTTTTTTTTTAAATTCCTTCAATTTGCATCTTTCTAGAAAATTCCTTCAAATTTATATTTTTCTTGAAATTTTTTTTAAGATGGCATTATCTACAAAATTTCTTAAAATTAATTAGAAAATTTTTACCCAAAAAAAATTTTGTTGAAATTTCAAGGTCAATGAGCGAATTAACGACGACTGAGTTGGTTAATAATCGATGAGTCGTTTAAAGACAGTGACTCCTGATTAGTGATCACTGCCCGGATTAAAGGTCGTTAACTGAAGACCTATGAAAGAAATTTTCTGGAAAAATGTAAAGAAAAATGCAATTTGAACCACATTTTCTAGAAAAATTTTATGTCGAAAGAAATTTTCTTTAAATATGCATCGATATAATTTTCTAGAAAAAAAATTTCAATAAAAATTTATTTTTTTAACAAAATTTGCAAAAAATAATATTGACGAAATTTTCTAGAAAAACACAATTTTGAAAAAAATTATAGAAATATTAATTTTTAACGATTTCTTTAAGAAAATTCAAATTTTTATGACATTTTTTTAAAATACCAAATTACATAAATTTTTCTATAAAAAATCGATTTCTATTCAATTTTGCTGAATGTTTCTATACAAATTTTAAATTAATAGGGAAATTTTTTTAATCTGAACTTAGTTTCAGAGCTAGCTTTCCCACATAAATGTAATTTATGACTCTATTTTAACAAATCGTACAAAACACTCCTAAAATGGGGATGGCGTGGATGAAATGTTCTACCAAAATGTTGGCCATGACATTTTACTATATAAGTATAGGTACGGGCAACCCAGAGCCCAGAACATAACACAAACAGGAGAAAACAGAGAAAATCCAATCAAAACTTTGAGATATGTCTCAACAAATTTATATTGAAAAATTTGCGATTTTGAGGTTTCTAACCAGTTTGATATACATATTTCTCCTAGTTTTCATTCTAAAACATGCTAAGTCGACTTAGCATGTTTTAAGGGAATTGCATTTTTAACTTCTAAACATTCCAATTTATATTCAATCAAAATTTGGTGTCTAACCGTCAACCCAATCAAAAGTTATTCACGAAAGAGTACAGGTCATTCCATTTGCATTACAAAGGAATTCCACACAAAATTTAAAAAATCCATCAAACTTTGATGGCCTCTTCTGAAACACTACGATTTTTGCACTTGGCATAGTTTTGAATGGAGGTATCGAATTATGCTGAGGGCCGTAGAAAAAAACTGCGATCGGTTAACTAGACATAGCCGTTGGAAAAAATAAATTTTCTCTGAAAAAATGTTCAAAATCAAGTTTCAACGAAAATATTCAAGATACGATAAAATCCGAATTGGAGTTTAAATCAGAAAAATGCAAATGAATGTGGTGTGTAAATGAGCGCGTTTTACAAGCCACATCATTTATCAAAATATCATGAAATTCCTAGAACTTTTGGTAAAATTTGAAAATCCGTTTTAGAAATTTCCAAAAAATTAAATAATTATAAGTTTTGAAGGAATTGAAGTAGACGTTTCAATGTATCATTTGTGACGATCGATATCTTATTTATTATATGCTTTTTAAAATCGATTTCTTTTAAATAATTTCGTAAAGCACACTTTTAGGCTCAAAATTTGCATAGTATAGTTAAGGTAAGTACACACGATTTGCAGATCGGACAACGTTGCCAGAAAAATGGCGGAAAAATGCAACCCTGTGAATTTACAACCGTGTGAACACACAATTTTTGTTTTGCAAAGTTAGCAGAAAAGTCATTGCGAGATAATTTGCAGATTGTTATATGTGCGAAGTTTTTGCATGTGACAACGGCGCCATTGCCAGAAAACATTTTATTTGCAACACTGTCTGTAATGTATTTTTATTGGCAATCCTGCATATAAATATTTACAACATATATTGTAAATATATAAAATTGTAATGTTTTCTTGCAATCGTGTGCACTGTCAATTCACCTTTGCCTAACAATCTGTCATTGTCCGTATATTTACAGCACTTTAGCAGGGTTGATAACGTTTGCCGATCTGGCAATCGTCTATACTCAAGGTAAGTACAGACGATTTGCAGATCGGACAACATTGCCAGAAAAATGGCGGAAAAATGCAACCCTGTGAATTTAGAACCGTGTGAACATACAATTTTTGTTTTGCAACGTTTCTGCTAGATAATTGCGAGATAATTTGCTGATTGTTATATGTGCGAAGTTTATGCATGTGACAACGGCGCCATTGCCAGAAAATCAATTTATTTGCAACACTGTCTATAATGTATTTTGATTTGCAATCCTGAATATAAATATTTACAAAATATATAGTAAATATATGAAATTGTAATGTTTTCGTGCAATCGTCTGAACTATCAATTCACCTTTGACTAATAATCTGACATTGCCCGTATATTTGCAGCACTTTAACAGGGTTGATAACGTTTGCCGATCTGGCTATCGTCTATACTCAGCTTCAGCTTTAGTCGTGCTACACACGAGGCATTTTTTTCCAAGCAAGTGTCAAACTTTGTGGGAGAGAGCTCTTTCCGCCTGCCTCTATCTCTTACAAATTTTGACACTTGCTTGGAAAAATTTTCTTTGTGTGAATCTGGACTTACAGAAGACGTTTCAAGCTTTATTTTAAGGTATCAATTGTACCTATATCTCTCTACTGTTTTACAAGGTAAGCTAATTTCAGTCATCAAAATTTTGTCGCCTAAAAGTATGCTTCACTGACACACGTGAAAATATTATACCGACTTTGAGAAGCCTTCAACATCTAAACTATTCGAGACATCGTTACAGGTGATACCTTAAATATAAATTAAATTCAAACGTCTACTTAATCTCAAGTGTTTCTAACAGTTACAAGTTTTTAAAAATTGGTAAAATTTTGTAAATAAAAATCCAAATGGCATTTTGTTATATTCGAAAAGCGCTTTCAGAAACTGAAGTCAGAACGAAGTCAACTTGCGATGACTTCTAAAATGTGGTACTGTATTTCATTAAATAGAAACAAATAAAATAGCATAAGCAGCAATATTTTATATAAATAGCAATATTTTATATAAATATAGCAAACGTTGTTTAAATAAAAATAATATTAATATATGATTATTTATAAGAGATGAAATTTTGTAATGTTTTAAATATTTTAAAAATCGCACAGCTTTCGATATAATTCCTTATAATAAGCCAAATTTTAGAAGTTAAAAATATCTAATTAATAAAGTTACATATATAATGAAACAAATATTGTTCGGATGCCACAACATTTGCCAAAAATATATAGCGTTCGAACAAAGTTTAATATGTCTATAAAATTCTTATTAATCTACAATTTTGCTAATGGCAAAGAAATTCAAAAGTTCTGTATTTTCGTGAAATAACATACACATATTGGAAAAAAAATCGGTAACATTCGGTATATGGAAATACCCATACATAGATACATATATATATAAAATTTATTGATTGTGGCAATTTTTATGAGAGTTTAATTTGAAACGATATAGGCTAAATTATGATGACATTTTTCAATTTGCACTTTTTTATTGCCTTAATTTGAAATTCCAATGAAATAATGTCCGTTTCATATTTGTTTAAAATATCGATTGAAATTAATATCACATAAATTGAATTTGAATACAAATTAGTTAAGATTCTCATGAACTGTCAAATTATAAAGCAGTGTTATTAAATTTTTGTTTGTGATTAACATGACACTGAAATGGCTAGCAGTTTTTTGAAAAAAAAAAGAGTTTATTTTTGAAGAAAATTTTTTTTAAACATGTGTCAACTGTATTTACATTACACAGTACAACACATGATTTTGGGGACTCAATTCTGAGAATTGGACCTGAAAGTAGCCCCAAAATAAGAACTTCTGCATCATTCGTTTAGTCAAGTTGGCTCAATTTATAATTTAATGGCCATACGATTTTTGTTGCTCAAGGTGGATTTTTAGCACTGTTTCTCGGTATACTGTACGGAATATATCTTTTGTGTCTGAAACAAAGTTGTAGATATTGAATAGGAGAAAAAAATGCGGAACAAACCTACCCGAAAAAAGTACATCCAGTGCCTTAAAAACCGCAAAAATCCCCAAAAATTCATAAAATATATGTCAGTAAAATAGTGAAAAACATTTCTGCACATAATTTATCACAACTCGGGAGCGCGGGGATGAAATATTCCTCAAAAATATTCGCCAACTCATTTTATTATACTCGTATATGTTTGAACACAAAAAAAAATTAACACAAACACCAAAAGGCCGTCAAAATCCTGTTTACTGGTAATGCTTCGACCGCTAGTACGTATGAGTATTAATTAATCTTATAATCAATGTTATTTATACGACATAGAGACCGAATATATGACAATGCTGCACTACCAGGCACAATATTGCTTTGACTGGCAATTAGAGTTGTGTAGTTCGTGAACGAACTAGTTCAATTGAACGGGTCACTACACTGAACTGAACGAACTAGTTCACAAAACGGACAATGACTCGTGATTAGTGGTCCCTGAGCAGATTAAAGATCATTAACTTTATTGAAGGCCTATGAAAGAAATTTTCTGAAAAAATTCAATTTTGAGGAATTAAAAAAAAATCAATTTCAACGAAATTTTCTAGAAATGTCAAAAGAAATTATCTATAAATATGCATCGACATAATTTTGTAGAAAAAATAATTTTTTCAATAAAAATGACTCCTGATTAGTGGTCCCTGACCAGATTAAAGATCATTAACTTTATTGAAGGCCTATGAAAGAAATTTTCTGAAAAAATTCAATTTGGAGGAATTAAAAAATAATCAATTTCAACGAAATTTTCTAGAAATGTCGAAAGAAATTATCTATAAATATACATCGACATAATTTTGTAGAAAAAACATTTTTCAATAAAAATGTTTTTTTTTGACAACGATTTTTTACGATTTTATATACATCGACATAATTTTGTAGAAAAAAGTTTTTCAATAAAAATGTTTTTTTTTGACAAAATTTGCAAAAAAATGTTGACGAAATTTTCTAGAAAAATGTAATTGAAAAGAAATATAAAAAATGTACTTTTAACGATTTTTTAAAAAAAAATCATTTTCTATGATATTTTATAAAAATATGCATTTTCTACAAAATTTCTTAAAATTAATTAGAAAATTTTTGTTGAAATTTCAAAGGTCAATGACCCAAATGACGGCCACTGAACGCATTAAAGATCGATGATACTCCTGATTAGTAATCACAGATATTTTCTAGAAAAATGTAATTTTGAAGAAAATTATAGGAAAATTAATTTTTATAGGATTTTTTTTAAGAAAAATACATATTTTAAATACCAAATTACACAAATTTTTCTATAAAAAATCAATTTCTATTAAATTTTGCTGAAAGTTACTATATAAATTTTAACTTTTTTTCTAAATTTACACCAGAAATGCAGTTTTGATGAAATTAGAAAGAAAATATTAATTTAGGGAAAATGTTTATTTCTGTTGAAAATTTAGAAAAATTGCATTTTCTACAAAATTTTTAAAATTTGTTAGAATATTTTTATTTATTTTTTCTGGAAAAACTCAATTTTGAAGAAAATTTAAAGAAAAATTAAATTTCAACGAAATTTTCTAGACAAATTTAATGTCAAAAGAAATATTCAATAAAAATGTTTTTTTTGCCAAAATTTCGAAAGAAATAATATTCATGATATTTTCTAGAAAAATTAAATTTTGAAAAAAAATTATAGAAAATTGCAATTAAGAAAAATTAAATTTTTATGCCATTTTTTTAAATATCAAATTCGACAAATTTGCTAAAAAAATCGATTTCTATTAAATTTTGCTGAAAGTTTCTATAAAAATTTTAAGTTTCACTAAGAATGCAATTTTGCTGAAAATACCAAACAAATTTAATTTTGCGACAATTCTGTAGAAACATACAACAATTTCGTCATTTTTGGAGGATATAATTAAAAAATTAAAATTCATATTTTTAGAAAATTTCGAAGAAAAATCGTTGAATTTTATTTCTCTTGAAAATGTTGTTAAAATTTCATTCTCTACAAAATTTCTTAAAATTGATTAGAAAATGTTTACCCAAAATCAATGAGCCAATTAACTTCCACTAACGGATTAAAGATTGATGAGTCGTTTAAAGGACAATGACTACTGATTAGTGGTCACTGCCCGGATATAAGATGGACCCACTTGAAAGAAATTTTCTGAAAAAACTCAATTTCGAAGAAATTTTATAGAAAAATTAAATTTCAACGAAATTTTCTACAAAAATTTAATTTAAACGAAATTTTCTAGATAAATTTAATTTCGAAAGAATTTTTCTGTAAATATGCATCGACATAATTTTAAAGAAAAAAAAGAAATTTTCAATAAATATGTGTTTTTGGCAAAATCTGAAAGAAAATAATATTGACGATATTTTCTAGAAAAATATAATTTTGAAAAAAAATATGAATTAAAATAAATTTTTAACGATTTTTTTAAAAAATTAAATTTTTATGTAATTTTTTTAAAATATCAAATTGGACAATTTTTTCTATAAAAAAATTCGATTTCTATTAAATGTTGCTGAAAGTTTCTATAAAAATTGTAGCTTTCACTAAAAATGCAATTTTGATGGAATGAGCAAGGAAATATTAATTTAAGAAAAAATATGTAGACAAATAAAAATTTCGTCAGTTTTGAAGGATATAGTGAGAAACGTGAAATTTCATCTTTTTAGAAATTTCGTAGAAAATCGTTGACATTTTTTTTCTACAAAATTTCATAAATTAAACAGAAAGCGGATTATAGATTGATGAGTCGTTTGAAGGACAATGGCTCCTGATTAGTGGTCACTGCCCGGATTAAAGGCCCTTAACTTTATTGAAGGCATATGAAAGAAATTTTCTGGAAAAACGCAATTTCGAAGAAATTCTAAAGAAAAATTCAATATCAACGACATTTTTTTTAAATGCCGAAAAAAAATTTCTTTTGCTGCATCCCCATTATTTTTTTTTTTAAATATATTTCAATAAAAATGTATTATTGACAAAATTTACAAAAAAAAATAATAGTGATGTTATTTTCTAGAAATATGTAATTTTGAAAAAAATGTATAGAAAAAATTATTTTAACGTTTTTTAAGAAAAAAATCTATTTTTATGACATTTTTTAAAATTGTAGAAACATTTTTCTATAAAAATTTGATTTCTTTTAACTTTTGCTGAAAGTTTCTATGAAAATTGTAACTTCCACTAAATTTACAATAGAAATGCAATTTTTATGAAATTAAACAGTTTTGAGGGATATAATTAAAAAAATGAAATTTCATATTTTTAGAAAAATCGTTGAATTTTATTTATCTTGAAAATTTCGTTAAAATTGCATTCTCTGCATTCTCGACAGAAACCGATGATGATTTTTCTGTCAAAACCTGTTAATTGGCTAACAAATCACGGTTTTAATTTTTTTCGGATCTTATTATTTGTTAATGTTATGGCCGAAATAAAAAAATTAAGGAAACGTTTCGAAAAACTAAGTTTTGCAGAACAACATTTTTTAGCGCCCAATCGCTTTAAATGGTTTCTCAAATTTTTAAAACGAAATCTATTAAATTATTTTGTGACCGATGCAAATCGATTCGGCACCACTTGAATTTTTATCCACATGATGGCAACAAATACACACACATTTTGGAGACTGACAGGTATTCATAAAATTGTCAAAAATTTATATACATATGTATATGGGGTTCTGTACACCTTACACTGAATTAAGTATTAAGTCAATTTTCTTAAGTTTGAAAAATCTTTACATTATTTGGCGCCAGTCAATGTCATTTTCTTTAATATTAGGACACTTTTTTCAGTGTAAGGTATTTCTATTTGTATTATGCATGTTTTTGTATGTATGTTCGGTATATTATAGTGTCTGTGAGTGTGTGTGTGTGTGTTTGTGTGACTATGTAACTGTTATACTTATAACTAATGAGGTATAATGTAAGAAATACGTATGTAGTAGTCGTAGTAATAATAGTATTGGTATTATAGTATGTATGTATGTATAATTTTATTTAAATATTTTGTTTTAGATAATAATTAAATTTGTCGTTTTGGTAATTTGTTGCGGTTGCTTGCTTTGCTTGTTAATTGGAAATTAGTTAATTAAGTATTTAATAATTAGGTAAATAAGTAAGAATACTTGTATATATATATATATATATATGTATATACATATATGTGTATGTATATAATGAAGCATAAACTGATTTCATTGGAAATTTCGTTAATTAATTAAGTTTCATTGGTTTTTTTTCGATTTTTTTTGTGAGTTCTGTTTTGCTTTTTTTTTCTAGCCTTTATCTGGCATTTTACATTCGTTCTGCATTGTCATTTAGTTAGAGAAAATAAATTTTCTTTGATTTTTTTCTTCCTTTCAAATATAATTTCAATTCATTTTTTGCACTGAGTTTTTTCATTATAAACATTTTCATTTCCTTTGTTTCTCAATTTGAGGAGCGGTGCCGGTGTTTAGTTTTCCTTAGTTTTTTCTTGTTCTATTATTTTCTATTTAATTTATTTTATTTTTGTAGTTAAAATTAAAAATTTACTTTTGTTTGGTTTTTGTTTCGTATTTTTTGTTATAATAATTTTCAACATTCTATATATATATTTATAGACTCTATATAATAATTACTAAATTTAATATTGTTTCGTTATTATTTAATTTATAACTACGAGTATTTTGTTTTCTCATTTTTTTGGTTTAAATTTTAATTTTAATTTCGCTAAAATTGTTATTAAGTTTTTATTTTGTATTTTTGGTTTTTGTTTGTTTTTTTTGGTTGGTATTTATTTGAAAACTACAAATTTTCTAAGTGTTAATTGTTGTTTGTTTTTTTTTTTTTGGTTTTGTTTGTTCATTCTTTCTAAGACTAAATATTGATTTTCTTAAATTTGCTGTATTTGTTTCTTATTCCGTTTTTTTGGTTTGTTTTGCTTTTATTGGTATTTATTTTGTATTAGCTTAATATTTAGTACCACAGTCGAAGAGAATTTATTTGTTTGTTTCCTTTTTGGGTTGTTCTTGTTGTTGTTAGTTAATTTGTCTTGAAGTACTTTAGAATTTGGGAGATTTTCATAGATTTCTGGGGGCGGGGGAGTATTTCATTTTTTTCTAAGTGTGTTTGTTTTTTGGTTACAAGAAAATAGTTTATGAAATAAAGTTGATTTGATTTGCTAATTAAGTAAAACAAGTGCCCTATTAACAAAAATGGAGAGATTTTTTTTAGAATACAAGTAGGTGTTTTTGGTGAGATTTCGCGTGTTTTTTTTGCGGAACCCAACATCACAGAATTTTCTACATCTAGCAATTTTTTAATGGGTTATGTTCAAAATTATTTACAATATATTTTTTCATCTTTGAAAGTTACATTTTACTCCTCGAATTAGAAAATATTATGAATGAGATTCTGTTGAAATTTTAAAGTAATAATATGTAAATATAATGTTTTCTATTTCTATTTAGAAATATTTGTAAGACTTAAACCCCTGAGGAAGTATAAGGAAAATTCTGGAAGATTTGTTATGAATTTATGTGGAGGAAATCTTATAATATACAGAAAACATATATTTTTTTTAAATTTCATTACACAATATTCAAACTGTGAGTCTCGTAAATGTCGTTTTACACTATGCAACAAAAGAACAATTTTTGTCTCCGAGACCTAAAAACTATTTTGTGTATATTGAGGCATACTATTTTATGAATCACATTGCGTTGCTCTTTCACATGCGCTGTCCATGTAGTAAAGAGAGTGGTCGATGAGTTGGTGGGGGTAATTTTCCCACCACGAAGAAATTGGCAATTCTCGCAGCGCAGAAATTGGAAATCTCAGCTAGGTAGACATTCAGCCTTTCACATATGTCATCAATGAAGGGGCCCGACGTCAGAATTGTACAGTCATCAGCATATGATACGATTTCAACGCCGTCAGGTGGAGGTGCAATTTCGGAAAGGTGGGGTTTTCAGGGTTTTCCCCACCTTGGGGACAACCCTGGTTTGGACTTCTTGTTTCTGAATTGCACATACCACTGGCGCCCGAACATGTAATTGACGTTCCAACGTTTCAAATTGGTCGGAAGGGATGTGTTTGCGATGTCCTCAAAATACATGGCGTCAAACGGCACGAGAACTTTCCTGTTACCGGGCTTGTTCTGGTGAAGACCGCTGATTACATGTGTGGATATGGCGTGCAAAGCAGTACTCGTACTATGCTGCTTTCGTAATCCGTGCTGATGATCGTCAAATGGAAAATTTCCAATCAGACTCGGGAGGATTAACGCCTCAATCGCCTTTACCACTGACGAGAAAAGGGAGATAGGCCTTTACGATTCTCCCTTACTCGCATATTTGCCCGGTTTTAGTAGCGGGCGTAAA
This sequence comes from Eudasyphora cyanicolor, assembly GCA_963930755.1. NCBI lineage: Eukaryota > Metazoa > Arthropoda > Insecta > Diptera > Muscidae > Eudasyphora > Eudasyphora cyanicolor. The sequence continues at coordinate 289,957,249 of OZ005734.1, read as the reverse complement.
GTAGAGTAATACGACGCATTACTCTACTTTACGCTCTGTCACTCACGGGTGACACCACTGTGACTAACTCTTCGGGTTAGTCACAGTGGTGGCACCAAATGTGACTGCCGTCCGGTCGTCTTTCCTGCCTGAATTCGAGAGTGACTTAACCGTTGCCCACACCTTACCAATACCGGAACTTAAGTTGCACTGCTTCAAACGAACCAGCCATTTATTCCGCTTATATTCGTCGACTTTCCTCCAGATTTCTAGATTCATTTCCCTGATTCTAAGATCAGGTTAGGACTAAGGTTAGGATGGCGAATTTCATTACGCTCGTCTGCTAGTCCCGTTGCATCTGCTGGGAAATTAGGTCGTATCGCTTTTATGATGCCTCGGAATTTTTTCTCAGCTACCCGAACATCTTAGGGGATGGGTAGTTCACTGAATCTGAGGTTGGTGAATTCTCTGAAACCGTTCCAATCCTCTTTCCTTTGTTTCAGGAGAGTACGGCGTTCAGATATGATGAAATCGGCTGGTTTATCTATGGAGAGGATTATGGGGAGTTGGTCTGATCCTAATGAAATGACGGGCTGCCAGGTGACTTCATTTATCAGATCAGGCGACACGTTGGAGATAACTGGCGAGCTACTGCAATCACCCATAGTTCGTGTGGAGGCCTCAGAACCCTCAGTCAATGTGCATAACGTAGAGCCATCTATTTGCTAAGCCAAAGCAATGCCTCTTTGGTCATTAGCTCGTGATGGACATTAAAGTCTCCTAGATCCACGCGGTTCATGCTCTGCAGTAACGGACTGATGTCCGGAAAATAACGCGGAGAACAGCTACCAATCGGAAGTATGTATACGTAATACAGCTCTATCTCGGTAGTGCCTGACTTAATTGCTACCCCCATACATTCAAAGTATGGGTCTGTAGAGTCAAGCTCAGGCGAGATAGGTCTGTATTACGTAGCACTTTGTAACCCTGGCAACTGTGGAAGCTGCATTTGTCGTTCAGCTTTGTTTTATGGATAGCAGCGACCTTGATGTTCTTCTGATTCATAAAGTCTACAATCATGTTGATTTTGCCGCGAAGACCATTGCAATTAGACTGCTTGTTTTGTTCAGGCGTTGGCACAGCAACATGTGGTGTTGATTGATGTGCATGTTGCTGTAGTGGAGATTGCGGCGGTGTCCTATAAACATAAGGCGTCGATGACGTATACGACGGGGATGACGACACTGACAACTGCGATTCTTGAGGCACACTGTGAGGTATGGAGGCACAGCAGGCTCCAACATATCCCTCTATGCGGCGATATCCGCCGGCGGTTCTAAGGCCAGAACAACCCCTGAGATGCAACCACTCCATACATCGGGTACATGTTTCTGATGTTGAGTAGCCACGTATAAGGTTCCCGCAGACAGAGCATAAATATTGTTGTGGTCCTGGTTTTCTTTAGGTCCCGGCACGGACTAAAAGAATTCGGAGCAGACACTCCGGTATGTGCATCTCCCAAGGCGAAAAAATGGACGAACACTGCTAAGGTGGCAGCCCCTGGCCAAAGAATTGCAGCTTCGGGTCAATCCGGTACAAAGAACCGGCTGCCATGGGATTGCCAACGTAACGTGGTTATAAACACTGGCGTTGTCATTTACTCGGAAGTCAGGCTGTCATCAATTATATCTAAATTCACAAATAGCCCTCGACTGCCGCAGATCTCTTAACGAGTTGACTGAGCAGCTTAACATAAACCCCATATGGGTACCTGGGCATAGGGATATCCCGGGGAACTGCAAAGCTGATGAACTTGCTAAGAATGGGACGATATTACAAATTTTCAAGGATTTTTGTATATATATTGGTGCGTAACTGTCCACATGCAAGCTTTGGCGTAGGCAGTCCAACGAAAGATGGACAAGCTAGACAAATCTGGCCAAGATACGAACTAAAAAGTTCAAAATGTCTTCTCGCACTAGAGAGGAAAATACCGTCCACGTTAGTGTCAGTACTGACGGTACGGCGATCAAGCCACAAGATTAGGTATTGAGTCCAATGACATCTGTAGGAGCTGTGGTGATGAGGAAGAAACGGAGGGCATTGAGCAACTTCTTTGCTACTGTCTCTTCTTAAGTAAACTACGTCTGGATATACTGGGGTCGGCCTTTCAAGGAAGTCTGACAGATCTTTCCAGCACCGATATTCGTACTACTTCGTTTTGATGAGCGTCATCTGTGTCGGTGGTATCACTAGGGATCTACATTGATATATGTGAGCTGGCAAAGCTGGAAGCAACCCTAACATAAACCATAACCAAACCCTAATTCTATATGAATAACCTTAGGAAAGCGCTAAGTGCTTGGTAAAAATCCTTTGGAGAAGTGAAGAAGGCTGAGGAAGAAGCTATAAACAACAATCTGTACAATAGTTTTTTTTTCCTAAATATACTGCTCGACACATATTTCCCGTGGAACTGTGAGGAACAGCAGGACAAACAAGAAAGCGAGTGGCCGAGAAATCTAGAATGAGTTGGGAGATAAACAGCCTTTGAGGTTGCATTAATCTATCGTATATCCTCAATCGATGGAGAGTTATCAAAGTGGGGCAAATGACTTCAGCCCAGTGAGCCTATCCGAGTTCTTGGTAAAAAGTCTGTCTCTTCGATTCTTTTATTCGAAAAAAACTGGATAAAAAACTCTTGTCGGGAAACCAACATGCTTACGCAAAGAGCAAGTCTACAGCATCTGCCTTGTAGGAACTGATGGGCTATATTTAATCGTTCCTACATTTTAAGGAATTCGCTGGGGTGTTCTCTCTTGATATAGAAGGGACTTTTAGCTACATTCATTCGAATGCGGTAATTGCAGCGTTGTCGCGTCTAAGGGCCAACTGCAATCTTGATTGGAATATACTCAGCGTTTGCTCAATGGAAGACACAAATTACCAAGTCCCTGCGAATTCATGGGATATGCGGGCAACATTGCAATCGCAGTAACATACAAATTCTCCAAAGTCTTCGGAGACATTCTGCAGGTGGTTCTGTAAATTTGCTAGATTTCCCAGAAGCAGTGGTATGGGCGTTAACACAAACAAGGCAGAATTGGTTTTATTTATTAGGAATCAAGTAAGTAACAGGAAATAATAACTATTTTCATTTCTTCTTCTCGGCGAACACGCTAGTAGTTTGGAAATTCAGTCCAATTACTTCTGCAGAAGTTGTGGAGATGAGGGAGAATTGGAGACCCTTGATCACCTATTGTTTGTGAGTGTATTGGAGTGCGAAAACGACGTCTGGATATACTGGGGTCGGCCTTTGTCTGACAGATTTGGCCGTTATCGATATTCTTAATACTGATAAATTTGTTTGTATCAAACAGTTAGGTTCCGATGAGGGACTATTTGAGCTGGAAACTCTGGCTGCCACTCTAACCTAACCAATACATACCCTTTAGAGCACGGTATCAAAAGGGTATGCGCCACCACACAAGTGGCGCATTGTTTGTAATATAATTTTATTAAATTTATGAGCTGTGCAATTTGGGTACGATTTGGTTTCTTTGAGTTGGAGGTATCAAAATGGGAGTGACAAAGAAATTACTACTATTTATGAACTTACAGAAGTTTCGACAAAGTAGTATGGAAGTTTTATAAGTTTCAATATTTCACTAAATGTTAACACTTTGTGGAGATGGACCAATATAGTCCTTCTAACTTAGTACGTTGAACGGGGAAAATATTACTTCATACTCAATTTAAAATAACTTTTTAACATCAATCATTATTGGAAGCAGGATCTAATAGTGCATTGTTTTTTTGAGATTTTCCTTATATAGAGATATATATTTGTTTTCTGCAAATTTCGGAATTTAAATATGTATTTAAGGGACCTGAAGTATTTGAAAAATCTCTCAAACTAATTATTTCTCTCTGATATTGTTTCGATTAACTTGAATTTTTAATTTATATATATAGATACATCGCCTCGGTAGATTAGAAGATCTTTAGCGATCTGGAGATATGTAAAAGGAAGTATCATCTGATGTTGACTTTTAAGAAGACCCTTCGTATGGAAGTTGACGTTGGAAGTATTTCAGAAATCAGATATCTCCAATTGAACATTATACTTGATATTTTATATATAATTTTAATGTTTTAATTGTTACATTGGTAGGAGGAGCAGAGGAAGATTTTATGCAGTCAATATTCTGCAACTGCCACAACAAATAAATCTACTCTCTCTGGAGTTGATTTTATTTTGGAAATCTCTTCGAGGCCTACAGGGAAGTATCTATGAAAGCTTTGGGTAAATTCATTACTTTAACTTAATTATACTACGGAATTGACATTTGAATGAATTACTCAATGCTTTCACTAAAGGACTGGCTGTACAGCGAGGAAGACAGTTGCACTAAATTCTGGGCATGATTTATATTTTCAAATAAAATTGCTGTGATGTTGGGCTTCCCAAATATATCTGAGTATTTTACAAACAAAAATAATTGCTTTTAATTTGTTGTTGTTTTTTCTTTTTTAAGATTTTTTCTTATAGCGTTTAATAAATAAACCTAGTATTTACTTTTGATTTTTTTTTTGGTAAAGTTGTTCAAGTTTTTTTTATAGTATTCTTAAGAGAGGGACCAAAATATTCTTAGCTTTTTTTTAATTTTTCTAAATTAAGAAGGAATTTTTTTTTTCTAACTTTTGTCTAAACGTTTGTTGTTGTTAACTTATTAGGTGTTTTGTCTTTGATGTTTAATTTTTTTTTTTGGTATTTTTAATTTCAAAATTTTCTTATTTTTTTGTTGGATTTTTTCTCTGTCTTTTTGGAAAATCAAAAAATTATTATTTCATCCTTTTTTTGTTTTGCTGTTTTTTTTGGGGGGTGATCATTAATAATCATTGCGTTGTTTTTGTGGTTTTGGTTGTTTACGATATTTTCAACTATTAAAACTTAATAAGAACATAAAACGATTATAATAATTCAACAAGGTACTCAAATCAAATGGTCATAGTTCTACATTGGAGTTTAAAGTTGATGCCAATACTTTACTGGTAACATTGGTAAAGGCCTCACAGTTAATGTTTGACATCCATTCGAAATCTTTGGTAGTAGCCTGCGTAAATTGAAATCGAAAACAGGATATGTTAGGAAATGCCATTTGGAAAGAAAGCAGCAGCTGCAGCAGAACTTACCATATGCATAGAATATACGGCTAAAACAACTAAAACATGCATTATATTGTGAGAGTTCAGGTAGTAATCAACTAAACCGGGAAACCATTTTTCGGGAATGCGCATTGCTCCAATTGCACCGCCAATAACAGATACTGCGTCCTGCAAGTAGATATATTGAAAACACTGAGTGAATAAATCATTTCATGGGTTGTAGAGTTTTAAATAAATTAATTTTATAAAAAGAAATATAAATATTCGAGCATAATCCAGCACTGGAAATTCGTAGTGTCATTGCACAGACATACTAAAGGGTGTTGTTTTGCTTAAATATAACTTACGAAAGGGTTAGCTGTCAAACGAACTGTCATACCGCGCCCACATTTTGACATTTATAATCAATATACTCTGTTTTTATTAAATTATTATCAATTTAAGTTTCATTTAATAACATTAAAGTACACACTGGTATTAAAGTTATAAGCTTTAAAGTTTTGGTGCAAAATGGTCCATTTGTGTGGGAGGTACCAAAAGGGGCGTACCGATAACGCCCACTTTTATCTGGACTCTAGGTACTATAATATCATTACACTGTACAACATTTCAAATATTTGTATGTACACCAGTACAAAGTTAAAGTTATAAGACATTAACTTGAGATGCAAAATGGTCCCTTTGTGTGGGAGGTACCAAAAGGGCGGGTTCACTTCGACAATTTTTCTGAAGCTGATTGTGACAGATAAACTATTACTATGTGTGGAATTACAGAAGATTCGGATAAGTAGTATAGAAGTTATTAGAGAATCAATATTTCACTAAAGTTTAACCCATTGTGAGGGAGGTACTAAAACGAGTGGACCAACGAGTGGGCTCATCTTCGAATTTAGCCTGAGATGGGAAAAAATAGTATTACATACCAAATTTGAAGTCAATCCGTTACTCCTTTCGAGAGTTATAGTGCGCTCCAGCCAGACAGACGGACTTAAAATGGCTCACAACGGATATGCGCCGAACATACTTTGGGTCTTAGGTCACTCCTTCGATGTGTTACACTTTTTGTCCGTAGCAAATGATATATACCCTCGTCACACTAAAGTGAGGGTATAAAAATAGTCAAAATACTAAAGGCAACCTCCAAGTAAATTAGAATTAAAATAAACTATCATAAAAAATGTTTGCGGTTTCCAATACGAGTATCTATTCTATAAGTGTATCGTGTTGAATGGTTAGGAAATTACGGACTTTTCTTCTATTTTGAAAACTCTAATATTGTGCTCTGTTTGAAACGAAGAATGTGAATGAACTATACGTAGTTATTCGCAGAAGCAATGCCTTTTTTTTGGATACTGAAATATGTTGTCGGTGTTAGGGTCCATGGAACACTGTTGCGTATGATGAATGGGAATTTTCTTATATTACACGGTGTACGTATTGTAAATGTATATTTCTAATATGTATACGCATGGCTAAACCAATGTTTAGTAATGTCCTCCTGTGACGTTTTCGATTCTGGAAAAAGTGCAGCATTTTCTGTGCCCTTATCCTGAAAACGGCGCGTTTTTTTTAACACATTTTGGAAATTTTGGATTTAAACTTATTTCGATGGGCTGCATCATCTTGACTTAGAAGGTGCAAATATTGTTTAATATTTCGAAATCGTATATAAAAATATACATAACAATTGTGTATATTTTTTAATAATTTCTGAATGAATTTTTAATAAACACATAACAAAATGCAAAAATATTTTATTTTTTTAATTAATCAATCTCCTCTCCTTTTGGGTGTTACAAAAAACTGCACAAAATTATAATACCCTGTACAACAGCCCAATTCCTTTTCGTTCGTAACTGACTAAATCGCTACCGGATGACTTATCTTTTTATAATTTTAGATTTTCACAGAGTTGCTCGTACACTTGTATGCAAATAACAGACATGTCGTTTGTGGATTTAAAATATTCAGATTCAGTGATAATAAAATAAATATTTCTATTACATTAAAATGGGTTTTATTTCCAATTAGAGTAAGCGTATTAAAATTACACTTAAGGTTCAACATTTTTATTCATTTAAAAGATAATTGTCACTGCTCCCAAAGATGTGGTAATATTTTCTTCTATCTCCAGCTAAGTTCGAAGATGGGCCATATTGGTCCACTCCTTCTAGTACCCTTCCCAACAAAGGCTTAATATTTAGTGAAATATTGATTATTTAATAACTTATATTATACTTATTTGAATCCTTTGAAATTCTACACATAGTATTAGTTTATTAGTCACTGTTACCTCGAGAAAAATGGGCGAAGTTGGCAAGCCCCTTTTGGTACCTCCCACACAAATGGACAATTTTGAACCAAAAGTTAATTGCTTTTAACTTTATTACCAGTGCATACAAATACTTGATATTTTATACAGTGTAATGGTTTAATAGTACCTACAATACAGTGAAAAAAGGACATTAATCCCACGCTCCTTTTGGTACCTCCCACACATATGGATCATTTTGTACCAAAAGTTACCGGCTTATAACTTTAATACCAGTGCATACACATACTTGAAATTTTGTATAGTGTAATACTTTTATAGTACCTAGAGTCCAGAGAAAAATTGGCGTTATTGGCCCGCCCCTTTTGGTACCTCCCACACAAATTGACCTTTTTGTACCAAAAGTTAACAGCTTTTAACTTTAATACCAGACATACAAATACTTGAAATTTCGTACAATGCAATGCTTTTAGAGTACCTAGAGTCTAGAGAAAAGTGGCCGTAATTGGCACGCCGCTTTTGGTACCTCCCACACAAATGGACCAGTTTACACCAAAAGTTAACAGCTTATAACTTTAATACCAGTGCATATAAATACTTGAAATTTTGTACAGTGTAATGCTTTTATAGTATCTAGAGTCCAGAAAAGTGTCCATTATTGGGACGCCCCTTTTGGTACATCCCACGACCATTTTGTACCAAAGTTAACACCTTTTGACTTTAATACCAATACATACTTTAAAGTTATTAAATTAGTTGATAATAATTTAAATAAAAAAAATAAATTAATTGTTTGAGACTCAAGGTGAGGAGATTCAATAGTCGGTTTACCCGACTGAACATTCTTACTTGTTTTAAATAAAGAAAAAAGTTTCGTTGGAATACTGAAATTATTCTTTAAAATAAAGATGTTTCTTTGGCTTAAAAACTATGAAACATTCTTTGAATTAAAGAAGTTTTTCTATTTATACCCTAAACCACACTGTGGTACAGGGAATTACAGGAAATTAAGTTTGTTTCATGCCAGATGTATGTAACACCTAGAAATACTGAAACTTGACCGATCGACTCAGAATCACTAGCTGAGTCGATTTAACCACGTCTGTCCGTCTTATGTTATTATTTGAGTACAGATCGCAATTTCACTCCGATCATGCTGAAAGTTTGCATTTAGGAGCCTTTCGCACTTGAAAGGAACCCTATTGAAGTTGGTTGAAATCGGTTCAGATTTAGCTCTTTAACCCTATAGAAACTGTATTTTACATACAATTGTTCCGTTTAGCATGGTAGAGTTTATTGATCCATAGAACAACACTGCCGAATTTGAAGAAAATCGGTTGAGATTTAGATGTAACTCTCATATCTATGTTTCGTCCGATTTGGAACTTTAGCCCTATAGAAGCTGTATTTAACATCCAGTCGTTTTGAAATTTAGCATGGTAGAGTTTCTTGATCCATGGACCAACATTGCTCATTTTGAGGAAAATCGGCTCTGAGTTACCCTTTTGATTTGACTCTTTTGCCCTATAGAAGCTGTGATTTTACATCAAATCGTTTTGAAATTTAGCGTAGGATAGTTTCTTGAGCAAAATTGCCTAGTTTGAAAAAAATCAGTTCAGATGCAGTTATGGCTCTCATATATATGTTTCGTCCAATTTGGCTACAGAGGCAGAGACGTACCAAATGTAAATTGTGTAAACAAATTTTAGTTGAAGTATACATTGGATATATCATATAGTAGGCACCGCCCGACTTTAGCCTTTTCTTACTGGTTTTTAATTAGGAAACATGCTCAGTGTAAATAATAGAAAAGAATCCTATCATAAATTAGTATCAGTGCAATTATTCAGAAAATCTTAAAATTTAGCACATTACGAGTACATTCTACTTACCCGTCTTAAATAGTCTTATAAGGTGTTATCCTAATATTCTAAACTGATTTGGGATGCAAACACTCTCTAAACAAATTATGTTAACATATGAGATATTTTAAAGGGAAATATAAAACATACTGTAGCAGATAGGGAGCGAGAGGTTCACTAGTAAATATTTAAAGACAAAGGTAAATTATAGCTTTACCTTTTATTTTAAATACAGTGTTGACTTCGGGTAAAAGTGTTAAACCAGTATGTGTGCACGTGCGATATATTGCACATCGGCATACATAAATATACATACCGAAACACCTTAACAAACTTGAAATAAGTGTAGGTGGCAGAGTGTGCGAGTGGGTGTTTTACATATTCACAATGATTTGTATGTTGAAGTGTGACGAATGATTTCACATTATTGCTGTTGTGGTGTTGTTGTAAACCTTTGGCTGGCGCTGGTTGCTCATGGAGAAGTGTATTCATACATCGGGTTAATGATGTGGAAAATGAATGGCATGCATTTACTCGAAGGTAGGAGAAAAATCTTAGAAATGACCTTATTTTGGGACCTGGTTTTTTTCTCTTAGCCTCTGAAGTGTTTTCCCACTTTCTCCCCCTCTCTTTCGCACTCGATTCTAGTAAGTCTCTCTCCCATTCTGATGCTCTCGTGAGCATTTGGAAAACTGTGTTAAAAATTCATTAACACAATATGGGCTCTAATGATGTATTATGCCAGATTTATTACGGTCGCCTCTTGTGTCAGTGTGGTTGGTTGGTTGGTTGGACGGATTGGATGGTTGTTTGGTTGGCAGGGTTACTGCGTGAATATGTTCGAGCTTAATCATTAAGGAAACCATCACCCATCCTCCCTGATCCTTGCAATAATAAATGAAATCTAATGGGTTATTACGCTGGAGCTATAAACGTGTAAAGGAACATTATCGACACTTATGGGAAATTATTAGAACTATTAATATTATATGGAAAACAATTAAAATTATTCTATTCCATCCTCCCTGATCCTTGCAATAATAAATGAAATCTAATGGGTTATTACGCTGGAGCTATAAAAGTGTAAAGGAACATTATCGACACTTATGGGAAATTATTAGAACTATTAATATTATATGGAAAACAATTAAAATTATTCTATTCCAATAAAAATTCTTCATTTTCGATTGACTAAGAATAAGATTCGTGAACCAGACAGCTAGACAAAATAGTTTTCAGTCAGTGATAGCAATGATATTTAACACCCTTATAAAGATGCAGCGACGATTGACGTTAGAGCCTTAAAGATTAGGATTGACAAGTACTTAAATAGTTCAACTGGGTTCTACTAATCTAATAACTATTTCACACCCAAAATATAACACATATTTTATAGTTTCCGAGTATCTGTAAATTAAAACAAAAACATTTTTCATACATTACATAGTAGGATCGCTTTCAAAAAGTCTAAAGAGCTGGTTAGATCTTTTTATTCGGTACTTGACATTTGCAGAGAAAGAATAGGAATTTCTTGAAATGTATATTTGCACTGCCCTGATGTAAAGGAAGAATGCGATAAAGCATGGCAATAGGGTGTTTTTTTTTACAGGTTCACAACTTTGTGTTGCGAATTTTGTAAATATCCATATATTAATCTCACCGAAATTTAGTTTATAAGTAATCAATCATATTTCGGACTATTCCACCTTTTTTAAACTCCCTATTTCATCTTATTTACCTTTTTATACGAACTTAAAATTACACATCTCGACAATTTTCAATTTTGAGTTACGACAGTCTTGAAGTTAGTGAGCGATATGTCCTCCCCAATCCCAAATTTAATAATAGTGTAGGTCGGGTGCATACAAAATATAAAATAATTTCATAAAAAATATGAAATAATTTCATAAAAAATATGAAATAATTTCATAAAAAATATGAAATAAGTTCATAAAAAATATATAAAAAAAAAATATGAAATACTTTCTTAAAAATATGAAATAATTTCTTAAAAAATATGAAATAATTTCATAAAAAATATGAAATAATTTCATTAAAAATATGAAATAGTTTCATAAAAATATGAAATATAGTCATTAAAAATATGAAATAGTTTCATAAAAAATATGAAATAGTTTCATAAAAAGTATGAAATAGTTTCATGAAAAGTATGAAATGGTTTCATAATATATATGATTTCTTCCTAATATATATGATTTTTTTTCATATATCGTATGAAACATTTCTTTGGCTGAAAAATAAGACAGATTTCGTAATATGTAAGAAACATTTCGTGATATTCACGAAGATAATATTTTCAGTGTAGGATCACTCGAATGATTATAAATTCAGAATACTTCGAGTGTGGAAGGTAAAATTGACCCGGCTCTGCAGAAGGCGAGCATCCGCCAAATAGTGTAGTGTCTCAAATACGAAGACTTAATGGACACCGAAGATGAAATTTGACGTGAAAATGGGGTAAGCTTACTTACTTACTTACTTAGGTGGTATTTTACAACATATGCGGGTGGGCTATGGACCTTACTAAACGAATTTAACACTTGTCTCCAATAGGGCCGATCTCTCGCCCTTTGTCTCCATTTGAAGACACCAAAAATCCGCAGATAATCGTCGACCTGATCTCTCCAGCGAAGTTTTGGCCGTCCTATCCTTCGACGTCCTTCAAATACGTTTCCAAACCAAATACGTTTGTACCATGATAACATGATCGATATTCGTCATTGTCTATTATAGGACCATATATTTTCCGAAGCTTTTTTCTCAAATATGTACTTCATCTTATTGCGATATGAGCCCCGTTTCCGCGCAGTAATGCCAACTATTTGCGGAGCAAAAGCGTAATGAAAAATTTAAAAAGCGTAAAATGCGTAAAATTCCAGACAAAAAGTGTAAAAAGGCACTAAACTATTTTTCTTTCATTTCCAATATAAAAGTTTAATTTAACATTAAAAATTTTAAAATAAAAAATAATTATCGAATTTTAAAAGTTGTTTCTCTAATTAAAATGATACTTTCAAACTTTTTGTTTTTTTGGCGCTTACATTCATACATTTTTTCTCTGCTAAATTGCATAAAGACTTGATGAACAATAAGGAATCACTAGCAGATTCGATTTATCCCTATAATAATTCGAATCTGCTAGTGATTCTGAGTTAATAGACCATTTAGTCTGTATGTTATCTTTGAATAAGATTTTCCAGTTATCGATATTTCCAAAGCGGGCCACGCCGACCAACGTGACCCTGCGTGGCCAGCCTTCGGCCGGGATTAACAATCTTTTCCAAAGCCGCTTACGCGTACCAAATTGTCATAAGATCCATGGACATTATGTCCCCGGACGTTATGATATGCCACCCAATATTTTAGGGCCTTACAAAACAAATGTACTATACACTGTACCGCAGAATTGTGTTCTTATAAAACCATAATATTTCGGCAAAAACCCTTTCGGCAATACTTTTGTATGGTATTAAAAAGCTATTTCTTTTACTTTTTGTAAGTCTAAATTTCAATCAAATTTAAACTGTAGAAGTGATAACAGCAATATTCAAATCAGAGAGTAAAATGTAAGTGCATATAAATGTGTTCATAACACGGTGTAGCAAAAATTTTATAACTTCATTATGTTGCCAGATTTTGATCTGACAAATGTACGAAAAGCGTCTAAAGCACCAACAAAAAACATGAAAAGCGTACACCTAGTGCTTTTTTTTCGTTTGGCACTAAGTGAACCCTTTTCGCGTATCGGGGGGTCTGAAAAGCACTAAATCTGGTGCGAAAAGCACTAAGTTGGCATCCCTGTTTCCGCGCTATAAAGCAGAACTGGTTGTATGAGGGTTCGATAAAGCTGGATCTTTATCACCCCAGAGAGCGCTTTACTACGGAAGTAAGTCCGAAGTAGAATCGAAAAAGGGTAAGCACCCACTTATTAAGATGCCAATAAATTCTACCGAATCGATCTACCAAATAGTTAATATTAGTAGCGAGTAATGTCCAAGATTGCGGATTTCATGTCAAGCGAGACCATTTACATTCGATATCCTTTGATCGCTATAAAAACACAATGAAAAAAAAAAACCAAAAATAAAAATATCAATTTTGACAAAAATGTCAAAACAAGCTTTAATTTCGCAAAAAAAAAAATGCACAAACAATATTTTTGCAATTTTTTATTTTCTTAAAGAGATTTGAAATAGGTGTCTCATGAATCAAGTGGATAGCACCTCCCCTTTCCTTGAGTCGATATAAAGCAGAAACAGATGAGTTAAAGCGAAGCCCAAGCACTCATTAAAACTATACTCTATATACAAGCATGAATAAGTAAGTTCATAGAGCATACCCAGCGTCATTGGCTATTAAAATGAGGGATCGCCTCCTTTCCAAAGAATGGAGGCTTCTGAGGGTATTTTCCTGGTGGTAGGCATAGATCTGTAAGCGGAAGTCACACCACAAAGCCAACATACATATATTCAAAAATTGTTTGTCGATAGCCGGAAACTTAAAATCCAGAACTGTACTATACTGTAAAAGAGAAATTAAAGATTACTCAATATATGGCGAACTGTGTATCTTTTGGGCGCCAGGAAAGAGCGAAGTGAAGGGAAATTAACACATCACTTGAAAAATACAAAACCGTTCAATGGCACCGAAAATTAGTTAAAGCACTGGGCAGCGCAGGTCCATAAAATAACGTGGGATATCGAAATAGATAGAACAAGTAACACGTAAAGAATGGTTTCGGGTACAAATAAATCCATATTACCAAATTTCAATCCGATTCGTTGAAATTTATGGTTTTTGTTGCGTTAAGAAGTAAAAGCGAGAGGGACCTTTGTATGGGATCTATAAAAAAAACATGGAGCTATGGCGACTGTTTTTCGTGTGTATACAAAACATACAAAATTTTCAGCCCAATCAGTTGAAATTTGCGGTAGCGTTATGAATTCAAATGGGCTAAATATGAGGATATATCGAAAAAAGGACCAATGTTGCCCAATTTCAATCCCAAGTTACCTGCAGCTATAAGAAGTATCTGTACCAAATTTCAGTTTAGTTCAATTATTGTAGAGTGACTACCACAGACGGACAGCCATGGCTAAATCATCTACAAATTTTACGACGATAAAGAATATATACAATATAGGGTCCATGATAAGTATTTCGAGGTGCTACAAGTGACAAAATTAATATCCTATGGTGGAGCATGTAAAAAAAATAAGTTTACTGAAACTACACTTGTCCGCAGGCAACAATCTTTGCGTCAATTGAATTTTGTACGGGAACAAATGCAAATCAACGCGAATAATCCGTTGTAAAGTGGACCGAGCCATGCCCAACTGCTGAGAACGGCGTTTTTGGGATGTTCTTGGGGACCTCTCAACACTGGCTCGTACGGCAGCGATATTCTCGGCCGATCGCCTTGGTCGACTTTTATTTGGCCTCTTCGGATTAGAAAGAGCCTCACCAGTCGAAAATTTTTCGTATAAACGCTTAATGGTGTTCTTAGAAGGCGCACTTCTCACATTTTTTAATATTTTAAAAGCACGTTGACTTGACTTCTTCTGTTGAATGTAAATTTCAACTATTTCAGAGCGCTCGCGTGGCGTGTATTGTTCCATGGTAAAAATCTGCTTGGACTGACGCTTCAAACGCGGTATGTCATTAAGCGATCTGACATCTCTGTCAAAAGTTATGGCGTTGCCAGATGGGTCCGTCGAATATGGACAACCCTGTACTTATCTAAGACCGAGATCAGCGATATGATGACAGTTCTAAAATAACACTGCATCATATAAGAAGAATACAGGGAATATAGCAAGATTTTCTATTTCATGTTTTTGCACACATGCACGATCTAGATACATCGGGATGTAAAGATTAACAGGTCTGAATCGTCTCAGAGGATCTGATTGGGAAAATATTGGTGAAATTGTTATGAAGTACCGACGTTCTGTAATTATATTGGGAAAATATTAGTAAAATTGCTATGAAGTAGCGATGTTCTGTAATTGTAGAGATTTTATAAGTCACAAATAAGGAGGCACAACAGACCTCTCCATATAACGATAATGTTTTTCAGTGCAGTCCTTTAAATTTAAGATTATGTGTCAAAAATTTCATTACTCTGGAAAAAATATTTCCCCTTCGTATTGAACTATTTAAATACCTAAAATTCAGTTCTTATTCAATAACGTTTTAACAATTGTTTAAAATGACCACCTCAGCTAGTCAGGAGGTGGATGGATGTATGGTACTAAGGCGTTCTTCCCTTTCCTAACTAATGGGTACGTTTTCCGTAACTTATTTACATCCAACTTTAAAGTTTATATTTTTTATCTCCTCTTCGGGAGAATGCAAATGAATATTACGCTTTTATCTGAAAGTTATACACTTTCTGCTGCAATATATATTTTTTGTTTGTTTTATGTTCCTTCATTTGTATTGTTTCCATAAAACTGAACTAAATAGGTCTGTTAAGTTGCTTACGAATGTTGATTATGCTTCAAAATAAATTAGAATTATTATCCGATTTTGAAGACTTATTGTACGTATAGGGGGTGCGGAGAAAGTCATTAATGTTTTCGGAAAAACACCTGCGATGGTGGACATGGCCTCAGTGCCATAAATGATTAATTATGGTCATTGATAATGTTTGTATACGAGTATATATTTTTCTTTCCAAGAAAAAGAAAATATTTCCTGTTTTATTGTACACGTTCTTCTGGAGTTGGATAACAAAACAAGTAAGAAAGTTTCAGTCGGGTAAACCGACTAAGGTATACCCTCACTTTGTGAGTAATGTAATATTGAATATTACTCGAATTATTCTGTCAATTTGTGTGGGAGGTAGCAGAAGGGGTTTATCAAATACACCTTTTTTTTCGCTGAACATTACATACTTTAAATTCATTGCACTGTGCCGACTTATAAGCATTTATGTACATTAAATTGTGGTATGATTTGGGCATTTTGTGTGGGAGGTACAAAGAGGGGCGTGGCAATAACGCCCATTTTTCACAAGGGCTATATACACTATAAAAACATTACACTGTGCAAAATTGCAAGTATTTTTATACACTGGTTTTAATGTTATAAGCTGTTAACTTTTGGTGCAAAAAGGTACCTTTGTGTGGGAGGTACCAAAAGGGGCGTGACAACAACACCCATTTTTCCCTGGACTGTAGGCAATATAAAAGCATAATACTGTACAAAATTTCAAGTATTTTTATACACTGTTATTAATGTTATAAGCTGTTAACTTTTGGTGCAAAATGGTGCATTTGTGTGGGAGGTACCAAAAGGGACGTGGCGACTTCGCCCATTTTTCTCGAGTTGATTACGGCTAATAAGCTAATACTATGTGTGGAATTTCAAAAGATTCCAATAAGTAGTATAGCAGTTATTAAAGAATCAATATTTCACAACATTTTAACCCTTTGTGGGGGAGGTACTAGAAGGAGTGGACCAATATGGCCCATCTTCGAACTTAGCCGGAGATAGAAAAAAATATTACCACGTACCAAATTTGAGGTCAATCGGTTACTCCTTTCGAGAGTTATCGTGCGCACCAGCCAGCAGACAGACAGACAGACAGACAGACAGACAGACAGACAGACAGACGGACGGACATTGCTCATTCGACATAAAATGACCCAAAACGGATTTCCTCCGAACATACTTGGGGTCTTAGGTCACTCCTTCGACGTGTTACACTTTTTTCTGTAGCAAATGATATATACCCTCGTCACACTAAAGTGAGGGTATAAAAACAATAGAAATACTTTGTAGGTATTACATAAATATGGGTGTGGTTTGTGGAACATTTAAAGGTAATTCATGACAATTCATGCATTTTAGAGAAGCTGCAGGAACAGGTTTTCTGAGTAGGGGTTGTATCAGGAAAGACCTTCGTTCAAAATTTTCTACAGATAAATTACCTTTTGTAATTGTGATCGCAAAAGTGAAGTGGTGCGTACATATAAAGCATACCTAATAAGCTATACTAAAGTACATTATCCTCTGGTTGGAGTAAATATATAATGGTTGCATTAAGCTATCTTATATCCCCAATCGATGGATGGGTACCAAAATGGTATTCATAGCCAAAGAGGGAAAGAACTTAAGGCCAATCCTATTTATCCTCGTTCCTGACAAAAGGTTTGGAAATGCTCTTACATTCTTGGATAAAAAAACTCTTGTCCGGAAACCAAAAATGTTTACACCCAAGCCAATTCTAAAGAACCTGCCCTGCATGAACTGGCTTGCTCAGCAGAAGACGCATAATAGTTAATATCGTTAGTTATAGTTACAACTCTATGGAGTTTTATAAATAGAGGGAATCAACAAGGAGAAGTACTGTCAGCATCAATTTAGAAAGTAGCGTTGAAGGGAATACTGTTAGATTTAAAACGTCCTCAGAGACAGCCTGCAGGTGGCTCTGGACAAATTGGATAGTTGGACCAGAAGCAGCGGTTTGGACGTTAACTCAAAGAAGACAGAATTGGTTCTCTTTACTAGGAAGAATAAGGTCCTACATGTGGACATTCCTCAGATAAATATAACAAAGCTGTAAAAGTGCAAAATATATAGGAATAATTCTAAATAGGAAATTATTGTTCACACTTAATGTACTGGAACATGCAAGGAAAGCCAACGTGGCATGATATTCCTGCTGGGAAACTTTAGGGTCGCGTTGGGTCTTCTCTTTTAAAACAACCATTGCGAATACATATATAGCAATAGTTTGTCCAATGCTGTTATACGGGTGGGAGGAAAATAATAAACAATCCATTACAAGTCAATTATTAAAGATTCAGGGAACTTCAAGTCCTACTCGATCCGCTTCCGTTTGATATTGTGGCTAGAGAAGCTGCAGCCTCAGCGGCATTAAGATGAAATTGTATATTAGTGTAGTAGTATAAGTACTAGGCCACATGAGGATATCACAATGCAGTTCTATGGTAATCGATCGAGTGGACTATACTACACTGATAGAAAAACCGTTCGTCACCATGACGAATCAGTTTCGTCAATATATCTTCGTACTGGTGACGAAAAGTTTCGTACATGCGATGTTTTTGTACGTCAATAGAACGAACACGATCATCAAGTCATGTTTTTGGTGATTTCGAAATTCGTCGAGAGAACGATAAGGTTTCATTCCCACGACAAAAAGATTTATTTGGCCATTTTGCTGAAAATGTGATCAAACAACGCAATCAAATTATAGTTTCTGCTAAAATGTACTGTTCTATATGCGTTCTGATTACCTTAGTTAAATAATTTGTTGCAAAAGATCAATTTAAAAAATCGAATAATTAATGACGAACGCCGTTCGTCAATAAGATTATCCATTCATCATGAGAACGATCGACTTATTCGCCCTTTACGGCAACGTCAACTCCTACAGCAAAACAAAGTAAAGGCCGGGTTAGGCATACGTAACCGTAACTTATCTTTACCGTTGCCGTAACGTTGCCCGTTTGAGCGATTAGCGAGTCATATGTTCTGACAACACATAAGTAAACAAAAAAGCCGCGATTTCTTTTTGTTTAGGTTTATTAAAAATGAAGTTAAAAAGAATGTTTATAAATTTGTGCAGAATTTAAATAAAAGTAATCAAGAAAATATCGTCGGATAAGAAGATGGGGTTGACGTCCTATAAACAATGACTAGGCGAAAGCCGGACACTAGAATGCATATGGCAGTTTTTAATTTGTTATTAACATTAATAAAATATGAGTTAACTACGCCAAAGCAACGGATTAGACCGGCAGAGAGACTAGCAATAACGCCACTGTATGTAAAATATTGCTTTATCCTATGATTCCAAGTTGGGAAATATTAACATTCTATTCTTTAAAATTTTAGATATTTGGGTCACGGTTGTTCCATACAATCGATTGCATGGAGTCACAAGCTGGGGAAAACAACAATTCGAAATATTATTCTAGAATGCAGTAAAGTTTTGTGGCGCTTGCTTTCGCCGATTTATTTAAGTGAACAAACTACACAGCAGTACAAACACATTGCCAATGATTTTCAACGAATGTGGGATATGCCGAATTGCTTGGGAATCTGCGATGGAAGTTATGGCAGCCAACACGATGGGGGTATGTCCATTGAACTTCAATTTATTTATAATCTATTTTAATACAAACAATTTCCATTTCTTAATTTAAATTAAATACAGCTATATTCCAGTGCTCTCCGTTTGACCAATCAGTTATTTTAGGTACAGTACCTGTACCTCCTAGTAAACCATTATCGTCAGCATCCTCTGAAGCCTTTCCTCATTTTTTTATTGGCGAGGCGGCGTTTCCCCTGAGGAATATCCTTGGTCTAAGTCAACAACTTTAGGTGAGCTCAGAGACAACATCCAACGCGAAATTGTCAACGTTCCGGTCGAAATGTGTCCAAGAGGTGGAAAATTGGGTCCAAAGAATAGATCGCTGTTGACGGGCTCGTGGTGGTCTTATGACCGAAATTAAATATCATTCTTAAAATGTAACATTTGCACTACACCTGGAATTTGAACTCTATATCTTAAATATTATGTTTTATTAATATATAAAATTCTTATGTCCTTAATGGAAAACCCTTTACTTATGTCTATTTCCACTGAAGAGGGACTCAGCCAAATACAACCCAAACTCAATCTATAAATAAGTCCACGTTTGTAGAGACGCTTATATTGCTGTCAAATTAACCCACAATGAAGAAGATTGGCGCAATGATTGTTTCGTACTGTCGTCAAAAGAATCCTGAAGCAGATTATAAATTTAATTTTTAATGGAGTCAGCCGCGATCTTCATAAAACTCACCTGTAACGCCCAGCTCCTTGCCAATTTGTTTCCAAGCTTCTCGCTTTTTTTCAGATATCCTATATGCTGGATTATATTTATTGTATAAATACTCGTGCGACTGCACCAATGAAATCAAATATTCGTCTTTCATGTTTATTTGCACTTTTAAACAACAAATAATTAATAAATTATTTTCTTTACTTTTCTCGGTGAACATACAATTGTAATTGTAACCAACATGTAGTATCAGCTGTTGTCAAATTGTACGTAAACGGAACGTCCAATTCTGATTTCAACAGATTCAGCCGTCCGTTTACGTTTCGTTTCCGTTGGCTAATCGTTTACACTGATTTCCATATGACAGATTGAATCAGCTGATTCGTTACGCTACGGGGGCGTTACGGTGAAGTTTGCCTAACTGGGCCTTAAGACATGCGACGTTGTTATGTTCGTCCACATGTGTGTTCCACGCAGCACCGATTGGTTTAAACAAACCGCACTGGCACGGCGTAAATGATGTTTGTTTAACAAAACATCAAACACATGCATACTCGTACATGCAGCTCGACAAGCTGTATAAGTGTGATACATTTGTGCTAGTGGTCTGTTGGCAAATACATTACTTGATGTGATTATTTTTGATTTAAAATAGCAGAAGTAATGAATACTTCTCGTTTGTTTGATTTCAGCCTTACCTGATAAGAACTGCGTCTCGAAACGAATATTCACAACTGAACCCAGCAATGCAGTCAAATAATAATTTTTTTCCATACCATTTTAAATGGTTTAAAACCAGAAGAACATTTATTGGAATTTTTAAAATTTAAATAGTCGTGGGCATGAATTCGTCGTGGTGATGAATGGAGTTCATCATGGTGATGAATAGAGTTCGTCGTGGTGATGAATGCTATTCGTCGTGATGATGAATGGGGTTCGTCATGATGACGAATGGGGTTAGTCGTGGTGATGAATGGATCATCCTGAGGACGAAAGTTTTTGGAAACAGAAATTCGTCATGGTGACGAACAAATTCATCAAGAGGATTATTCCGTACGTTAGCTGACTTTTGAAGAAAAAATAATCGTGATGATGTACAAATTCGTCGTCATGACGAAGCTTTTATCAGTGTACACCAACGGTGTGCACCTTCGAGAGCAAATTCACCACTAAGATAGATACCTGTCAGAGAGGAATGGGTTGGCAGAATACCAGGATTCAGAAACCATCTGCAGTTCTACACAGACGGTTTGAAGCTTGATGATAAGTTTGGCTTCGGAGTACAATATAAGGAACTCAGTCATGGTATAGCTCACAGACTACTATTAAGCTGAAATAATGGTAATACAGAAGAATTTGCAAATATTGGTGCGCAACGGTCCACATTGAAGCTTGTGTAAGAGGGAGTCCAATGAAAATTTGGTAATTATCGGCTTTGAATAGTAGGTAGACAAATCTGTCCAAGATACGAACTGAGAAGGTCAAAATGTCTCCTCGTACTAGAGAGAAAAAATCCGTCTATGGTAGTGTCAGTTCCGACGGGATATTGCCTGATCGGCGAACACGCCAGAAGTTTAGGTATTGAGTCCAGTGACATCTGTAGGAGCTGTGGTTATGAGGAAGAAGTGGAAAGCATTGAGCAACTGCTTTGCTACTGTTCCTCATACGGTAACGACGTCTGGATATACTGGGGTCGGCCTTTGTAGGAAGTCTGACAGATCTGAAAACAGAAAGACTCTACTAATTCAGCGTTTGCTCACCAGACATAGCATAACAGCAAGTCTCGGGGCAATAGCTCTAGCGAGATTTATAAACATAGCGACTCCACAGGGAGGAGTATTGTATCCACTAATTTGGAATTAAGCGGTGAATGGAATACTGTTAGATCTATAAAGTTGTGGCTGCAAAGTCGTGTCATATGCGGACTACGTTACATTCCCCGTATGTTGCGAAATCCACAACGTTCGCAGATTCTACAGGTGTCTTTGAATAAATTGACTGGATAGTCCAGGGCGTTAAACCAAACAAGACAAAATTTGCCATCTTTCTAGTAAGTTTAAGGTTTTACATGTGGATCCTCCTCGACTAAATGGAACTGAGCTAGTTAATAAAAATAAGCTCTAATATAAAATAAGAAATTATTCTTCAGACTTGGTGCATTGCAAAGGGTAGGGAAGGTACAAGAACTACGGCCACATGAGGATATCATGCCTTATACTCCTGCAGGGAAGCTGTAGGCCGGAGCGGTATTAAGATGAAATTGTACAATAATGTGGAGGTACAATAAATACGGCCACAAGAGGATATCACGCCTTATACTCCTGGAGGGAAGCTGTAGGGGCACTTTGGGGCCTCTCTCTCACAAAATCCATTGAATATATATGTATATACAGCAGTAGTTCGGTCAGTACCGTTTTATCACATTGTAGTCAAATGAAGGTTCACAGAATTTCCTGCCTGATTGTCAGCAGGAAATTCAACAGAGCATTAAGGAATACTGGACAGAGTCTCTAGAAGTCCTACTCGATCTACCGATAGATATTGCGGCTAGAGAAGCTACAGCCGGAGCGGTATTAAGATGAAGTTGTCCAATCATGTGGAGGTACAAGAACTACAGCCGCATGAGGATATCACAATGTAGCGTTATGGTAACCGACCGGTTTACACGTTCGGGAAGAACATCACCACTAAGATACCTGTCAGAGAGGTACACGCAAAGAAAAAATTCGTTTCTGCGAAACGAAATATTAGACAACTACAATTCTCGTTTACGACAACTGAAATTTAGTTTGTTGTGACAGAAACTTGTTCTGACCAAAAGAAACTTCAGTTGACGTAAACGAGAATTGTAGTTGTCTAATATTTCGTTTCGCAGAAACGAATTTTTTCTTTGCGTGTATGCGTTGGTAGAACACCAGGGAATAGAAAACATCTCCACTTCTACACAGATGGTTCGTAGCTTGATGATAAGGTTGGCTTAGTGTCTATGAAGTCGACATAATGGCAATAAGGTAATAGCAACGAGGACAGACAAATTGACTTGATGGCATTTGACCTAGTGTGTGCTAACATTCCCGCTTTGGGTATGAAGACCACTTTGGGGTCTCTCCGTGGATAGGGGATATACGAGAGCTTAATGTAGCCCTCATATATCTTTTCCAGACCGGACATGATGTAGTTCAACATTTTCTGCATTTCTATTGAAAAAATTACATCTGGTCCAGGTGATTTAAACGGCCCAAAGCTGTTAATCCCCCAACTTAGTCTGGATTTATCGGTCAACAATTTAGCGACGCTTGTCGTCCACTCGCTTTCTTGTTGGTCCTGCTGTTCCTCTAGTTCTGTCAGGGAGTTCCCCGGGAAATGTGTGTCGAGAAGTACCTGCAATGACTGCTCGCTATTTTTTGTCTAGTTGTTATATTTATCCTGCAGGGAATCAAATGTACAGGATGTACATTGTCCTTAGCCTTACGGCGTATGAGACCTTTTTCACTTCTCCACAGACCGTCCTTGTCCGTCTTTGCGCTTTCCTTAGCTCCTTCTTATAGATTTTTAGTAGCTTTTTATAGGGATCTGTTGTATGATGTAGTTAGGTGCTTGACCAGATTATCCAGAGCGACTTTGTCATTCAGTTCATACAGAAGTTTAAAATTGAGGACATTTTTTAATATTTCTCATACATGTGCCACTTTGTTTTCCTCATATTTATGTGGACGGCAGGTTTAGATTCTTTATCAGCGTAATTGAACTCGATGTACTTAATAGTGATCTGAGAATGAGTGACGTGACGCTGAGTACTTCCTGTCTGTTTCTGTTTGTAAAGGTCGTTTTATTGCCTTTGTTACAAATAGCTACTTTGGTAGTCAGAATAAAGTCAGGAAGTGATTCACCTCTACTGTTTGTGTCTGTGCTACCCCAGATAGAATGATGAGCGTTCGTGTCAGCGCCAATTATCAGCTCGCACTTATCGGATGTTGCTTCTTCTAAATTAGTCAAGATAAATATGCTTAGATCTTTCCTGGCCAAAATGCAAATTCTTGGAGTGTCTTCACACTCGGCCAGAAGAACTTTAAGGTTGGGTGTCCTGATACCACTCGCCTTCCCACCAACTACGTAGGGCTCCTGTATCATGATGATGTCTACTGCATCTGTGGACAGGCGCAGCAATACAGCCGCTCTGGCTGCTTTAGCATGATGGAGATTAATCTGTAGAAGTATTACCATCATTGGTACCCGACAGATTACGTTCCAGCCCAACAAGGTTGTTATCGAACTCCGTATCATCGAGGATCATGTCCCATCAGATGCGTCAGGGAGTCCAAAAACCCTCCTAAGCCCCTCAGTATCCGAAGTAGTGCTCTCGTCCTCGGATGAAGGCGTTACAGCCTTTGTGCTAGAATCTGCACTTCCGGAGGGCTGGGTGTCGACCACGGTGGATACCTCACCTTCCGTAATGGGAACTATGTACTGCTTGTATAGCTTCAAAACTATATATATCAAAGCCATATCGCAGGGTTCCATTTATCCGTTGTAAGTGGGGGTTGGATTCAGCTGTAAGGATTTCACCATCCGCCTTACTATTATTACTGATTCTCCAATTATGACTCGGCAGACCAGGATTGGAATTTTTAATTATCTCAAGTATGTCAGTCGAGTCGGATGGTTCTTCTGTAATCCAGGTGAGGGCTCAGGAGTGACTAGGGATGTTGTTTTTTGACAACATTCAACTGGGTGCCCGGCCAGATCTCAGCCACTCGACTCAGAGCAGCCTTGTACAGATGTACTGGTATAGCATTACCGAAACATAGGAGTTTTACTGTCCCTTCATGACATTCGACTCAGAGCGAATCTAACACAGTCCGCATATGACACGACTTTGCAGCCACAAC
Organism: Eudasyphora cyanicolor; assembly: GCA_963930755.1. Taxonomy (NCBI): domain Eukaryota; kingdom Metazoa; phylum Arthropoda; class Insecta; order Diptera; family Muscidae; genus Eudasyphora; species Eudasyphora cyanicolor. Next base: position 289,932,255 of record OZ005734.1, on the reverse strand, counting down.
GTTCTAGCTCTAACAGTACTCCATTCACCGCTAGATTCCAAATTAGTGAAGACAGTACTCCTCTCTGTGGAGTCCCTCTGTTTTTAAATCTCACTAGAGTTGTTGCCTCGAGACTGGTATTTAGTCGACGTCTGGTGAGCAAACGCTGAATTAGTCGAGTCTTCCTGTCTTCAGATCTGCCAGACTTCCTAGAATGGCCGACCCCAGTATATCCAGACGTCGTTTACCTTATAAGAACAGTAGCAAAGCAGGTGCTCAATGCTTTCCACTTCTTCCTCAAAACCTCAAAGCTCCTGCAGATGTCATTATACTTCATGCCACTCGACTTATCTCAGGTAAGTGACTCGTTTTGTTTTTCCGTAAGAGTCCAAACCTCAACAGCCATCAACTTCGTCAATTGCGCTTCCTTGTGACGGTCGGTCATGACGCCTTCCCCTCACCGCACCACCTCTTGTGAGTACTGGAGGAACATTTGCACCATTTTTGGTGTGATCGGCTTTGGCCAAGACCAACGAACGGACAGTAGCAATAGTGAAGATACCCGCTCCATTGGAACTGCGAGAGACTGCTTCATTGGAACATGAAGGCATCTCCTGCGTGCGGTAGGCTTCAGAGCCCAAAGACCACGTTTGTTTTTGTGATTGTTGTGTATTAAGTTGTCCATATAGTTCCAACGAGTGTAGGGGAGATATATGTCCACAATAGCACAGCCGCCGGTACTGTGAACATTGCCTTAAACTTAACGCGTATAACAGCTCTATCGAGCTTTTTCTTTTAAAAATGTTGTCAAAATACTAAAGGTACCATCCAGGCTGGTACTAATACTGGAATTTTAAAAAGAGCTTTACCATAAACAAATTCCTGTTTTTGATTTTATGGATTCCATACAACACAAAACAAGTTTAGATTTCGACAATATTTTTTTGTTGCACAGTATAATCCTGTACCTGATATGCACCTGGCCTCCCTGAGTGGAAGGAGGCTACCATATCCATCACAACGCCGCGTGACACATTATCCTATTATTCCGCATGGGAAGACTTTATTAAAACTGTGAATAATTTAGAGATATAAATAAATAAAAGCAAAATACCGATTACGCAGACATGTAGGAAATTCCCCTCATTCATAATGACATATTCAGGGAATTGCTTTTTTCTCCGCCTCTCCCCGTCATTTTGACATTTTATTCTTCACTTCGGTTATTTTTATTACTCAATATTTATTGTTATGTCAATTCTACTGCGACAAGTTATTATTAAATTATGGTTTGCAAAATTCCTAAGCAAATCTCACTCCATCAGTCACCACCACTTAATTGAAATGGAGGGGATATTTGTCATGTCAGCTCTGCTCTCATAAATAAATAAAACGATTACACACATAAATAGCAGCAACTCAAATCCCCGTCCGTGTAAACGTGCCTTATGCGTCAGACCGGCGAAAAAGAAAGCCAAGTAATAAATACACAAGATTGTCATTAATGTTTTCGTTTTTCTTTTTCTCAGTTTTCTCTTTTCGTTTTATTGATTTACAAAATTAAGAAGAAAAGTCACACAAAATTGTGTCGCGCTACTGGATATTACACTTATCCGAACATCCATTCATACAACTACCCCCTCTTTTTTTTGGCTGGTAATAAGGACCAATAATCCTCAGAGGATTTACAAGTTATCACATCGTCAGTGAAACAGAAACAAAAATCCGACGAATTTCAATCAAAAGCATTACTGAACTCTTCGCTCTCTCTCACTTTCTCCGACTGGAGGACAGTGAGTTGAAACCGCAATAAAACAATGTGACAATTTTTACTAATTAAATTTAAAAATATCAAGTAACAAGTAGGGAATGACTAAAGAAAGTCACAATTTACAACTATTTATAAAGCTTTATGGTTAAAACATTCTTCGGCTTAAAATAGATAAAACAAGTGACATGTGCGGAAAGACTGAAATTGGCCCTGTAACAGTACTTATAAATACTGTGATTAGTGGGTCTTCTAGAACTTCAAAATTAAAAAATTTGGTTCCAATTTTCTTGTGATATGTTTAAGAACAAGTTTGGAACTGAAATCATATGGAACTTTTTACCTAAGGTTTGGACTATATCACAACATGGAGCGATATAGATATAACCAATTTGACATACAAATCAAGTAAAGTCTATATGTTCATTCTCTCCAAACATATAGGTGAATAAGAAGTCACACATCTCGACATTAATGATTAATGATAGACTCAGAAAGCGATTCTGACTAGTATTTCCATGTGTACAGTACTTGTATTAATCGCTGTAGTCGGTTTATGAAATCTCGTGGACTTCGAGGTGATTTTGGCATGGTGTCCAATTGTATCCTTCACAAGTTGCGTTGTATTGAGCTGCATTTTCATTACTTTGGGTGTTCTGAACGCGGTTTGTTAAGGACATAAGTCCCAATATGCATTGGGTGTTATGTCCGAGAACGCTCAGCGGACAGTACTCCCAACCAATGTTGGGAATTATGTCCAAGTATACTGAAGCACATAAGTCCTAAAATCGTTTTGGGCGTTATGTCCGTTGGAGTTAAGTCCGGGCACCATCAGGTAGACATGGTCTTAGGTCACTCCTTTTTGTTTTCGAGGCAAACTCCTAAAGTGAGGATCATATACAGTGCGTAAACATTGGATAGCCTCACCTATCACGGAAAACTGTAATGTTTATACAGGGTCTCCCATATTCGACGGACCCATCTGGCAACGCCATAACTTTTGACAGAGATGTCAGATCGCTTAATGACATACCGCGTTTGAAGCGTCAGTCCAAGCAGATTTTTACCATGGAACAATACGCGCCACGCGAGCGCTCTGAAATAGTTGAAATTTACATTCAACAGAAGAAGTCAAGTCAACGTGCTTTTAAAATATTAAAAAATGTGAGAAGTGCGCCTTCTAAGAACACCATTAAGCGTTTATACGAAACATTTTCGACTGGTGAGGCTCTTTCTAATCCGAAGAGGCCAAATAAAAGTCGACCAAGGCGATCGGCCGAGAATATCGCTGCCGTACGAGCCAGTGTTGAGAGGTCCCCAAGAACATCCCAAAAACGCCGTTCTCAGCAGTTGGGCATGGCTCGGTCCACTTTACAACGGATTATTCGCGTTGATTTGCATTTGTTCCCGTACAAAATTCAATTGACGCAAAGATTGTTGCCTGCGGACAAGCCTCGTCGATTGGAATGGGCCCAACGAGTCCGTGGGTCCGTCGAATATGGGCAACCCTGTATTTGTCGAGGAGTTATCTAAAAGGTCGAAGGAGTGACCTAAGACCCCAAGTATGTTTGGTGGAAAATACATTTGGGTAACTTTAAAACATTTGAGCAATGTCCGTCCATCTGCATACTGGCTGGTGCGCACGATAACTCTTGAAAGGGGTAACCGATTGACTTCAAATTTGGCATGTGGTGATATTTTTCTCCATCTCAGGCTAAGTTCAAAGATGGACCATATTGGCCCACTTCTTGTTGTACCTCCCCCATAAAGGGTTAAAATTTAATGAAATATTCATATGGAAGAAACCGAGAAAATGTGTATCTAGTACGGAGTTTTTCTAAATCGTGAGGTATAAAAAGATTATAAATAAGGAGCGCACAACTAGGTGAACCACTGGTTTAAGTGAATGTCCATGGACATGAGACGTTTAAACGTTTCATGTCCATGGACATACCACATAGACAGCTCACATAGACCAGTTTAGGTCCCTAGTGGTACCACAGGCTAAAATGACCATCATCGAAACCAACATGTTTCATATACAAATTTATCGATAGTACGAATATTAGTACTGGAAAGATCTGTTAGGCTGCCTAAAAAGGCCGACCCCAGTATGTCCAGTCGTCGTTTACTCAAAGCGGGACAGTCGCAAAGCAAGTGCTCAATGCTCTCCACTTCTTCCTCATCTCCACAGCTTCTGCAGAAGTCTTTGGAGTCAATACCCAATCTTCTGGCGTGTTCGCCGATCATGCAGTGTCCCGTCAGAACTGATACTAACGTAGACAATCTTTTCCTCTCTAGTGCGAGGAGATGACCTTCTCAGGTCATGCATTGGCCAGATTTGTCTAGCTACCCTATAGGTGCCGATTTCTGTTCATCTTTCGTTGGACTGCCTGATTACCTCTTGCCTAAGCCAAAGCTTGCACGTAGATAGTGGCGCACCAATATATGCAAAATCTTCGAGAACTTGTCATGTCGTCCCTTTCCCAGCAAGTTCATTGGATTTGCAGTTCCCCAGGATATCATTATGCCCAGGCACCCATATGAGGTGTATATTAATATGCTCAGCCATCTCGTTAAAAGATCTGCGGCAGTCGAGGGCTGTTTGAGAATTAGGGATGTGGTCTCCAGAGAATTGATGACAGTCTGGTTGTCTGACAACGCCAGTGTTGGTTACTATATTGTGACTCAGCCACTTGGCGACTTACCATATCCATTATTTTAGCTTGATATACTCTGCAGGTATCTGGTAGTCTGGTTCTTCCGAAGCCAACCTTTTCATTAAGCTTCGAACCATCCGTATAGAAGTGGAGATGGTTTTGGGACTCACATGATTTTGGGACTCAATTCTGAGAATTGGACATGAAAGTATGAACGGAGTAGGTATCATGAAGGAACATGAAAGAGCAATTCAGTGTCCACGCACATTTACGCAGGTACACAAACTACCTGCGTTCCTATGTTCTACATTTCAATTATACACAAATAAAATATGTGTTTAAATACAAATAAAATTATTATTTACGAATTTTTCCAAATATATTTTATTTAAAAAAGATTTCCAAAACTTTTGCTGATTTTTTCAAATTTCAGTTTCAATTTTTCCTTGGTTTCGAATTGTACCTCCCAGTTATGATACCATATGCAGCATTACCTTCTGTTTTAAATCAATCATTTAAAATTTCTGAGTATTCCAAGTCATCATTAGTTGTCAATTCTCTAAGTACTTTATATTGACCCAAGATTATATGATTTCAATTACTATTTTTTTTACGAACATTGAAAATTTCTAAAAATTTAACTTTGAATTACTGAAAAATTTGACACAATTTTTGTATTTTATGAATATTTAAATGCAAATAAATATTTGTTTCACAAATAGCAGTCACATTGGGATGTAAACAAATATTTGTTTAGAACAACATCTTCCCAAATACACAATTTTTGTATGTACCAAATATTACATGCTTAGAGTCTACCCTAAACATATATATGTTTCAAGCCGAATATGTTTGGGACAATATACTACAGTGTGTCATTATCACTTTTATAAAGTTTCCTATCTAGAATTATTTTTAAAAATTTTGCACTTTCAGAAAAGACTAGATCTGTTCCATTTTTCGGAGAAGGAGGGTCCATATGTTTGACATTATTCATCCTAGTAAAGATAAGCAATTCTGTCTTGTTTGGGTTAACGCCCAAACCGCTGCTTCTGGCCCATCTAGCCATTTTGTTCAGAGCCACCTGTAAGAGGTCTCTGAGGACGTTTTCGAATTTGCCACTCACTGCGATTGCCACGTCGTCCGCATATGCCACGACCTTGCAGCCATAACGTTCTAGATCTAGCAGGATTTCATTCACCGCTAGGTTCCAAATTAGTGGAGACAATACTTCTCCATGTGGGGTCCCTCTGTTTACAAACCTTTTTAGAGTTGTGGATCCAAGACACACTGTTATGCGGCTTCTGTTGAGCAGGCTTTGACGTAGTCTAATCAAGCTAGAGTTCACCTGTAGATGTGACAGTGCCGCAATTACCGCAACTGAGTGAATGTTGTTAAAAGCCCCTTCTATGTCAAGAAATGCCACCATGGTGAATTCTTTGAAATGTAGGCACGATTCGATAGTGCTCACAAGTTCGTGCAGGGCTGATTCTGTAGAATTTCCCTTATTGTATGCATATTGGTTACCAGACAGATGTTTTGTAACCAGGTTTTCCCTAATGAAACTATCTAAAAGTCTTTCTAGGAGGATAGGCTAATTGGTCTGAAGTCTTTTGGCCTAGTGTGCGATATCTTTCCCGCTTTGGGTATGAATACCACTTTGGTATCCCTCCATCGATTCGGGATGTATGAAAGCCTGATACAGCCTACACAAAATTTTCTCCAGCCAGGGGAAAACACAAAATTGTCTCCAGCCTAACCTAAACTGATTATTAACCAAAGCTGAACTTTGAAGCAACTCAGTGGATTTATTGCCATTCCGATATCAGCGAGAATCTTAGAATTCAATAACATGTTTCCAGAATTAGATTCGCATTAAAAAAATCGCAATGTCTATTTAACCAAACCGTTTTTGTGTCTCATTTTCATTTGAACGTCACGGCCCTAGTGAGGCGCGGACCACCATCTGAGAAGCACTGGGATAGATAATTTTATGTCATTAATATTTAAATATGATTTCGAATTCATTTACATGTTTCCAGAATTAGATTCGCATTTAAAAAATCGCAATGTCTATTTTTTAATCAAACCGTTTTTGTGTCTCATTTTCATTTGAACGTCACGGCCCCAATGAGGCGGGGACCACCATCTGAGAAGCACTGGGATAGATAATTTTATGTCATTAATATTTAAATATGATTTGGGCCATGTGGAAAACGCTTTTCGCCAATGTTGGATGTTGATTTTCGACAGCGTATACGAGTGACTACACAGAAACAAAAATGGCGTGCTAAATTCAAGTAAAAAAATCTTATTTTAAGCCGAAATCGTACTTAAAATTTTAAAATACGTTCGTACTAAGTGTTTTTTACATCAAGTACAAATCGGCTTACATTAAATAAATCAAGTGCAGAAATGCTTACTATAAGTATATAATACTTGAAAAGAAGTAAACATTTCTTAAATAAGAAAATTAAGCCTAATATGGCTTAAATTAAAAAGAAAAAGGCAGAATAAATATAGAGCACAATAAAATTACCCTCTCAACCACTCTCATTGAAGTGGTTGATTTTGGCTAATGCAACATCAAACACACACGCACATAACACGACGAGATGTATATGTAAAAAAATTTGTGCGCGCATCGATATTCAATTGGTTTTTCGTTCAAGCGATGTTTGTAAATACATTACTTGGCGAGATTTTTTTTAATTTGTGACTACAGTAGTTGTTAAAAATTCTTGTTCGTTTCGTTGACGCTATCCCTTATATGTTTGGGTTTTAAATCGAACTTTAACTTTTGCTGTTAAGCAATTGTATTATGACATAACATTTGAAAATAATTTGCATTTTTGGCAATATAGAGGCAAAAATGGGGCAATATAAATGGTACATACATAGGTAAAAAACAAACGAAGCAAAATAAATCAAGTATGGTCAGGCTTAAATCAAATATTGATTAGGCTTAAATCAAGAATTGATCAGGCTTAAATCAAGTATTATCAGGCTTCAATCAAGTATTTGACAGGCTTAAATTAATCAAAATTTTCTTCATTAATCCCGTTATTCACTCAAATCAATCCCATACAATTCTTAAATCAATCGCTTTATGCATGAAATGAGAATATTTCGGCTTAAAATCAAGCTTAATAAGTGCTAAGATTAAGAATTCAGGGCTTGAAAATTCGTACTTGATTCAAGCATTTTGTACTTGGTTTAAGAAAACCCGTACTTACCGTACTTTTGACACATCTACGGCTTCATTCAAGTACGGATTACTCATGTTTTTCTTTCTGTGCACCTAATCCCAAATAAAGAAATTCAAAGGGGATAAATCACACGATCCTATTGGCCAATTAACAGGACCATTACGCGAAATTATTTGAAAATTCTGTTAAATTTCAATTAGTCTTGAAATTTCAACAATTTGCAAGCGTTGTCAAATTACGCAACCTGGTTGTCGATTTGTGCTCAGTTTGACAATATTAATATGGACTCTTACCATTCTTTGGATAGGAATTTAAGACACAAGACTTGCATGAAAACGTAACTTTCATTATTCTAAGCACTGTGTAACAGCAGTTCTTCCGCACCAAAAAAAAAAAGAAAAACTCGTAACCAATTTTATGAACAATTTCATTTTGCGACAACACTCGCACGTACGACAAACAGAGGGACGAACGCACGGACATCCACATATGCGGCAAGGACGACGTATGAACGCCAACCAATAAATTTCATATTAAATTTTCTGCTTTCTGATGTTATGTAAAAAGCAAAAAAAAAAAACAACAACAAAAAAAACCGTCAAGCGTCACGAGTTGTTCATCACAATCGTTAAGCCCCAAGGCTGTATTTTGAAAGTGAATACAAAACACGACAAAGGCTCGTTTGTCGGTGTCTGTCTGTCTTTTTTTGCGACGGGGGAATTTCCTGCCAAAAACAGGTCGACACCAAAATTCGTTGCAGTCCTCATAAATTTTTCAGCGACAGCCCTTCAGAAAAAAAAACCCTACAGTAAAATAGTCAGTTTTTTTTTGGCTTAAATTCGAATTTGCACAAATTCCAGTTAATATTTGAGTTTATATCAGTTACTGCTGACATTGTTGTTGTTACCGGCAGCTAAAGGGGTGGGGAGAGGTTGGTTTGATAATAACAATAGCTTTGGCAGAAAAGCCTCAGGGAAGGACGTTTGGAAGGCTGATAGCTGATGGCTGAAAGGAAGGAAGCACAACAAAGTTTTGGTAACATTCTCATAACTTACCTGTAGGTAAACGTGGGGCAATGCCACCGGACTGCCACCCGCCATACCCAACGTACGGAACATTGTTAGCAGCGATCGCATGGAAAAGGGTAGAGCGAAACATAAACGACGCTGCCAAGGTGAACTGGCTGTCAGGGCCTGAAACGATTCCAAAATAGAAAAACAAAACACATAAAATAAAATACACAAGTTTATCCAAATCACAACAATAGCCATGGCAAAAGCAAATAGAAATTGTTTTCAAATGCTTTTGTCCACTCGAAAGAGTGCAAAGAATGAAAACAATTTTGTGGAAAAGTCCTCTTTGTTAGTTTAACTTAAATGTTTAAGTTCATCGAATAGGTTTTTATAATGTCACAACCAGTTTTTTTGTTGGGGGATTGTTGTTTAAGGTAATTTAAAGATATAAGTAATTTTTGTGAGAATTAAATATTTTTATACAAAACCAGTAAGTAAAGGTTAAAGTCGATCTGAGCTGACTATATGACACCCTACACCACTTTGTTAGTGTATAATAAGTACAAATATACATAATTATTCTAAATTTAAAAGACTTACATTCAAATTCTCTACATTCCGAACTACGGATATTATCTTGCACAATTCTCAATATTGAAAGATATATCGATATATGTATGTATAAATGTGAACCTATTTTCTCCAAATTAGGCTGCGTTCGTTATTCGATCAATAAATTCCAATATGCCAAATTTTATAAAGATCGGATGTTAAACAAAGCTTTTATAGAATTTTAATACCAAATCGGAAGGAATATATGTATGTTGGCCGGACTTAACGCCTATGGCCATAAGGCCCAATTTTATATTTGGGCGTTGTGACCGCCACTAAAACGAACATAAAGACCAATTTTATTTTGGGCATTGCTACCACCTCGGAAACTGCTATAAATCCCATTGAACAAGCAAATCACGTCTAACTGCTATGTCTCTCACAAACAAAGTAGACTAAACACAAACAAACTCAACTATGGACATATGTTCGAGACAAGTTTGCCAACATAAAAAAATGCTAATCGAATGCACGTAGCATGAGAAATTTCAAAATTCACCTTTTCTATTAAACAGACATCGTATATGTGTGTTAATAGATACCCAGCAAAATTTCCCATTACCAAATAACCTGAGGGGTAAGCTAAATTCAAACTAGTAACTGCTTATAATTTGGCCTCCCTTCGAATCAATTTTACATGTACATGTCATTGGAGGAAAGTGCTTCGACCACGCTTACAATTATTCAAAAAGTAAGCGTGGACAAAAGAAATAATTTTACGAGTGGATTTGTGTGGCAGTGGATATTTCCTAGTTGCTATTGTTTGTTCACCGCCATCAATGGTGGAATGTGGTGAGAAAGTAGAAGAGCGTAAAATTGGGAAGAGCGTAACTATGGGTAGAGCCAGTGTTGCCACTACAATATTTTTTTTTTCTACCAAAATTGTCTAAAATTTCTACCAAAATCGTTTGAAATCTTCCATTTTTATATCCTACACCACACTGTGGTACAGGGTATTATGACTTTGTGCATTTGTTTGTAACACCCAAAAGGAGAAGAGATAGACCCATTGTTTATTATACCGATCGACTTGTAATCACTTTCTGAGTCGATTTAGCTAGTCGAAACTTTGTACATATCTTTTTTTAGGCCCAAAGACGACCCCTATTGAATTTGGTTAAAATCGGTTCAGATTTACATATAGCTCCCATATATATGTACCTCCGATTTGGCATATATGTACTGTATAAGCAACATTTTTGAACCGATTTGTACAAAAATTGACAGAGAGTAGTCTCGTGATACATTTAGATACAGTACAAAATTTGGGGGAAATCGGTTCAGATTTAGATATAGCTCCCATATATATGTTACTCCCGATTTGACATGTAAGCGCTGTAGAAACTGTATTTTATATCCGATCTGTACGAAATTCGGCAGAAATAGGTTTCTTATTACATGAAGGAATACTGCCAAATTCGGAGAAAATCGGTTCAGATTCAATTTGAAATTCAAGCGCTGTAGAAACTGTATTTTATATCCGATCACAGCGAAATTCGGCAGAAAGATGTTCCTATTACATGAAGGAATACTGCCAAATTCGGAGAAAATCAGTTTAGATTTAGATATAGCCCCCATATATATGTTAGCCCCGATTTGACATCCAAGCGCTGTAGGGACTGTATTTTATATCAGTACGAAATCCGACAGAAAGAGGTTTCTATTTTACATGAATGAGTATTTAGGGAAAATCGATTCCGATTTATATATAACCTCCATATATTTGTTCCTCCTGATTTGGTTACAAAGCGCTATAGAAGTTGTACTCTACTTCCGATCATTACAAAATTCTCCAGAAAGATGTTTCTCAATTTACACGCCGAAAAAAAATCGCTTCTGTTGTATATTGTCCCAAATATATTCGGCTTGAAACATATAAATGTTTATGGTACACTCTAAATATATAATACTTGGTACACACAAAAATTATATATTTGGGAAGATGTTGTTCTAAACAAATTTTTGTTTCCATCCTAATACTTTTTATTTAGGATTATTAATTCCGAAACAAAGATTTATTTAAATTTAAGTATTCTAAAAATATATCGAACCTTGATTGTGTTAAGTTTTACAGCAATTTAAAGATAATTTTCTAGAAATTTTTAATGTTCGTAAATTAAAATCGTATAATTTTGGATAACAATAATTTACTCGAAGAACTGACAAGAAATGCTGACATGAAATACTCAGAAATTTTAAATGAGTCCCTTAAAACAGAATTTAATGCCGCTAATAGTATTTTTAACTGGGAGAAATAATTCGAAACGAAGCAAAAATTCCTTTCTTTTTCTGACCACGTTCTCTGCGAGACGTATTGAATAAATATGAGCCTTACAATTTCCAAAAAACGCAAGTTTGTTGCCGATGGCATGTTCAAGGCTGAATTAAACGAGTTCTTGACTGTGAACTCGCCGAGGATGGTTACTCCGGTGTTGAGGTACGTGTTACTCCCGCCCGTACCGAAATCATCATCATGGCCACCAAGACCCAAGAGGTTTTGGGTGATAAGGGTCGTCGCATTCGTGAATTGACCGCCATGGTCCAAAAGCGTTTCAACTTCGAACCCGGCCGTATGGAATTGTACGCCGAAAAGGTCGCTACTCGTGGTTTGTGCGCCATCGCTCAAGCTGAATCCCTCCAAAATTCACCAAAGTTTTGAAAATCTTTTATAAATTAAATATATTTGAAGATATTCCTAAACAATAATTTTACTTGTATATAAATACATATTTTATTTGAGAAAATTAGTTTGCAAACATATTTTGTTGTAATATATTAATATATGCGTTCCAAGTAAATTTTATTGATTTTCAAATAAAATTTATTTACTCAGAAATATATAACATTTAAAAATTTCTGTTCCAAATATATTTTCTTTCGATTCAAACATATCAAAAAAGGCGATTTTGCCCCGTGTAGGAACGAATATTACTTAATTGAGCGATTATCGGTTCAGAATTAGATATATCCACATATATATGTTCTTACCCATTTACAAATTATTCCAAATTATTATCGCAATGACCCTTATCGCATTGTTAGGGAGGTGTAGGGTATTATATTGTCGGCCCGGCCCGACTTTCTGCCTTTCCTTACTGGTTTATTTTACGAAAAACATATGCATACATTGTTATTGTAAGGTATTAATTATATGTATTTAAATAAAATTTTTAATTAATTTGTTTTTATTTGGTTTCATTTTCTACTAATCACTTGAAGAAGGTTTTTTATTTTCCGATTTTGATTGCTCTTTTAATGAGGTTATTATAATTTTTTTGGTCCAGATGTTTGTAACGCATTAAAATACTAGACACATAGCTAGAAACACCTTAAAGTATACTGATAAACGAAAAAAAAACCTGCTGATTCGATCTAGCGATGTCTATCCGCCAGTCCGCTGTACAAGTAAACTTTTTAATCATAGTACAGGACGCAATTCTGGACAAAATCCTGAAGAATTTTGGCACGGACAGTATTTTCGCACCGAGGACGAACGGTATAGAATTTGGAGAAAATAGAACTAGTATTTTAGATCGTACATTACTAGATTTGGCATAAAAGAACCTGGAATGAACATTGTAAATTTTGAACGAAATTGGTTCTGAATTGGATATATCTCCCATATTTACGTTCCTTCCGATTGGGTATCAGTGTGCTATACGAGTATACAGGGTGGCTGATATGTATTGCAACCAACTTCAGGTTGCTATCATTTCTAAACCGCTAGTCTGATAGCTGACAGATTTATTTCAGTGACAGTTCATTTTATTGTTTACAAGCTTACAAAAGCATTTTGATCTATTGCATTCAGAAAAAAAAATTATTCGTGATGGAATTCAAGCGTGATAGTGTGATTGCTTTATATTTGGGTGGAAAAACACAAGTGGCTATCGTTAGAGCCCTCCAGCATTTAAATGTGAATAAATCTTTTGTTTCTCGTACCATTGCTCGTTACCGTGATACTGGCAGTGTTGCATCGCGTCCAAAAAGTGGACGAAAAAAACGGTAACAACACCAGTAATGATCCGAAAAGTGAAGGATTTGATCGAAATCCACGCCGCAATGGTAGAAAAATTGCTCGTGAGCTGAACATATCGCGAGAACGGATACAACACATATTAAACCAGTAAGGAAAGGCAGAAAGTCGGGCGGGGCCGACTATATAATACCCTACACCTCCCTAATAATGCCTTAAGGGTCATTGCGATAATAATTTGGAATAATTGGTAAATGGGTAGAAACGTATTCTAATTCTGAAACGATAATCGCTAAATTAAGCAATATTCGTTCCTAAAGTGAGAAACATCTTTCTGAAAAATTTTAATGATCGGAAGTAAAATACAACTTCTATAGCGGTTTGATACCAAATCAGGAGGAACATATATATGGAGCTTTAATGTAAATCTGAACCGATCTTCCCTGAATACTTATTCATGTAAAAAGACCTCCTTCTGTCGAATTTCGTACTGATCGGATATAAAATACAGTCTCTACAGCGCTTACATGTCAAATCGGGGGTAACATATATATGGGAGCTATATCTAAATCTGAACCGATTTTCTCCAAATTTGGCAGAATTCCTTCATGTAATAAGAAACCTCTTTTTGCCGAATTTCGCACTGATCGGATATAAAATAAAGTTTTTACAGCGCTTACATGTCAAATCGGGGCTAACATATATATGGGGGCTATATCTAAATCTGAACCGATTTTAACCAAAATCAATAGGGATCGTCCTTCGCCCAAAAAAAAGATGTGTGTAAAGTTTCGTCGAGATCGGACCATAATTGCGACCTGTACTTTGATTACATGAATACATGCACAGACAGACAGACAGACAGACGGACATAGCTAAATCAACTCAGAAAGTGATTCTAAGTCGATCGGTATAATAAACGATGGGTCTATTTCTTCTCCTTTTGGGTGTTACAAACAAATGCACAAAGTTATAATACCCTGTACCACAGTGTGGTGTAGGGAATAAAAATGAGTTTGGACTAAAGCCATTGAAGTTCCAAAAAGTCCAAGAGCTCACCGATGCACAAAAAAAAGTTAGACTGGAAAGAGCCAAGGAGTTGCTTCGCTTGCACGGAAGTGGCCAGTTACCAAATTTGGTTTTCTCCGATGAGAAGCCATTCCAAATTGAGCAAACAAGATGATCGGGTTTACTTGCCAAAGAGGTCAGCTGAAAATGTACACCTTCGATTGGCCACCAGAACTCAAGCGCCGCCGATGGTAATGGTGTGGGCCGCCGTAACGGCCGATGGTCGCTCCCCGCTCGTATTCATCGACCATGGGGTCAAAATAAATGCCGAATATTATCGGGAAAATGTACTAAAGACAGTATTGAAGCCCTGGGCAGACAAACATTTCGGCCGCAGACCATGGACATTCCAACAGGACTCAGCACGCGTCAACCAAGAATGGCTTAAAAAGGAGGTTCCTCGCTTCATTTCTACCGCACAATGGCCACCAAGATCTCCGGATCTCAATCCGTTGGACTTTTGCCAAAATGGGCCAAAATACCGCAGAGCCACTTTCGTGCAGCGTGTGATGGCTTTGTCGGCCGTTTGAAGGCCATAATTCGTGCCAAAGGGGGCCAATTCGAACAAATCTAAACTGTTTCTAAAATGTTTTGTTATTTCCGACATTTTTTGCTTTTGAACAATAAAATTTAAAAAAATATTAAAAAAAAATATAGCGCTTTACTTTGTTGCATTACATATCAGCCACCCTGTATATATATATTCCTTCCGATTTTTTATCAAAGTGCTATAGAAACTTCATTTAACATCCGATAGTTATGAATTTTGGCGGAGAAGTTTCTTGCTACAGAAACGAACTTTGACAAGTTTGAAGAAAATCGGTTCAGATTTATATATAGCCCCCCATATACCCGTATATGTTCCTTCCAATTCGGTATTAATGAGCTTTGAAGCTTTCTTTAACATCCGATGGTTATGAAATTAGGTAGAGAAAGTTACGTAGAACGTTGCGACTTCAAATTTAAGATTTAGAAAAAGTGGTCGTATAGTCAGTTCAACCTTTATATAGTTTTTTCCTTTCCAACCTTTATGTAGTTTTTATATTAAATTTGTTTGACATTCAACAAAAGAATTGGGATAATGAGGTCGTCAACAGTCAGCGGTTATTACTTATTATTTATATCGGTAATTGTAGCAAAACCAAAGAAATTTATTACACGATTTTTGTCAAAACTTCTATAAAGAAATACTTTGAGGAGCGTTAAATCTACCAAATGATTTTTTTAGTCGATTCGATTCTTCCAGACTAAAAAAATTCTACCAATTTTTGTAGAAAAACCCAAAAACGGCAACACTGGGTAGAGCGTATAATTGGGAGAAAGTAGTTAGCGATTGTTGTCGTCATATGACGAAAAATTTCATTTGCCGGGAGGTGGGATTGAACTCACGACCTGGTTTCGTAGTTTAGCATCACATCCACTGGCCTACCTCGTGATTCATAGACAAATCGCTTAAGAATCAAGTACAAAAATATAACCTATCAAAATCTTGGTAAGTAATTGTCGTTACCGCATGCATTACCAGGTAATGATATCTCATTATCGCCAGCATTACTTTCTGTAAATAAATAACGACTAGCTAAATAATGACAAAAATAAGTTATTATTAGTAATCTAATTTAGAGAATCTAATTTGAATTTATAAACATTTCTTTAAATGATTCAACTGAATACAAACTACAACGTATATACTAAATAATTTAAGAAAAAATCATAAATCGTAAATCATTTAAAGAAAAGTTGTTAAATTCAAATAAGATTCTCTAACTTAGTTTACTAGCAATAACTTATTTTTGTCATTATTATACAAATTAATATTTTCCGTGTACATATAGGACACCATATTACACCAGAAAATGTTATGTACATTTCTTCGACAAACATTTTGTAAACTAGTGTAACCAAAATATAATATTTCTGCAAATGTCTACATTTCGGAACCGCTTAAAAATTACAAATAAAAATATTTTTTTAGCAGAAAGACACTGGACACGAACATTTTGAAAAATTTAATAAAGTTTTCTTTGCTAAACAAAATGATAGGTCCATAGCAGGGAGGTAACGAATATTCCCATCATTTTTAAATTCGCTTTCGCCTTCGTAAAAATATATTTCAGTACCACACATTTTGAACATATTAATACCAATGAAACCCACTGCTACTTCTCTTCAAAACAGTTGTCTGCACTTGTAGAAACAAGAGGTCAAAATATAGAAAACGTCCTTAATACTTGATTATCCTGGAAAAGTATTAATTCTGGTCCTTAATTTGGTTTGTATTAAAGGGTCAAACTATTACTCGTTTTCGCATTCGCTTTCGCAAAAACGCATATTTCACTATTCGCTTTCGCAAAAATGCATATTTCACTATTCGCTTTCGCATTCGCAAGAAATATATTTCAATATTCGCTTTCGCATTCGCTTTCGCTAAAGTCACTTTCGTTACATCCCTAGTCCACAGTATTTTTTAATAGATCTGAATTGATTTCCATGTCAATTATTCTGATAATGTCCTTGATGGGCTCGTCTGTGAATGAATAATATACATTATTACTTAATTAATTGTTTTTACTCTTTGATTTAACCAACTTTTGTGCGTTTGAAATTTAAATGCATCACGGACCAATTATTGGCCTTGTGTTGTTCAATTTATATGTACCTGGAATTAATTATATATGTATGTATTTTATAGGATAAAGAAAACATACAGCCACATAATAATACTAATTATTTACAGCTAAATTGAAAATTAAACCCATTGTTCCATAAGCTTAACAGTTTAACATATTTAATACGGATTAATAATACGCCATCTGTTTGCCGTGTTATGGCAAATTAAATTAAGGCCATTATTTACACATGTTTTATTTCATAGTTTGATGTATTTAAAGCTATCCATTAGAGAAAAAACTTGAATTTTTTTAAATTTTAAAACAGTTTATCTTCCATAACATTTTCATATAATTAAACCGATATAAGTTGTAAAGAAACATACATTTTGTTATTTAAAGATGAAACGAATAAATATTTCATTTTCATTTTAAATTTAAAATCACAATTATTTTCATCTTGAAACAAAATTTACAATTCAAACAAGTTTGCCTTGAGCTTAACGATATGTATTGAGACTAAAAGCATTTTGTTATTAAAATCAATTAAACGCCTCGGATTAATAATTCCCGCATAAAAGCATTAAATACAAATGCTGTTAATCGTATTTTCACAAAAATACCCCCCAAAACATATTCCCTAAATCCTATAAACAACAAATTTTGTAAAGTATGCTGCTGTAACAAAACAAACACAATTGCGGATTTGTGCGTCTGAAATCATTATCATTGAATTTAATATTTATTTTGTATATTAAAATATTCATAGAAGATGTCTTGTTTGTGCGCATAAATAATAGAAATATGTATTTATTTAAGGTAAGTGAATACTCATGTTTTCCACGAGAATATATTACATAGAATAGAGTTGCTAGAGCAATGCTTATTTATTGCTTAAGATATTACACTATGCAACAACAGAAATTAGTTCCAACTTATGGATGAGTAAATTTTGAATTAAAATTGTTCTAAAGAACAAACTAATCAACGTAGAATGCTAAAATTTGGATATAAATAAAATATATATAAATATATATTTTTTTAATTTTCTACCGTGGATCTTAAAGGATAATGAAGGACTAAAATTTGCAAGGCAATTTTTGAATTTTTTTAGTTCCAGTTTCTAAAAACCAAAATAGTATTAAGATAGCCCAAAATGTGCCCTTTCATTTGACACCCATATCGTCTTACTAGGACTTTCAGAAAAATTACAAAAAAAATTTTGAATAATTATATCCTTTAAAAATGTCATGTTCAGCGATGAGGCCCATTTCTGGCTCAATGGGTATGTAAACAATCAAAATTGCCGCATTTGGGACGAAGAGATTCAAGAGCTGCCACTTTATCGCGTGTCATTCGCCAGTTACATCGAAAATTGGACTCAACGGATGGACCATCTGAGACGTAGCCGCGGCCAACATTTGATAGACATAATCTTCAAAAAATAAATGCCAAAGAATGTTCTTTCAAATGATAATAAACATTCCCCATTCAATTTAAATATTCTGTGTTTTTTCTTTAAAAAAGTAGGGAACCTCGAAATGGATCACCCTATACAATCGATGCAATTAAGTTCTAAATAAAACGTCATTCAAATGGCCTCCACGACTTCTTCTGCAGGAACGAATTCGATGAACCCAATTTTCGGGCACTTTTTCTACTAAATCAAGTTGTATGCCATGAATGGCACGTTCAATATTGACTTGTAAAGCTTGGAGAGAGTCTGGTTTATTTCGAAAGACCAATGACTTCAAATAATCCCACAGGAATTCGTCTAATGGTGTTAAATCACAACTTCTTGGAGGCCATTCAATATCACAATTTTTGGAAATAATCGAATCTCCAAACTTTTCTCGCAACAATTCAATTGTTTCATTACGTGTGGCACGTAACCATAATCGGTCAATGGAAAAAAGATAGCTCTTAACGAGAGCTAAAATATTGATCATGGGTGTCAAGGTCGTAGGTCGACTGTAAGGTGTCTTTTTTTTAATTTAAAAAACAACATGGACTTAGCATCATTTTCAAATGTGAACGGAAAGTTTATTTTTGCTCTAGCTCCTTAACGGTACGTAGTCAATGGCAAAAAAGATATCTCATAACGAGAGCTAAAATATTGCTCATAGTAGTTCGACTGGAATGTGTTTTTATTTTTTAGGATTTTAAAAAAAATGGACTTAGCGCACGAAAGTAGCAATTGCAAAACGATTATTTTGATAATAAAACTGAATAATTTGTAAACGTTGTTCTTGCGTATATCTCTCCATGATAAAATTGTAAACGTCACTTCTGAATCATATCATCCCTATTGGAAAACCCGTTAGAAGTTATAATAGAATCAATATGTCACTAAGTGTTAACCCTTTCTGGGTTATGTTGGGCTGAAATTCGATTTGGGTAATTTTAAGACATTTGAGCAATGTCCGTCCGCCTGCGTGTCTGTTTGCCTCTCTGCTGGCTGGTGCTCACGATAACTCTGGAAAGGAGTAACGGATTGACTTTAAATTTTGCATGCGGTAATATTTTTTCTATCTCCGGCTAAGTTCGAAGATGGGCCATATTGGCCCACTTCTTGTATTACCACCCCCACAAAGAGTTAACTTTTAGTGAAATATTGATGCTTTAATAACTTCTATACTACTTACTAGAAATTCCACACATAGTATTAGTTTGTTAGCCGTTATTACCTCGAGAAAAATGAGCGAAGTTGCCACGCCCCTTTTTGGTACCTTCAATACAAATGCACCATTTTGTACCAAAATTTAATTGTTTATAGATTTTATTGTACCTAGAGTCCAGTGAAAAGGGGGCGTTATTGGTACGCCCGTTATGGCTCCTCCCACACAAATGGACTATTTTATTATTGTGAATACCACCGCATATAAATACTCAAAATTTTTGCACAGTGTAAAGTTTTTAAAATTCCTACAGTTCTCTTAAAAATGGGAGTTATCACCACACCCGTTTTAGAACCTCCTATACAAAAAGAGCCCAGACATACCAAAATTAAATAGCTCATAATAACGGGTTTTTCAACAGGGACGCTACAAAAGTAGACCGACAGGGACAGCAAACGACGCCATATTTTTTGCCGCTCTTTAGACATCTTTCTTCAGTAAGGTTTGCCATTTCATGATGGAAAGATATACGAGCCAACAACGAGTCGAAATTATTAAAATTTACTCGGAGTCAGTGGCCTCAACGTTAAGAGCGCGAAAAATCTAAAAATCATCTTCAGCGATGAGGCTCATTTCTGGCTAAATGGCTTCGTCAATAAACAATCCACACGTACTCCATGAGTCATCATTGCATCCCGAAAAAATTACGGTTTGGTGCGGTTTATGGGCCGTACTTCTTCCGTGATGATCAAGACCGGCACGTTACTGTGAATGGGAATCGCTACTGTTCAATGATAACCGAATATTTTTGGCCCCAATTGGATGATATGGACTTGGAGGACATGTGGTTCCAACAGGACGGCGCCACAAGCCACACAGCGAATGCCACAATCAATTTATTGGAAACCAAGTTTGGAGAACGTGTTATCTCTCGAAATAGCCAGTCGATTGGCCGCCTCGGTCGTGCGATTTGACGCCGTTAGACTATTTCCTGTGGGGCTACGTCAAGTCTATGGTCTATGCCAACAAGCCAGCGACGATTGATGAACTTCGTACGAATGTCGAACGTGAAATTGCAGCAGTATCGGCCGATTTATGCTTGAAAGCCGTCGAAAATTGGGTTCAACGTCTGGACTTCTGCAAGCGTGCCCGTGGTGGCCATGCAAAAGAAATCGAGTTCCATACATAATGACATCGAACGTACTTTCATGGGAATGAAGAATTTCATTGATATCCAAAACCGTTTTTGTTTTATTTAAAAAAAAAACTTTTGTAGCGCTCTTATTGACGGACCCGATATTAGTACATATACCAGTGCATATTTACATTGCTCACAAATTGAGGTTATACCTTAGTCGGTTTACCCGACTGAATTTTGTACCTGCTTTTTGTATTTTTTTCTTAACGTCTGTTACTAAATGACTATTCTTTACCATTTGCTTTACCTAGTAACGACATCTTATTACCTTTTGCATTACATTTAGTCAACAAATAATCACATACATGATTGAGTAAATATTATTAAGCTATCTTCCTATGAATCGCGAGGTAGGCCTGTGGTTATGATGCTAAACTAAGATACCGCGCGAGTTAAAAAAATAAAAAAATGAGAAATTTGTAATTGCTCTCGAACGGCTGAACCGATTTTTGCAAAGTTTACTTTGTTTTAAAGGGGACACAATTTTTTGTTTTAAAAAAAAACTTACGAAAATCCTTTGTAGAAAAAATTCCCCCCTCGACTATTCGTTGCACTCTCACAAATCCAGAACAGTAAATAATTTTTGGGAGACTCAATATTTGTAAAAGTTATGGACGAAATACCAAGACTAGTCTAATAATTTTCGTCTGTTTTTGCAAAACACTGCACAGTGGTACGAATTCAAAAAGTGGAAATAATTCGACCGTTTCTTAACCAAACAACCGATTGCAACCAAATTTGACATGGTAGATAAAAAGGCGTTAGAGAAGTTAACTTTTATATTTTGGCCCCCTATGTCAGACAAGGGCGGAGCTATAGGGCCTTATGTCAAAACGCCCAAACGCGGCTGCGCGGACCTATGTGATCTGCGGTACGAGGCCTTCGGTCGTAGTTCTTACATGGCCGGTTTTCGGCCGGTATTAACGATTTCCTCCTCTGGGGTATGTCAAAAGACGGCTACGCGGAGCAAACAGTCCCGACCGAAGGTCGGGGTATATCCAAAGACGGCTACGCGGACCAAAGTGTCGTTGCGTGGGCGGAATTAAAGATTTTCACAGACTGCTATGCTGATCAAGGTATCTTAGCAAAGGTACTTTAGTTCGCGTAGCCGTCCTTGGACATACCCCAGAGGAGAAAATCTTTAACCCAGCCGAAGGCCGGCCATTCCCAGACTGTTTGGTCAGCGATGCCGTCTTTTGACATACCCCAGAGGAGAAAATCTTTAATCCCTGCCGAAGGCCGGCCTCGCTAGTACACTTTGGTCCGCGTAGTCGTCTTTGGTAAGGCAAATCAGTATGTGTTTTTCCGCTACATGATGAAGGGTATTGTAACAGTTCTTTTGTTACGTTAAGGTTTGCAACATTTTATATTTATTGAAATGTCATATCGCACAAAAACAAAACTTTGGACATTCTGACATTGCGTTTGAGCGATATGACATTTCTTTTTGGGTGATATGACATACATGGTTTTGGGCGATATGACGCTACGCCCGTGCAACTCGCTAAACTTTGCAAAAAGCGGTTCAGCCGTTCGAGAGCAATTAAAAATTTCGTAAAACACAAAAACTCATTTTTTAATTTTTTCAAAAATTAAAAAGCCCATAATATTTCTTAAAAAAATTAAAAAAAAATGATAGCGAGATTTTATTTTACCTATATGTAACTGCTTATAAACATTTCAGCCAAAAATAAACTGGATAGGTCGATATTAAATATTCTGACCCACTTACGTTCACGATTACTTTTGAATTAATTGTAAGCGTTGGGGTAAGTGGTTATTTGTCTGCTTCGCGTATGCTTGAGTGAAGCACTTTCTTCGAATGACATGTACTCGTATGTATGTGTAAAAATAATTGGAAGGGTGGCCAAATTATAAGCAGTTACTACTTTTGAATTTAGCTTACACATCAGTTTATTCGGTAATTGGAAATTTTGCTGGATTTCTACATGAAAGAGATATTTCTAACAATTGTATCTTCCACAATTTCCTTAAATTCAACGGCTCTATCATGCTTATACTTCCGAAAATATAATCGAAATAATAAAGAAATCTTTCATGAAAATTTTAATTTACATTTTTTTTTCGTTTTTAGGATACCAAATTACTCCAGAAAATGTTATACACAGCCCTTCGGCAAAATTTTTGTAAACTAATGTAATGAGTATTTAAATTAATATATTAAAAGTAATTTTATATTAAAAGTAAATAATTTTAAGTTAAAATCTTCAATGTTCATATTTTAATCGTTTCTGTCTTCAACTTAAAGTCAATGCCAATAACTTTTTTTAGTTCAGTGCGTAACCGTTGTTTGTCAACATGCTGTCTATCTAATTGGAATATACTATTTTCAAGGTAAGTGAAGGCCTTCCACAAGAATAGATTGCATAAATTACATTAAAGTAATGACTATTTGTGACTTAAGAAAGTGTAAAAAAGTTACTCTTAGACATTTTAAAAGAGCTTTGTTATTATGAGTATTTTCATTTTTAATTAATGTATTCTTGGTACTACCAACTTTTTCAAGGACACAAAACACATCACAACAGAGCTTTAATTAACTATGAATTAAGTATTAAGCACACAGCAATAAGTACTCAGAGTAGAGTATCTACTATAGAAAGGAAAACGACAAAAGTTTGTTTTAGATGCATATAAAATTCATAGGCACTTAGAGATGCAAGTTATGTTGTTGACATTTTAAAACTAAAAAAAAACGGTAATCAGTGAACAATTTGTGTGTATTTTCATTTATTAATTTGATAATGTAAACTTTAGGGTAGTCCAAAAACGCATAAATGATGGGAGTTTTGGAACTTATGGCAATTTTGTTTGTGGAAAAAGAGCGGCATATTCTTTGCATATTTCCCGTAAACGGCACTCTTGTAAAACATTTTGGAAATTTGATAATTGTAGTTAAGTCAAATTCGGGGGGGGGGATGACATAATTTCGATTGTGCAACATTTCCGTTGACCTTTCCCGAAAACCGGACTTTTATACTACATTTTGAAATTTTAAGAGCTATTTTTTTTGAATTTCTCATCGACAGGGCAACATTTTCGAAATCACCAATAGCGCTAAAAATATATTGCGGTTATTATGAATAACACTATGCAACAAAATGTTTGTCGAAGCGCTGCGCATAACATTTTCTGGTGTGATATGGAGTCCTAAACACGAAAAAATTATAAAAAAAATTTATAATTTTTTCGTCACCCATATACCTTCCACCTTAGAGAGGAGGGTATATATCATTTGCTACGAACCAAAAGTGTAACACATCGAACGAGTGACCTAAGACCCTAAGTATTTTCGACAGATATTCGTTTTGGGTAATTTTAAGTGGAATGAGCAATGTCCGTCCGTCCTTCCATCTGTCTGTCTGTCTGCTGGCTGGTGCGCACGATAACCCTCGAAAGGCGAAACCAATTCACTTAAAATTTGGTATGTGGTCATATTTTCTTCTATCTCCGGTTATGTTCGAAGATGGGCCATACTGGTCCACTCCTTCTAGTACCTCCCCCACAAAGGATTAACATATTGATTACACAGTGCAACAACCAAAATGGGAATGGGATGGAACCAATTGCAAATGAAAGTTGACATTATCCATTACAAGACCTTCAAGGGGTTTTTTCAGTTTAGTGCGAGATATTTTTTACACGCATTTGAAGTTGGTGATTTTGGAAAGCTGTCTAACAAGAAAAGATCATTGTAAATTTGATAAAATAATGCTTATTTTTTATTATTATGGAAAGTTGTGATATCTTACTGTTTTTGGGGTCGAGGAATTAATTTTTGAAATTTATTTTTACCTACAACTCACGCTAACAGCTTTTAACTTTATTACAAGTACAAAAGCAATACCTTATTAAAAGCAATTTAAATTGATAACAATTTAAATAAAACAAAAAAAATAAATAAATTTACTAATATTTTTTGAGGCTCATGGTGAGTGGATTCTTAAATCGGTTTACCCGACTGAAATGTCTTATTTGTTTTTTTTTTGTATTTGTTTCTATTAAATTTTTGCAATAGACAGAATGTAACTGAACCAAAATAAATTCTTTCTCGAACCAAAATAAATTCTTTCTGAATGAACAAACAAACAGACCAACAATAAACAACAACAACACATATGGTACGATGAGGTCGCCAGTCGTTGACAAAGCTACATTTGTTTTAGTGGCTGGCGAAGCGAACACTAACATAAAACAAAAATTTCCTGCTTGCGAGTTTCAGTGTGTCTACATAGTTCGGTGAAATATGATTTTTTTGATAGTTCTTATTAAGTTAAAGACATATGTAATTGCTACACGGCGGAAAATCGTCATTTTTGATATGTTTGAATAGAAAGAAAATATACTTGGAAATTATTTTTTTTAAATATTATATATTTGTTAACAAATAAATTTTATTTGAAAATCAAGAAATTTTGTTTGGAACGCATATATTAATATATTAGAACATAATTTATTTGCAACCTGAATTTCACAAATAAAATATGTGTTTACACACAAACAAAGTTATTGTTTAAGAAGTTTTCCAAATATATTTTATTTAAAAAGATTTTTTAAACTTTACTTACTAATTCGAATTTTAGTTAGTTTTTTTCTAGTTTTCGAGTACAACTTTATAACTAAAAATGTCTTAATTTATAAATATTCCAATTCATCACTTTTTGCCAATCAATCAATGCAATTTATATTTACGAAAGATTATTCGATTTAAGTTTAAATTAAATTTTACAAACATATACAAATTATAAAAACAAATGTTCTTTGAACATCTGAAAAACAAAAAACTTGTCTTAAATTAAGGCACTGATACATTGCTAAAATAAATAATTAAAAATTTATCTTTGTTTCGGAAATACTAGTTCCAAATAAAAAAATATTTGAATGGGAGCATATTTTTGTTTAGAACAATATTCTCCCAAACATATAATAGTTGTATGTGTCAAATATTATATATTTGGAGTGTACCCTAAACATTTGTATATTTCAAGCAGAATATGTTTGGGACAATATACTATAGAAGCGATTTTTTTTCAGCGTGTATTAAATTCTGAAGATGATCGAAACTGCAGTCAATTATACTCAGCAATTTTTGAAACTCGCTAGCATTGTTTTTGTATTCGTTTCTATTACACTTTGACAGAATGTAACTGAAACATAGGTCTCGAACCAAAATAACTAAACTGAAACATACACGGGGCAAAATCGCCTTTTTTGATATGTTTGAATCGACAGAAAATATATTTGGAACACAAATTTTTAAATATTTATTATATATTTCTTAGCAAATAAATTTTATTTGAAAATCAATAAAATATATTTGGAGCTCATATAATAATATATTACAACAAATTATATTTGCAAACTAAATTTCTCAAATAAAATATGTGTTTAAATACAAATAAAATTATTATTTAGGAATTTTTCCAAATATATTTTATTTAAAAAAGATTTCCAAAACTTTTGCTGAGTTTTTCAAATTTCAGTTACAATTTTTCCTTGGTTTCCAATTGTACCTCCCAGTTATGATACCATATGCATCATTACCTTCTGTTTTAAATCAATCATTTAAAATTTCTGAGTATTCCAAGCCATCATTAGTTGTCAATTCACTTTATATTGACTATATGGTTTCAATTATTATTTTTTTTTACAAACATTAAAAATTTCTAAAAATTGAACTTTGAATTACTGAAAAATTTTACACTATTTATGTATTTTATGAATATTTAAATGCAAATAATTATTTCTTTCACAAAAAATGCAGTCACATTGGGATGTAAACAAATATTTGTTTAGAACAACGTCTTCCCAAATACAAAATTTTTGTATGTACCAAATATTACATGCTTAGAGTCTACCCTAAACATATATATGTTTCAAGCCGAAAATGTTTGGGACAATATACTACAGAAGCGATTTTTTTCAGCGTGTATGGCCTCGAACCAAAATATATTCTTTATGAATTAATTTAAATTTTACTAGCTCAACAGGTTTATTCATAACGATAAGTTGCATCGAAAGATATTTTATACTTGTGAGAGCAGAATAAGCGCAGATATAGTGAAATGATTACACTAGGCAACAAAAAAAAATTTTTTCTGGTGTCCGAGACCTAGAAACTTTTTTTGTATAGATTGAGGCATAGAATTTATGAAACCAACACCAATATTTTTATGGTAAAGTTATTTTTTATATTTTTTTCTAGAATTCAAATTTTCATAGAAAGTACCTTTAGTATTTGAACCATATTTTTGAAGTATAAGCTCTATAGAGCCGAGATACCAAAGTGCTGAAGACAACACTTTCATATAGAAGCTGAAGTTTAGTAACTGTCGTTAAAACAATTAGAAAAAAATCGATTTTTTCAAAAACATAATTTTTTGCTGGCACGATAAAAACATAAAAAATAGAAAAAATTCGCAAAAAAATTTTGAAAGCTAGTATCCTAAAGAAGAAAACAGTGCATATTTGGAAAAAACAAAATCTATGGATAATTGTACAAATTATGACCCATATTGCAGAAATGGGGAAATTTCAAAAAAAAAAATTTTTAAATTTTTTTAATTTGGAAATTTAGTTTGGGATGTATCAAAAGGGGTGTGGCTATAATGCCCATTTTTTTATATACTATGGGTATTATAAAAACATTACAGCGTACAAAATTTTCAGTATTTGTGTAGACTGGAATCAAAGTTATAAGCCAAAATAGGCCATTTGTAGGGGAGGTACCAAAAGCGGCGTGGCAACTTTGCCCATTTTTTACGGGACTGTAGGTGCTACAAACGCATTACACTCCTAAAAATTTCAAATGTTTATATGTGGAGCAATCCGAGTTATAAGCCGTTAACTTTTTGTGCATAATGGTCCGTTTGTATGGGAGGTACCAAAAGCGGCACTTCGCTCATTTCTCTCAACATGATAGCGATTAATAAACTAATAGTATGTGTGGAATTGTGAAAGATTCTGGGTATAAGTTATGGTGTAATCAATATTTCACTAAATGTTTACCCTTCGTGGGGGAAGTACACGAAGGAGTGAACCAACATATTCCATCTTTGACCTTAGCCTGAGATAGAAAAAAATATTGACATATACCAAATTTTAAGTCAATATTGACATATACCAAATTTTAAGTCAATCCCGTCGAAAGTTATCGTGCACACAAACCAGACAGACAGACGGACAGGCTGACGGGCATTGCTAAAATGACTTAAAACGGATTTCCGCCAAATATTCTTGGGGTCTCTTAGGTCACTTCATCGATTTGCTACACTTTTGGTTGGCTGTATCTGATATATACCCTTGTTCACAATAGCGGGGTATAAAAACCGAATTTTGTTTAAATTCTCGTATTTCTACCAAAAGTGCAATAATTTCTACATTGATCCATAGATTTTCTTTAAATAGGCATTATTTTCTTCGTTAGGATTCCAGCTTTCAAAATGTGGAACAAACAATTTGTTGGCGATTTTTTTTTGTTTTTTTTTCGTGCCAGCAAAAACCAATTTTTTTTTTGAAAAAAAGAACACATTTTTTCTATTTGTTTTAAAGGCAGGTAATAAAGTTTTGTTTCCGCAGTTTTGTCATTACTAGCATTTGTAGTCCTCATAATTTCCTTTAATTTAACGTACATCCCGCACCTTCCAAAAAAGTATGAATATGAAAGAAATTTATTTTTAAAACTGTTTAATATTTTTTTTCATGTTTAGGACTTCCTATTGCACCAGAAAATGTTATGCGCAGCCCTTCGACAAAAATGTTGTTGCATAGTGTTGCCATATAACTCGCGGTTTTAATTCTTGGATTTTCGTTCAAAATTAGTAGTTTTTTCGTGGCCTAATGTACGCTTCTCTCTACCAAATTTTATTGTTATCGGATGAAAATCATAATCATAGGATTTTAATACGATATGTGCTTTATTTATGTACATCACGAACTTGTTGTAAGGACATAATGTTCTTGATTTTATTACAACATGTAATTAAGTTAAAGATATTTCATGACCGTTATTAAAGTAGAAGATGTGCTTATTTTAATGCAAGTTGTCTTTGGCGCAAAATCAAAGCCAAAATCATAAAAGTTTGGATAATTTCATTAATATTGTAGTATGCAATTTTTCAGTGTTATCTCTTAATCTTTATTTATTCGAATTACTATACAATATAAATTTAGTTAATAATTGTACGATTCAGAGAAAGCAACAGAACAGAGCATCCGGTGCGAATCGAACCCACGGTCCGCCACCCCATTGACTATGAGTCATAGGTTTGTATGCCACCTACCGTGGAACTCTCTTCCTTTACCTATTTTCTGTTTAGGGTATTGTAAAAAAGATCTACTATTTCTTTCAAAATATTCTTTCTTATATTAAGTTCCAATCGCTACCCTAACAGCAATGTCCTTGAAAACGTGCTAAGTCGACATAGCATACTGTGGAATGAAGGTATTGATTTTTGCATTGCCGCTTTGTGGAAAATTTGTTCAATAAAAATCTGTTGATACGGAGTGATGAATATTTTTTCAATTTTTTGTCAGGCTATTACATTTGGTTTCAGATATATAGAGACATAAACCCAATTATTATTGACGTGTGATTATTTAGCTTCGTCAGTGTAAGTATCAGAGCTTTTCGTGACATTAAATACATATTTATTGTAATGAGCACAGCCAAATACGTGGGTATAGTTATTGTGGAAACTTTTTAACATAAAGTGACATTTATTATATGAAACTTTCGTGACCTTTGTTATTTAAAACTATTTCAATTTAAATATTGTCTCATATCTATATTACAAATGAATAAGTGTGTATATATGTGCATTAGGTCGAACTGAAATGACAAAAACAGCTCTTAATTACGTTTGAATAGCGAAAAAATATTGGGTAAGGATGTTAACATTTCTGTTGTAAAAGGACAAAATCTGTAAATTTTCTTTCACTTGGCACAATGACTATCTTTGAAAAAGTAGCTATTCTACACTTCTTTCAAGACAAAATATGAAAAAATCGTTAACGTAGTTATTTTAAAGCAGGGATCGTCACACCCATACAACCATAAAAAAATCTGTTCCCTCTTTCAATGCAAACTGTATGAATTATTGTATTCTCACTTAATGTGCGAGACAACCGCCCATGGGCGCTGATTTGCCGATCTAAGTTTTAAAAAATCAGTACAACCTAATGCACATTGAAAATGTTTCGTATTTTTGTAAACCATTCATTAGAGCCACTTAAATCCTTAAAGCTAGAGAAATATTCATCGCACATGTGTGTTTGTGTGTGACTAGAACTGAACTAAATATTCACAAACCTAAGTCCTATTTATGACTATGTAGTTGTTATCGTATTTTTAGCTTCGAAATTGGTAGTTATTGCATCGAAAAGTTTTGTGAAACATTTCCTGGTTTGCTAAGGACAATTTATTAATATACTTGTACACATACACCATATACTCGTACTACCATATTAAATATCAGTTAAATGCCACTAGGGAATTTTACTTGTTTTGGGAACATTTGTTGCTTGTTTAATATTTGCTACTACATACTTGTATATTGTAGAATTTTTCATTTAATAATCACAGGAAGGAAAAATTCAACTTGAAAATAGAGAATCCGGTTGTTTAAATTTAATATTAAAATAAGTAAGGAAATTTCAGCCAAACATTTTACTCAGTCTATAACACAGTACAGCATTTTTCTGAGAATTGGGTGTGAAAGTAGTCCCAAAAATAAGAACTTCTGCATCATTCGTTTAGTCAAGTTGGCTCAATTAATACTTTAATGGCCATACGAGGTGGATTTTTAGCATTTTTTCTATATTTTTTTCTGAAGAAAAGTTGTAGATATTGAATAGGAGAAAAAAATGCGGAACAAACCTACAGATAAAAGTGCATCCAGTGCCTTAAAAAACGTCATCCGTTACTAAGACAGATAGAAAGACAGACAAACGGACGGACGAACATTGCTCAAATGAGTTAAAATGTCCTACAACGGATTTCCGGGTGTTAGGTAAATCCTTCGACGTGTTACAATGTTAGCCCGTAGTAAATTATATTTACCCTGCTCCACTAAATCTAGATTATATATTAAAATTGGTCGGTCCTCACAAATGAACTGTTGTTGACCCCCGTTTAACAATTTTTGTCGAAGGTCTGTGGATAACATATTCTGGTGTAAAAAAAAAATATTAAACAAAAATTATGGTAATGTTTTGTACACGGGCTTCGAACCATGTGCGTAGAAATGCAGATGATTTATATTTCCTGGTATTCTACCACCCACTCCTCTCTTGCAGGTTTCATAGTGGTGAAGTCCCTCTTGAAAGTGCTCACAGTTGAATATAGAGTCCCCTCGGCCACATGGGTATATCACAATGTAGTGCTAGGTTCCCATAGCTCTTATACCTCCACATTGATAGACAGCTTAAGCCTAATCCCACTTTGGTGGCATCTGGTAAGACCAGATTCCACCACCAACGATATCGTATGATCGAACCCTCCGGACTGAAAATCATACGATTTCGTGCACACACATTATACAATCATGGAATTACGATGCCAGCTGGTGCGATAATCTAATTGTACCGTGTATTTGCCACTTCAGAGCCTCGCTTATGTTTAGATAGGCAGTTCTCTAAACCTTTGATAATTGGTTGGTAACACTATGCACTAAAATTCTGGTCGAAGGGCTGCGCTTAACATTTTCTGATATAATATGGAGTCCTAAATAAGAAAACAAATATTAAACATATTTTTTTAAGGTAAAGTTTTTTAACAAAAATTTTCTTTAAGATTCCAATTTTCTTGGAAGATGCCTTTAATATTTGGAACATATTTTTTGAAGGATATGCTCGATATTGCCGGGATACTCGTTAAATTAAAGAAAATTATGAGGACTTCAAATGTTGATAAGGATACTTTCATGTGGAAACACAAGTTAAGTATCTGTCGTTAAAAAAAATTAAAAAAAATAGATTTTATTCCAAAAAACATTTGTGCTGGCACAAAAAAAACAAAAAAAATAGAAGAACAAAGTGGCAAAAAATCGTTTGTTCAATATTTTTAAAGCTATCTTATAAACGAAGAAAACAATGCCTATTTGAAGAAAATTTATAGATAAATGTAGAAATCATTGCTCTTTTGAGAGATGTTCAGCAAAATTCGTTTTTTATATCCCCCTATTGTAAACAAGGGTATATATCAGATGAAGCCAACCAAAAATGTAACACATCGATGGAGTGACCTAAGAGATCCCAAGAATATTTGGAGGAAATCCGTTTTGGGCCATTTTTAGTCATTTTAGCAATGTCCGTCTGTCTGTCTGGTTGGTGCGCACGATAACTTTCGACAGGATTAACCGATTGACTTCAGTATATGTCAATATTTTTTTCTATTTCAGGCTAAGGTCAAAGCTGGTCTATGTTGGTCCACTCCTTCGCGTACCCCCCCCCCCCACGAAGGGTCAAACTTTAGTAAAGTATTGATTATCTCATAACTCCTATACTACTACTCAGAATCTGTCACAAGTCCACATATATTTATATTATATGTTATTTAATTGCTATCATCTTTAGAAAAATGGGCGAAGTTCCGCGCCCCTTTTGGTACCACCCGCGCAAATGCACCGTTTTAACGGCTTATAACTTTAGTTCCAGTTCGTAGAAATACTTGAAAATTTGTGAAGTGTAATTCATTTATAGTACCTACAGTCCCGTGGAAAATTGCCGTTATTGCCACGCCCCTTTTGGTACCTCCTCCAAAAATGGACCATTTTGCACAAAAAGTTAACGGCTTATAACTTAGATTGCTGCACACACAAACACCTGAAATTATGTGGAGTGTAATGCCTTTACAGTACCTACAGTCCCGTAAAAAATGGGCCAAGTAACCACGCCCATTTTGGTACTTCCCATACAAATGAACGATTTTGCAAAACAAGTTAACGGCTCATAACATTGATTCCAGTCCATACAAATACTTAAAATTTTGAACAGTGTAATTTTTTTATAGTACTAAAGAATATGCGTTATTGCCACACCCTGCTACTTCTTGTCCATCTAGCCAATTTATTTAGAGCAATCGGTAGGATGTCTTTGAGAAGGTTGGGAAATCTGCCAGTTGTGGCGACTGCAACGTCATCCGCATATTCGACAACTTTGCAACCACAATGTTCTAGATCTAACAGGAATTCACTCACCGCAACATTTAAAAATAGTGGAGACAGTACTCCCTGCTTGTGGAGTCCCTCGGTTTACAAACCTTGTAAGAGTTGTGGACCCAAGACTTGCTGTTATGGACTGCCCCTTGTTGTAAGCACACTGGTTCCCCGACAGGTGAGCTCTTATTCAGGTTCTCTCTAATGAAGGAATCTAAAAGACTTCTAAACCTTTCAATAGGAATGAGGATAAGCTAATCGGCCTGAATTCCTTTGGTCTAGTATGCGATATCATTCCCGTTTTGTGTTTGAATAAAAGGGGATAATGTACTTCAACATTTTCTGCAATTAGACTGGTGAAATGCCGTCTGGTCCAGGTGACTTAAAGGACTCGAAGCTGTTAATTGCCCAGCTAATTCAGGATTTATCAGCCAACAAGCTAGCGACGCCTAAAGTCCACTCGCTCTCTTGTTGGCCTTGCTGTTCACCGGGTTCAGTTTACGAGTTTCCAGGGAGATGTGGGTCGAGCAATAAATTTAGTGACTTCCCAGCAAAATTTTTCATTACCAAATAATCCGACGAGTAAGCAAAGTTCGATAATGGTAAGTACTTATTATTTAGCCACCTTTCTCATTATTTTAACATGGGGATGTCATTAGAGGAAAGTACTTCCCAAAAGCTTACTATAAAGTAGCGTAATAAGTACTTATTTGTACCACATAAATATGTGTTTATATTTTCTCGATTTTAAGTACTTGAATAATGCATTACCAATATGTTATAAAATAAGTAGAATACGATATACGTGAATATTTATGGTATTTTCATTCAAATCTGTCTAAATCTAAATAAATCTTGTACAATAACCCACATATAGCCAAAATTGCATTATATTAAAAATTGCCTAAATAATTTTGATAACAAAAAAATCACTTATTTGTAAGTCAATGGTAAGTCAATATTAATAAGCCGAAAGTAATACAGCGAATGATCACATGTCATTATTGGGTAATGCAGGGAATAATGACAGGTACTTACCAAGATTTTGCTGGGTTCTCAATGTTTTTGGTCTACTTGGTACTCTCATTCTGCAGGTAACCCACTATACAGGGTGAAGCAGATAGTATCTTCTTCAGCTTTGCGGCGTCGGAAAAGACCCTTTCCACTTCGCCACAATAGCTTCTTTGGGTCTTCCTAAGCTCCTTCTTATAGATCTGGAGTTGCTCTTTATAGGCATCCCAATCATTAGCGACCCCAGTAGATATCGACCTGTTGAATATGTTGTTGCAGATCTTTTTTCTAGCCGTTAGCTCAGAAGTCCACCATTGAGGTTTAGTTTTAACCTTGTACCGTGTGTTTGGACAGCCTTCTTCAAGGGATCTATTGAATGATGTAGTGATACACTCCACCAGATTATCCAGACAAACCTTGTCGTTCAATTCGAATTGGGGTTTAGAGTGGAGGACTTTTCTAAAATGTTCGTCATATCTGTTCCACTTTGTCTTCCGCGCATTTCTGTGGGCGGCAGGTTTAGTAACTTTTCAGCGATTTTCTTTTCTATATAATGGTGATCTAAGAATAACTGGTCATCCAGTACATTTCAGACAAATATTTTTATCTGAAAGGGAGTCAGTAGCGAACGTGATGTCTAATACTTCTACTTTATTTGTATAGGTCGTCTTGTTACCTTTATTCGCAGTTAGATAGTTTGGTAGTCAGAATAAAGTCGAGAAGTGACTCGCTTCTACTACTTGAATCCGTGTTTCCCCAGATAGGGTGATGAGCGTTCGTATCTGCGCCAATAATCAGCTAGCGCTCATCAGACGTTGCTTCTTCGCATACTCCACTGAAGATAGCTGTCGGTACTACATTTTCATAATACATATACATATACATACATTTCGATTACATATCATCTCTAGATTAGCAGGTGTTTGCTATCTTCCACTGAAATTTGGTAGGAGAAAACTGCTTAAATCTTTCTGCTTAAATCAAATTGCAGGGTCTTGGAGTGCCTCCACAGTTGTTCAGAAGCAACTTAAAATTGGGTGTCCTGATACTGGTTCAAATGACTTAATGTTATTTTAATCGACTTTAAAATAACTTAATGTTATGTTAATCGGCTATGATAAAGTCGACTTTTAGGTTGCATTAATCGAAACGAAATTTGGGTGATGAAAAAGTCGAAGGTCGACTTTCATCTTCCAGTACCATTCACTAGCTTATATCATTGTCTTTAATATTAGTTAGTATTTTTCAGTGAAATGTTTCAATAATGTTAGCGCAATATTGAAACATTTTACTGAAAAATACCACAATAATTAATATTAATTATACGACCCTATGGATTATTCCTCCTTTCTTTTCATTGTAATTTAATTAATAATAAATTGCGGAAAACTGTCATTTTGAATAGTAAAAAAACTATCTTCCATGTAATTAATTACCTGTAAATTAATTTTCACTACAACTCAATTTCTATCTATCTCATTATTAATGACCTCAGGTTGATGTTGTGTTGAGAGCTTAAACCAAGATAATTAATATTAATCATACGCCGCCCCTTACTTATGCATATATGTAATTTTGTTAAATTAATGATATGTCATTTGCGATGGCTTTATTTGCCGTTACATAGTAATTGTGCAACTCTCTTACCTTATAAAGACCCCACAGCGAAAAAAGGCAATATGATAATATAATTAGCCATTTCCATTTGGAGGGAAAACAAAACGTTGTGGCCGTTACCAATGGTAAAGCACCTGAAATGACAAGACAAGACAAAACGAGAAAAAAAGGGTTATTAATAATTTATAGCAATTAGTACGAAAAGGAAACATCAGGTGTGGGAGGTGGTGTTGCTGGTGTTGGTAACAAACAAATTAATAGTTAGGGACGACACTAAACCAAATGAGTATCATTAAACTGAAACGACTTAACAGAGGGCGTTCCCTTAAGGCGGTTGACGTCAAAGTTTACAAAAACTATAGTGTTTTGCCATATGGAGAAACAAGTAACACTAATTTCAATTGCTGGCAAGAAAAAAAAAAACTAACGAGGAAAATGTCGATAGTTGGATGACTTCAATTGGGGTGGAGAGGACGAACGTTACACGTCATGGATATGTCAAATATTCACTTGAGTTTTGAAAACTTATTACCATATTTTTTTCTGTTTCATTCAGGTGACCTTCTTTTGTGTATATTACTGTATTATTGTAACCTTTCTGTGCCTTTGTGTGGATCAAAAGAAACGTCACTGAAAATGTATACATTTGTTTACATTTACACTGAAAAAAGTATTTTCGTAATATCTAAGAAATAATCTTCATTAAGTTTTATTTCTAAATTTTTCTTCATATTTATGAAACTTCTAAGAGCTCCATTTAAGCTTAGAATAACACTGTCCAACAAATTAAGACTTTTTGATTGGAACAGAATAGTGACCCTATAATTCTGAAAGGACATATTTAGTAGATAATTTTTGTAGAATAAACTTTTTTCTGTGTTAATTGGGGACGCTTCAAGACCACCGAATCCGAATGTAGACCCCAGTCTGCATAGGTCTCCGTGTAAGGACTCAAGTGCTGTTCATTCAAAATGGTGTTATCTTTTAAAAATCCAGCAGTCTCATAATATTTGTGATCATCTTTTCTCAATATAGTAGAGACATATATATGTTGATATATATATATATATATTCCTTTTGTTCCTATAAGGAGCATAGAGCCTCATCGATTGCATTCCATTTTTTTGTCTGCTTCAAACGGCTTCAACGATTTATTTATTTTTGCAACTTCTATATCCAGCTGTCGGCGCCAAGTGTGTCTTGGGCGTCCCCTACATCGGCTAACTTGGGGATTCCAGTCGATTGCAGTCCTGGTG
This sequence comes from Eudasyphora cyanicolor, assembly GCA_963930755.1. Lineage (NCBI taxonomy): Eukaryota > Metazoa > Arthropoda > Insecta > Diptera > Muscidae > Eudasyphora > Eudasyphora cyanicolor. Next base: position 289,895,485 of record OZ005734.1, on the reverse strand, counting down.
CCCGATCCACCTCCATTTCCGTCTTCGAATTTCGATTTCAATTGGGGTCTGCCTGGTTTGTGCCCAGAGTTGAGCATTGCTAATGGTGATTGGCCAGAAAATGTTTTGGATTCGTCGAAGGCAGCGGTTCACAAAAACCTGGATTGTTCTGAGGTCGCAACGAGCTGCATTCCATGATTCGCATCCGTACAAGGCAACTGGCTTCACACCTCTGTTGAAAATGTTTCCTTTGATGTGCCGTGAGATTTGCTGGGAGTTCCACACAGGATGTAGTTGGCCATAGGCTTGTCGGGCTTTGTTGATGCGGTTTCGTCCTTTTTGTAGCCTCCATCTGCTGTAATTATGCTTTCCAGTTAGCAAAATGATTGGACGTCTTCAATTTTCTGATATTGTAGTGTGAAGTTTTTTGTGTTTGCCGTGTTGATTCTCATGGCCTTGGTCTTGGGTATGTTTATCTTAAGACCATATAGTGCGGCTTCGGTTTCCATTTCTGTCAGTTTCGACTGCATGTCATCGAATTTGTGCGACAGCAAGCAAATGTCGTCCGCGTAGTCCAGATCTTCGAAACGGCCGTTTAAACCCCAAATTATACCTCTAGCTGTTGATGTTGGTTTTGACAAGATGGTGTCAATGACCACGTTGAAAAGCAAGGGCGATAGTGGACATCCTTGGCGATTGTTCTGTGATTATGCGTAGACTATTTATGTGGTCAATTCCAGATTTGTGAGGACGAAAGCCAGCTTGTTCATTATGAATGTCGTTGGCGAGAGCATATGTCAGTCGTTTGTTTAATATGTTCGCAATCACCTTATTCACCATGCTAAGGAGAGTGATGCCTCTCTAGTTCTTGCACTCAGTCAGGTCTCCTTTCTTGGAATCTTGATTATGAGTACTTCTCTCAATTCGTCGCTAAGATCGCGAGTGACCCAAAATTCATCTATGATCGGTCGTATGAGTTGAGCACTTACGGTATAATCTGCTTTAAGGAGCTCAGGCGATATGTTATCGATTCCAGGAGCTTTATTGTTCTTGAGGCTTTTAATCGCATGTTCGATTTCGAATGGAGAGGGGTTTTATGTCCTGCCTTTCAGTGTGTTGAAGGCATATTGGTGCGCTTTGTGTGGGATTTAACATTTTCGTGTAGTGATTCGTCCACATTTCTAGTTGCCCACCTTTTGACGTTATTAATCCTCCGTTGCTGTCTTTTAGAGGTTTGGATGATGCAAATCTTCACCTGCCCAGCTGCTTTGTGATCGCGGCTTCTGTGGGACTCTGAGGCTGCCTGGGCTTCTTTAGCAAGTCCTTCGACCCATCGCCGTTTGTCCTGTCTGGCGCTTCGCTTAACATCTTTGCCCAAGCGGCTGTATACGTCCTGCGAACGCTTTATCTCGCTGCGAGTTTTTTACTTGCTCAGGTCAGCTTTTCATTTCATCCTTGTTGATATAAGGTCCCATGTATCATCCCATGAGATCCATTCCTTGCGTTCGGAGTTTCTGCATCCGATACTACGTTCGGCAGCGTTCACAAAGTTGGCCCTGATCATAGGCCAGTCTGCTCTTGACTGGTTGCGATGTGGTTCCAAAGATGCTTGGTTATGCCAACTTATACAAATAAATAATATAATGTAAATTTGAACTGTATATTTTGAAAGTGGCGTAAACGCTAACATTTCACGCACCAGTCCAATTGCACTTATATATGCAGTAATAAAATAAAAGACTACACATTCATTAGACATTCAAACAAAATTTCCTTGATCTAGCATTTCTTGCAATTGGCTTATTGACACACTAATAATAAGTTTTGTGTATGCCCTTCTTTAAATTTAATCCACGCCATTAAATTAAAGAAAACAATCATTATTTTTTAAGTAATATTTCAATACTTTAAGGATTTAGAACAAAGATGTACACCACTAACTATTTTAAAGCCGGATCGGACTTAATTCTCAATATGCCAAATTTAAGTGACAAATTTAAGGCTGTGCTGACTTTAAAAAAATCGTCTCTGTAAGCAAATTTTTTTGTATGAATGTTGCTATTATTTTAAAGAATATTTCTTAAATTGACTTTGTATGAGAGATAATTATGCTCTCCCTGTCTCAGAGTTAATTATACTCTCTCTATCTTTCTCTGAGCAACAGTTTTGTTGTTGTTAATATTTGAGCATATACATAAATACGGATTATTGTGTTTCAGCCAATGGAGAATCTGTTGTTTTGTGTATTTTTAAATTATCAGCTTTTGAGATGTGGTATAAGAAGAAGTTTGGGTTCTAACAGAGCGCGTCGTGATTGCGTTAAAATTAAATTGTGATAAAGAATTTTTATTTAAATAAATTTATTTAAAAATATTTTACATTTATTCATAGTAACAACAACAAAGGAAAACTGAATAGAGGCGATTGGTCAACATTTTATGTTTTAGTGTGTGTGTATGTATGTGCTATTCTGTGGTCGATGTCGCCGTCTACATTTATTCGACAAACTTCTGTTTCATGTGTGTCGTAGTTATTTTGTTGTGCGTACATTTATGAGAGGGATGATGGAAAAATTGTGAATTAACTTTTCTATACATATTTTATGAACTGTATTTAACTTAAATTATATCAAGGTCAGACATTTAAACTTTAAATACGCAGACTTAGTTAATTTGAAGAAATATTACTACACATAAGTACGAGTCATAGTTAAGTTTACGCCAACATATCGAGGCCTAATTTTAGGGCCAAACATAATTATGTTTATTACGTACTGTACTTGATTCCACGATATGCATCATCAAATGGAGTACGTTCCATGGCATTAACTACACAAATTCTTATTTTCATTCTGATTGTCTTTGGCTCGAAATCATAGACCAGATCTTCAAATTTAAGGCAAATTCTTTGATTTTCGGTAAACAATTTTTGTATGGTGAAGTATTTTTTAATTTTTTTTTTCTAGAATTCGAAGCCGACATACCATTTAAATTAAAAGAAATTATGAGGGCTTTTTTAAGCCTGAAAGCCTTTAAGGCGGAAAACACCATATTTATGTAGAGATTGAAGTTTAGTAACTGTCGTTAAAACAATAAGAAAAAAATCGATTTTGTTTAAAAAAACAAGGATTTTTAAATTAACTTTTTTCTAATTTTTTAACGACAGTTATTAAACCACTATTTCTAAGTTAAAGTAATATTTCCAACATGTGTAGTTATCATAATTGTCGGACTCTATTGAGCTTATACTTCATATATAGTCAAAATACTAAATGTAACTTCTATGAAAAATTGGATTTAAAAATTCTTTACCATAATAAACTTTTGGTTTTGATTTTATGGAATTGTATGCCTCAATCTGCAGGAAAAAAAATGTTTAAGTCTCGGACACAAAAAAATTGTCCTGCAATGTGATATAAAGTAAAATTTTATGAAATTAAAAAGTGATTCCATTATTCTAAATAAAGGTGTAATAAAAAAAAACTTTCTTTGGCTGAAAAATAATGTATCACGGATCAAATAACCCTTTCCTTGCTTTATTGCACAAAATTGTTTTTAGTGTACACAGCTGAAAAAAGAAAAATCCATTACTTCCTTCAAAGGCTTCTTGTAATGCAGTCATACATACACGTGCGCTCCTTCTTTTCTGAATGATTTCCGCTCTAATTATTGCACAAAAGTACAAAGTACTTTTTCCGTTCCTTTTTTCCTCAAATGTTAACAACACAAATTGAAGTGCATTTTGGTAGGTCTCAGGCTTTATTCAGTGTTAAGGGGCGGGTTAACACAAACACCAAGACCAACCACAATGACCTCTAAGTGTTGCTTAAAGGTCAATGTAATATTTAAAATTAATTCTTTTTTAATGGTATGCATTTAAATGGCATATCTTTGGCATTAGTGCCAAAGAACCCAGATAAGTTTGTTGTATTTAGGTTTAAAATGAATGTTTTTAATATTACTTAGGGGAATTTTGTGTAGTCGCCCATAAGACGGGTTAAAAGGTGATATATGTGTGTTTACTTGTATCAACTGACGTCCACTTCCATCTCATTAAAATTTAATCTTTTAATAGCTTCATTGTATGTATATGTATACAACTATCAAGTCGCATACATCACATATATTTCTATTTATAAAGACAGGTTATGTCCTATGATGTGTGGTTCATGTAATGTTCTTTGCAACTAACTCTAATATAGGTATTATGGATCTGACAATGGACAAGTGTTTGAGGAGTAATCTAATTCATGTCCCAAGGTGTTAATTGTCACCACCAAGGATAAAGTTTGTAAAAAGGACATTTCATGTCTGAAGGTGTCAATTACCATCTCTAAAAACAAAATACGTTTAGTAAAAAGGACATATCCCTTTCTTTATTTGGGTTAGAACTGCAACCCGTCCCAACTCCCAACGACAAATTCGGGTTATTTATTTTTATACCCTACACCACACTGTGGTACAGGGTATTATAACTTGTGCATTTGTTTGTAACACAAAAAACGAGAATAAATAGACCCATCGTTTATTATACCGATCGACTTAGATTAACTTTCTGAATTTATTTAGCTATGTCCGTCCGTCCGTATGTGCATGTATTCTTGTAATCAAACTGAGGTTTTATGATAGACTCAGAGAGTATCACATAACTGGGCCAACTACGAACTTATTACACAAGCAGGATCACAATATGCGGAGAATAACCCAAGGATGGACCGAACTGGTCTGACCGGAAACAAGACAGTGGAGTTTACTCATAGAAGGGCCACCTAGAATGTCCCTTTCGTCCGAATTTATAACCAAAGTTTTAATGATACTCAGTGAGTTTTACTCAACTACGCCAAAGATATACTTATTACACAAACGGGTTCACTAGATATGGAGAAGAAAGTGTTAGTCCGCTCGTCGTGATGGCAAAGTCGACTGTCTTGGTTCCTGTATTAACCAAGTGAATAAGAATGATAAATGCTCCCCAAGCACTTGCAGGAACGACTAGAGATGATATCATTGAACTGATCAAGGTTCCCAACACAGAACTGTCAGATCGGGAAGTTTAAGAAGGCGGATGGTGCTAAGAGGCTAGTATTCGATGTACTAAATCCCGAGGCGCTACCAAGTGTCAAAGAACCGCAAGGAATACTGCGAGATGTATTGGTAAATTTGAATTCAAGATTTATATAAGCAGATCTTAGCTTGTCTTCAATTGGTGGACGGCAACTTCGCTATTAAACCCTGAGTCAACCATTCGTCTAATTTTGCGACCGCCCTCGTAACTTAAGCTATTCAAACATCTCCTGCGACTTCTTGGCATATAGAAGTGCCTTTTCGTTACAACCTAATACACAATTGACGAAAAGAAAACATTGAAAGTGTTTACATTTCACAAATTATTAAGTGTTAAAAATTCCTGAAGATTACGAAAATTACAGACATCTTCAAAAAGCAACCCCACCAACAATTTTTAATTATGATTTGTTCTTAAAATGAACTTATTTATAAATGCATTACAATTTAAATAAAATTTCCGAGAAAATCACATAAAAAGGTTTCCATATTATACGTGCTGTGCTAGCCACAGAATTCCTCGAATTATTTGTTTACATTGAAAAATGGATTCACAGACGAAGACATACCAAATAAAAACATACCACGTCCTTTGTGCTACAATTCGATTGAAAGAAATATTTTTCGTTGGAATGTAGCAATGCATAATTCTGTAATAGATATGAAAAATCTAATATTGTGCAAAATGTGTAAATGTGGATTTTATTATGAGTATACGAGTATCTTATTTTTAATGGAAAATCACTTCAATTATTTGTAGCACAACTTTAAAGGAAAAGTGGGAGCAAAAGTATAACAAATCGAAGGGGTAAACATAGATTACATTTAAATTTAATAAATATCCCTGTGGGGTTTTCTATAGGCGGTGCTTTTGACAATATTTATCTTTTTCTCTAAAAAAATATGACCTATGAAAATCAATTAACTGTTCATCTCTGAGAAAGTTTCTGTGACACATTCGAGCCTTTTGATTTACCTTTTTATCATCAAATCAAATACTCAATATTAGTTCAGCGGATACTCTGCACATGTTACTAAATTTGGTCCCTTTCCATCGGCTTCTTGCCCCCAGAAACAAATTCAACCTCAGAAACACTCTTTTTATTTTATCCCTGAAATAGGGTACAACTAACTGGGGTTTCTCTTTTATGTTGGAAAATTAAGACCATACTTTCGTAATTTCTACTGTACACCAGCTTAAAGAGAGAATATTTGTATCTATTTCCCTCTCTAAGAGAAAAAACTCATACAGGATCGTGTCACCAACATTCACGCTGCTGTAGCAACCAAACGGTTACCAAATGGTAACGTGCCAATTTTTTAACGAGCGTCAATCTGATATTTTGGTTAGAAGCCAACGGAAGCATATAGTTTTAACTCTGAGTAAAAAAACATCTGAATTGTATTCAAACTCAACAACGTTATTTGATGTTCAGCTCAACACCAAAGTGAGAAAAACATAAAATAACATCAGATGAACCCCTCATAGGGAATCATAAAAAAACAAGTAAGAAAGTTCAGTCGCGTAAACCGACTTATGAATCCCCTCACCTTGAGTACCAAAAAATATTAGTAATTTTTTTTTGTTTTAATTAAATTATTATCAATTTCAATTGCATTTAATAACTTTAAAGTATGTACTGGTATTAAAGTTAAAAGCTGTTTACTTTTGGTACAAAATGGTCCATTTGTGTGCGAGGAACCAAAAGGGGTGTCCCAGTAACGGTCACTTTTCTCTGGACTCTAGGTACTATAAAAACATTACACTGTACATAATTTTAAGACTTTGTATGCACTGCTAAAAAAGTTATAGCTAAAAATTTTTGATTCAAAATTGTCCATTTGTGCGGGAGGTTCCAAAAAGGGGCGTAACAACTTCGCTCATTTGTCTCGACGTAATAGAGACTAATAAACTAATACTATGTGCAGAATTTCAGAGGATTCAAATAAGTTGTACAGAAGTTATTAAATAATCAATATTTTACTAAATGTTAACCCTTTGTGGGGGAGGTACTAGAAGGAGTGGACCAATACGGCCCATCTTCGACCTTAGCCGGAGATACAAGAAAATATTACCACATACCAAATTTGAAGTCAATCGGTAACTCCTTTCGAGAGTTATCGTGCGCACCAGCCAGCAGACAGACGGACGGACATTGCTCGTTCGACTTAAAATGACCCAAAACGGATATCCACCGAGCCTACTTAGGGTCTTAGGTCACTCCTTCGATGTGTTACACTTTTGGCTCGTAGCAAATTATATATACCTTCTAAAGTGAGGGGATAAAAAAAGTAAAAAAAAAAATTTTTTTAATTTTCCTCATGTATTGTTTTTACGGTTAAGACAACAATGGTACCTTCATCTAGACATGCTATAATAATAACACTAGTTTATAAATTTTTTGTCGAAATGTACGTAACATTTTCTGGTGTAATTTGGAATCCTAAACACGAAAAAATATTATTATTATTTTTTAATTCTAATTTTCATGGAGGGTTCCTATAAAAAGGTTCCTTAGGGAAAGTATTAAATTTAAGGTAATTATGAGGGCAACAAATTTTAAATATTTCACTTCTACCTAGAATCTTTAGTCTAGTACCAGTAATCAGAAATATGAAACAAAATATTTTCCAAAAAATCTTAAAAAAACCAAAAACTATTCTAAACAGGGTGGCTGATATGTATTGCAACCAACTTCAGGTTGCTATCATTTCTAAACCGCTAGTCTGATAGCTGACAGATTTATTTCAGTGACAGTTCATTTTATTGTTTACAAGCTTACAAAAGCATTTTGATCTTCAGATTCAGAAAAAAAGTTATTCGTGATGGAATTCAAGCGTGATTGCTTTATATTTGGGTGGAAAAACACAAGTGGCGTTAGAGCCCTCCAGCATTTAAATGTGAATAAATCTTTTGTTTTTCGTACCATTGCTCGTTACCGTGATACTGGCAGTGTTGCATCGCGTCCAAAAAGTGGACGAAAAAAGACACCAGAAATGATCCGAAAAGTGAAGGCCAGATTTGATCGAAATCCACGCCGCAGTGGTAGAAAAATTGCTCGTGAGCTGAACATATCGCGAGAACGGATACAACACATATTGAAAAATGAGCTTGGACTAAAGCCATTGAAGTTCCAAAAAGTGCAAGAGCTCACCGATGCACAAAAAAAAGTTAGACTGGAAAGAGCCAAGGAGTTGCTTCGCTTGCACGAAAGTGGCCAGTTACCGAATTTGGTTTTCTCCGATGAGAAGCCATTCCAAATTGAGCAGTTTGTGAACAAACAAAATGATCGGGTTTACTTGCCAAAGAGGTCAGCTGCAAATTTACACCTTCGTTTGGCCACCAGAACTCAAGCGCCGCCGATGGTAATGGTGTGTGCCGCCGTAACGGCCGTAACGGCCGATGGTCGCCGCTCGTATTCATCGACCATGGGGTCAAAATAAATGCCGAATATTATCGGGAAAATGTCCTAAAGACAGTATTGAAGCCCTGGGCAGACAAACATTTCGGCCGCAGACCATGGACATTCCAACAGGACTCTGCACCATCGCACTCAGCACGCGTCAACCAAGAATGGCTTAAAAAGGAGGTTCCTGGCTTCATTTTACCGCACAATGGCCACCAAGATCTCTGGATCTCAATCCGTTGGACTTTTGCGCCTGGGGCATTTTAGAGAGTAAGGTTCACACTAAAAAATACCAAAGTATCGATCATCTCAAGACGGCGCTTCGCCGGGAATGGGCCAAAATACCGTAGAGCCACTTTCGTGCAGCGTGTGATGGCTTTGTCGGCCGTTTGAAGGCCATAATTCGTGCCAAAGGTGGCCAATTGAACAAATCTAAACTGTTTCTAAAATTTTATGTTATTTCCGACATTTTTGCTTTTGAACAATAAAATTTAAAAAAAAAATTGAAAAAATATAGTGCTTTACTTTGTTGCATTACATATCAGCCACCCTGTAGTATTAAATTTAAGGTAATTATGAGGGCAACAAATTTTAAATATTTCACTTCTACCTAGAATATTTGGTCTAGTAACAGTAATCAGAAATAGGAAACAAAATATTTTCCAAAAAATCTTAAAAAAAATCCAAAAAATATTTTATACCATATTTGAAAAGCTACCACGCTAACGAAGAAAACAAAGCCTTTTTGAAAAAAATCCACAGATTTTGTATAATGAATGTATAAGTTAGGACCCATGTTGTATAATTAAGGGAAGTTAAAAAAAATCCCTAATTTTCCACTCGACTATGGGTAGTACTTATTAGCCTTCAACTTTTTGTACTTTGTACTTCAACTTTTCAACTTTTGTACTTTACTTTGGTCCATTTGCATAGGAGGTATCAAAAGAGGCGTGATAAATTGTCGATTTTTCGCGGCACTGTAGTTATTGTAAAAGCATTACACTGCACAAAATTTCAAGTATTTGTAAGCATAAGAATCAAAGTTATAAGCCGTTAACATTTGGTGGAAAATAGACAACATAGCTAATTTTTCTCAAGGTGATAGCCACTAATAAGATATTACTATGTGTGAAATTGTGGAAAATTGTGATAAATAGTTAAGAAGTTATTAAATAATCAATATTTCAATTAATATTGACCTATGTGGGAGAGGTACTAGGAAGGGTTAACATGGTCCATCTTAACATGGTCTAGGAAGAGTTAACATGGTCCATCTTCGATCTTAGTCTAGAAATGTAGAACAAGTATTAATACGTACTAAATTTGAAGTCAATTTATTACTCCTATCGAGAGTTATCGTGCGCACCACCAGACAGACAGACGGGCCTACTAACGGACATTGCTAAACTCAAACGACTTAAAATGGTCCAAAACGGATTTCCACCAAATACACATGAGCTCTTTGGAGGAGTGACCTTCTATGTGTTATACTTAATACAAATGATATTACCCTCGTTCACAATAGTGAGGGTATAAAAATGTGCTTTTTAAAATTTAAAAATTGGATCATATATAGATCTTCTGCTAGAGATGAAATAATAATGTACATTTTGGAGTAAGTTGAGACTGAAAAGGCCAAAATATAATACACCCTCGTAGAGATAAAAATAAGAAGGATTTAGAAAGAGAACAATTGAATAAATATGGAACTATCTCCCATCTAATAAATTATTCCAGATTTGTACAGTTTCACTGTTTTGAAGGTAGCAAGTAAACTTGATGATAATCAGTTTTTTTTTATAAATTAACTCATTCACGCTACAATTTAAATTTTGCGCAATTCTTAAATAAAAATGCTGAATATGTCACGATGACAGCATATTTTTTGTTGACCAGATTGTGCGGCTAAATTAATTATTTAATCAATTAACGATATCTGCAATAAATTTATTGACTATAATCTAGCCAATTGTTATAGTAATTTGCAATTTCGCCATGTTACACTCAGAGAAAAAATATACTTTGCATAGGAACGAAATATTACAAAACTATACTTGGTATCTCCAAACTATATATCGTATATCTAAAAAGTATTTCCCACAATCTAGCTTTTATTTTAAACATCTGTCGGTTGTATTTATATATAAATAGTTAAAACAACAATAATGCCATGGATACGATCAAATAAAAATGCTTGCAACTAAATCGATGGTTGTATCAATCGAATTAAGATTGATTTTTTCATTGACACTCGATTTGTTGTGGTAACCAATTTTAAACTTTCATTATAGTACCATATGATCGATTTTTGGTTGTGACAACCAATGTTTTATTCTTGACAACAGAAATCGTATCAATAGACCAAAGATTATTATTGCAACGAATAATCGGTTACTACAACAGAAAAAATATTAATAAATAATCGTTTCTTTGGTTATCCCAAATTTAGAATAATTAAATGTATTTTGGGAAATATGTACAACCGAAAGATTGGTTGCTATTCTTTTGCTGATACATGACAAACAAAAAATAAAATTACTCGACATAAATAAATCTTCAATATTTTGTTCAAGAGCGGTATATGTAGTCAAAAATAATCTCGTGTGGATAATAATGTGTGGAAGCAGAATATGTTGTGCAAAATGTTTTACATAAATAAAAAATAAAAGCAACAATCATGAAATTGAAAGCACAGGGTTAAGCGATATTTGCATAAAAGTTTTGTGTTTTTTTTTCGTTTACTAAAATTTGTGTCAAATATTTCCACATCTCATAGTGATGAATTTGTAATATGGGATTTTTCATTTTGTTATGAATTGTTTGGTTTTTTGTTCAATAAATAAAATAAAAATTAATGAAAACTGTTTTTAATTAATTGTCGGTAGTATATGACTGACAAATTGTCAGAACAACAAATTTGTTAAAACAGTTGGTTGTGGCAACATACAATTTTAGCCATCATTTTCGTAGTTGGCGCAAGCAAATATGATTGTTGTCAACATGGAAGCATAAGTATACCACAACCAACATGTTGGTTGTTTTGATGGAATCGCATGATAGTAGACAGAACTACCAAAATTCGGTTGGCAAATAATTCGGTTGAGGCAACCAAAGTGTATTCTGTGTGTAGGGTATATATCATTTGCTACGGCCCATAAGTGTGACACATCGAAGGAGCGATCTAAGACCCCAAGATATATCGTGGAGCGCACGGTATATCTCGAAAGTAGTAACGGATTGACTTGTATGTAACACTATTTTTCTCTATCTCAGGCTAAGTTCAAAGATGGGCCATATTGGTCCAGTCCTTCTAGTGCCACCCTCAAAGGGCTAAAAATGGGAACAAATATAGATTTTCTGCTAGATTTTAAATAACAATGTACCTTTTGGGGTAAATTCAAACTGAAAAGGCCTAAGTACATTACACTCACGTAGAGATGAAAATAGGGAGGGTTTAGAAAGAGAACAATCGGATAAATATCTAACCATTTCCCGGCTAATATGTTATTCTCGATTTGCATATTTTTACTGTGGTGAAGGTAGCCAAATAAACTTATGATAATCTGTTTGTTATAATTTAAGTCACTCATGATAAAATTTAAAATTTGCCCAATTCTTAAATAACAAGTAAGAAAGTTTCAGTCGGGAAAACTGACATTTTAACCCTTTGTGGGGGAGGTACAAGAAGGAGTGGACCAATATGACCCATCTTCGAACTTAGCCGGAGATAGAAAAAAATATTACCACATACCAAATTTGAAGTCAATCGGCTACTCCTTTCGAGAGTTATCGTGCGCACCAGCCAGCAGACAGACAGACAGACGGACAGACGGACGGACGGACACTTCTCATTCGACTTAAAATGACCCAAAACGAATATCCGCCGAACATACTTAGGGTCTTAGATCACTCCTTCGATGTGTTACACTTTTGGCCGGTAGCATATCGGTAGCAAATGATATATACCCTCGTATCACTAAAGTGAGGGTATAAAAATACTTAATATGTCTCGATGAAAGCATATTTTTTGCTAACCAGCTTGTGCGGGTAAATTAATTATTTAATCAATAAACGGTGTCTGCAATAGATTTATTGATTATAAGCCAGCCAATTGTTACAGTAATTTGCAATTTCGCCATGCTACACTCAGAGAAAAATATTCTTTCCACAGCAACGAAATATTATAAAACTATACTTCGTATTTCCAGTTATCAGATATTTTGTGTGTTGAACCCAACCCAGTGTTTCCTTCAATCTAGCATTTATTTTAAGCAACTAAACTCTCTGCAGGCGTAAATAAATAATTTACTTGCCGAAAATGTCATTCCTGAGGAAAATAGTTTTTCTTTGTGTATATATGTATATTAGCACTGGGTATTGTTTTATTATGTCGATTTTTTCCTTCGCAACATTAACGAGCCTTTCACTTGACTACTTATAAATTATTTGCATTGTACGTATTTTTTATGCATAAACATTTATTTTCATTATGTGTCGAGTAATTGTGTAATTTGGCTATGTTGACACAAAATGGTTTAATATTTAAGTAGGCCATTGTGCGTTTTTTTTTGTTTTTGGTTATAATCGACACCAGTGTTGGCTTGAATGTTTGCAAATGAATAAATAAATACTTAAATTAATGTGGACGTTTTAATTTAAATGAGTAATTTAAAATGAATCATAATTACTCTTTAACGCAGTAAATACGTATAATTAGGAATATAATGCAAATGAATCGATATTCATGTTAAGAGGAGTTTTACTTTTTGAAGTAAACCGCACAATTGATATATGTAACTTTAATTGTAACCTTTTTAGGTGCAAATAAAACAAGTGTGGAAACTCCAATTGAGTGAACCGACTAAAGTGATCCTTACTTTTGGAGAAATATGATATGGGATTTGTCAGTTTTTTTGAGGAAATGCCAGAATGATGGAACAATTTTGCTCATTCTCTGTCAGATTAAAATCATTGGAAAACCAGTAAGGAAAGACAGAAAGTCGGGCGGGGCCGACTATATAATACCCTACACCTACCTACCAATGCGAAAATGGGCATTGCGATAAGAATTTGGCAGTGTTCATACATGTAATAAGCAAACTCTCTCTGCCGATTTTCGTACTGATCGGATATAAAACACGGTTTCTACAGTGCTTACATGTCAAATCGGGTGTAACATATATATTGGGACTATGTTTAAATCTGAACCGATTTTCCCCGAATTTGGCAATGTTCATACATGTAATAAGAAAACTCTCTCTGTTAAATTTCGCACTGATCGGATATAAAACACGATTTCTGCAGCGCTTAAATGTTAAATCGGGTGAAACATATATATGGGGGCTATATCTAAATCTGAACGGATTTTCTCCGAATTTGACAGTGTTTATTCATGTAATAAGAGAACTCTCTCTGCCAAATTTCGTACTGATCTGATTTAAAATACAGTTTCTACAGCGCTTACATGTCAAATCGGGTGAAACATATATATGGGGACTATATCCAAATCTGAACCGATTTTAACCAATTTCAATAGGGATCGTCCTTGGGCCAAAAAAGAGAACTGTGCTAAATTTTATCACAATCGGACCATAAATACGACCTGCACTTTGATTACAAGAATACATGGACAGACAGACGGACATGGCTAAATCGACTCAGAAAGTGATTCTGAGTCGATCGGTATAATAAACAATGGGTCTATCTCTTCTCCTTTTAGGTGTTACAAACAAATGCACAAAGTCATAATACCCTGTACCACAGTGTGGTGTAGGGTATAAATAGTATAAAATACAGAATTGCAGACATTTTGATGTTTGCTTCAGAAGACTGGTGAAACGATTTTTGTATGAATTTTGTCGATTTATGTGGGACTGGTGCCTGGGAGTAGTAAATGATGTATACCCTCACCCAGTACAGTGAAGGAATATTTTGTTTGTTTTTATGTTTTATTAAGCGAGATGGTCGCGAATTCATTACCTTTCCAGTAGTGAAGTGGGCAGAATATATAAAAAAAGAAAAAAACTAAAAGCATACCGAGCAGCCCTGCAAAAGGACGATGTATCACTTTTAAAAATTTTACTTAAGGATTTTTAATGGATAGTAACCATACGTTTGGGTCACGGTGTTTAATACAAAAATCTAGGGCATTTTTTAAGAAAAAGAAATTATAAAACCTTTCGAAATGATGCGCAAGATGAGTGCCGCGTTTGCTCACAATCGAGACAATGAACCAGTTCAGACATCCACTATTGCGATGGCCAAAATCAATGAATTAAAGTTCGAATTGCTTCAGCATGGACCTTATTCGCCAAATTTAGCTCCCTTGGATAATTTTTGTTTCCAACTTGGAATGAATAATGAAACGGTGGAGGTTGCGGTTGACGGTTATTTTCAGGAGCTAGACAGTTGTTGCTATAAACAGGGTATCGAAGCTTTTCAAAATCACTGGAAAACGTGTATCGAGCTAAAAGGAGATTATATTGAGAAATAATTCCGTCAAAATTGTTTAACTCTATTTGTACTGGGCGTTTAAAGTTTAAAGTTTAAAAATTGAAAAATAAAAATATTTTTTGTATGTTATTAAATATTGTTCTCGAACGTGCTAAACGATTTTCACAAAGTTTACATCGTTATACTGATGCTATACGTTATAGTTGGCCACACCGAACAAGAATATTTTTATTGTTTTATAACATAATGAAGTTTTTGTGTAAATAAAGTAAAAAAAAATACAAAAAAATTCCGAAACCTAAAAACATATCTTTTGTGTTGATTGAGACAAATATATTTTATGAAAAAGTTCTTTTTAATTTTGTATACCCTCCACCATAGGATGGTGGGTATATTCATTTTGTCACTCCGTTTGTAACACCACTAAATATTGTTCTGAGCCCCATAAAGTACACCCAGGAAAATAATTGGTTGGAATTCGATTGTAACAATAAAAAAATAGTACTAGCAACAAAAATACATCGGTTGTATATATATAAATAGTTGAAACAACAATAATAACATGGATGCGACCAATTAAAAATGCTTGCAACTAAATCGATGGTTGTATCAATCGAAATAAGATTGTTTTTTTCATTGACACTCGATTAGTTGTGGTAACCAATTTTAAACTTTCATTATAGTACCATATGATCGATTTTTGGTTGTGACAACCAATGTTTTATTCTTGACAATAAAAAGACAGCCAATGTTTTATTCCTGATAACCAAAGATTATTATTGCAACGAATAATTGTTTACTACAACAGAAAAAATATTAATAAATAATCGTTTTTTGGTTATCCCAGTAATTTCCCAAATTTAGAATAATTAAATGTATTTTGGGAAATACAACCGAAAGATTGGTTGCTGTTCTTTTGCTGATACATGACAAACAAAAAATAAAATTACCCGACATAAATAAATCTTGAGCATTTTGTTAATTTTTAATTTTGTTACGAATTGTTTGGTTTTTTGTTCAATAAATAAAATAAAAACAAGTACGAAAGTTTCAGTCGTGTAAACCGACTAAGGTACACCCTCACTTTGTGAGTAATGTAATATGGAATATTAAAGGAATTATTCTGTCAACTTGTGTGGGAGGTACCAAAAGGATTTTAACAACTACACCTAATTTCTGCTAAATAGTAGATACTGTAAATACATTGCACTGCGCCGAATTATAAGCGTTTATTTCCATTGGTATATTAACGTGAGATATTAAATTTTTGGTAGCGGCCATTTTTTACAAGGCTATATGCACTTCAAAAGCGTTACACTGTGCAAAATGTTGTTGCATTTTCGTGCATTGGTACTCATGCTGTGAGCTCTTAACTTTTTGTGCAAAATGGTACCTTTTGTGTGGGAGTTACCAAAAGCTGCGTGAATATAACACCCATTTTTTAATGGACTGTAGGCACTATAAAAGCATTACACTGTACAAAATTTCAAGTATTTTTATACACTGGTATTAATGTTATAAGCCGTTAACTTTTGGTGCAAAATGGTGCATTTGTGTGGGAGGTACCAAAAGGGGCGTAGCAACTTGGCCCATTTTTCTCGAGTTGATACCGACTAATAAACTAATGCTATGTGTGGAATTTCAGAAGATTCGAAAAAGTAGTATAGCAGTTATTAATGATTCAATATTTCACAACATTTTAACACTTTGTGAGGGAGGTACTAGAAGGAGTGGACCAATATGGCCCATCTTCGAACTTGGCTGGAGATAGAAAAAAATATTATCACGTACCAAATTTGAAGTCAATCGGTTACTCCTTTCGTGAGTTATCGTGCGCACAAGCCAGTAGACAGACAGATACACAGACAGACAGACAGACAGGCAGGCAGACAGACAGACAGACAGATAGACAGACCGACAGACAGACAGACAGACAGACAGACATTGCTCATTCGACTTAAAATTACCCAAAACGAATATTCGCCGAAAATACTTAGGGTGTTAGATCACTCCTTCGATGTGTTACACTTTTTTTCGTAGCAAATAATACATACCCTCGTCATACTAAAGTGAGGGTATAATTAATGAAAACTGTGTTTAATTAATTGTCGGTGACTGGCAAATTGTCAGAACAACCAATTTTTTAAAACAGTTGGTTGTGGCAACATACAACAGATAATTTTAGCCACCATTTTCGTAGTTGGCGCAACCAAATGTGATTGTTGTCAACATGGAAGCAGAAGTATACCACAACCAAAATGTTGGTTGCCCTGATGGAATCGCATGGTTGCAGACAGAACTACGAAAATTCGGTTGAGGCAACCAAACTGTGTTCTGTGTGTATATATGTATATTATTAATCGTCGGAAAAGTCAGTCTGTCCGTCCGTCAGTGGTGCTGCCCCCGCTGAATGTGACGCTGCTGCTGCTGGTGGTGCTGCTCCCGCTGATGAGGCCAAGAAGGAAGAAAAGAAGAAGGAATCCGATGACGATATGGGCTTCGCTCTCTTCGACTAAATGGAAAACTGTTTGTTTTTATACGCACCGTCAGTTGTAATCACGCTTTAAACCATTAACACTTGAACTAGGTGGCTGAAATTTGGTACATATACTTCTTATATCTGCAGGTATGTTGGTATTGAAAATGGACAAAATCAGTGCAATTTTGGATGTAGCCCCTTTTTGTGACATCTCCCCGATTTGACTTCTTAACTTCATAGAGACCATAAATGTCAACTGATCGGGCTGAAAGTTGTTAACTGGGGTTTATTTATACCCGGTATCCTTCACACGAGCAACGGTAGTCATAGGTCCATGTTTTGATATAGCCCCCATACAAAGGTCCCTCTAGATTTAACTTCTTAACGCCAAAAAAAACCTCAAATTTCAACGAATTGGTCTGAAATTGAGTATAATGAGTTTAATAGTACCCGTAACCATTCACATGTGATCCATGGTGAAGGGTATATAAGATTCGAAATGGCCAAACTTAACGCTTGTACTTGTTGATAATGATCGGATGTAAAATGTAGCTTCTATGACGCTTAGATGACAAATCGGAAAGAAAATATATGTGGAGGCTATATCTAAAGCTGAGCCAATTTACTCTAAATTTGGTAACGACAACGGAAATATTGGAGCTAAATTTCATACAGATCGGTGAGAAAAATGTGGATTTTACAGTCCCTATATGCAAAATCGAAGGAACATATATATGAGGGCTTGATCTAAAGCCGAACCGATTTTCACCAATTTCAATAGGATTCGTCCTTGGACCAAAGGAGAGCACTGTGCTAAATTTCATCAAAATCGATACACCTATGTACAGACGGGCAGATAGGCCATTTTGAATTTCGTTAATAAATTTGGTAATTTTGAAAAAAAAAAATTCTTAGCATATGTATTTTGATGTATGTACTATGTAATATTATCTATCATCGATAATTCGATTTCGATTATTTATGGCATTGCCACCAAACAATCAGCAGAACTACGAATGAATAACACACCATAACACATTATTTTGGGACTCAATTCTGAGAATTGGACGTGAACGTAGCCCCAAAAATAAGAACTTCTGCATCATTCGCTTAGCCAAGTTGGATCAATTAATAGTTTAATGGCCATACGATTTTTTTGGCTCAAGGTGGATTTTTCGGACTTTTTCTATAAAAAAATGCGGAACAAACCTACCCGAAAAAAGTGCATCCAGTGCCTTAAAAATTGCAAAAATGCCCACAAAGTCTTAAAATAACTGTCAGTAAAATATTGAATAATACGCGTACGTATACGTAATACGTATAAAATAGGACATTAAAACAGAACAGAACATTTCTGCGATTTTAAAGGCACTTGATGCACTTCTTTCGGGTTCAATATCTACAACTTTGCTTCAGACATTCCGTCTACCGAGAAAAAAAATATAGAAAAAGTGCTAAAAATCCACCTTGAGCAAAACAATTCGTATGGCCATTAAATTTTTAATTGAGCCAACTTGACTAAACGAATGATGCAGAAGTTCCGATTTTTGGCGCTACTTTAACGTCCAATTCTCAGAATTGAGTCCCAAATCAATGAGCTGAAAAATTTTGCACTGTGTAAATATTTATTTTTTTTTAATTTCCTCGTTTGTGGTAAATAGCATTCAGTTCTTGTGTGTAGACTAAAACTATCTTTCTTAGTATCCGTATAAATTAATTTAGTACATTTAGATAACTATTATCATAAACCGTAAAAAATTAATTTGCAATAAAGATTGTCATCATTTGATGTGGTTTCTCTACTGCATTGCAATAAATAATTTATTTAGAGTTAATTTCAATCACATCATAAATTAATAATTACTACTGCAACGTTAAATTTATTCAGTAAAATAAAAGTTTATCTGTTTCTTAGAAAATATTTATTTGAACTTGTTTGAAGTGCGGTCACATACACACATATGTGTACCAAAACTTACAACGCAGTTGGATTGACCCTGAGAGGAGCTCCTACATGTAATAATTTATGAGGATTCAGTGTCATACACAGGCGTCTATGGCTTTCGTCAGTCGCCCTTTGGATTGGTCCTGCTGGTGGTGGTGGACACTTTGTTAAATGGACAGGCTAAAGGGTGTCATTTGTTTTTATTTTATGTGCAGTTACGACAAGTGATTTGCTTTAATATTCCTCCAGTACACGTGTCCACCACCAGACATTGACCACATTGTTATCGTCATCGTTCTCGTCATCTTCATCAGTGTCTGTATATTTTTATGGATGTAAAAATATACACTCTATTTAGTGTTCACAATTGCCCTCCCACACTTACTCACATACACTCACATGGATGGATTTTATGATGATGTTAATAATAATAAAAATAACTATACTTTATACTACATGTATGATAACCTGGAGCATATTCCGGTACTGGAGCCAAATTTGGTCTCCTCTGTATTTCAAAGGAAATCATTTTTGCTGTTAAGAGATCACAGTATCATTTGTTGATGAATTTTGATGTTTTTGAAGAAAAAAAAACACTACAGTTTGAATTCAGATTAAAATAAAATAAACCGTCTTCTTTGGAACTGACCAAATGTTTAAGTTACATATTGTGCATAAGAGCATTTTAGTGGAAAGACGAATATATAGTGGTAACATTTTTTAAATTTTCGAACATTATTTTTTACAAAATCTGTTATTTTTCAGAGCCACGGACAAAATTGTAGGGTATAGATTTGAGTTTTCCATATATATGTATTGAGTTCGGCCATACAAATAAATTTCAAAATTTAAACTCATTTCGTTGAAATTGAGTTTTTTATGGCGATACGATGTTAAATTTAGAAGGACCTTTGTAAGGGGGCTATATTAAAACATGGACATATGACAACCGCTGTTCGTGTGAAGGGTTCAGGGCATAAATAAACTTCAGTTACCAATTTTCACTCCGATCAGTTGACGTTTGTGGACTCTATGGGGTTAAAAAATCCAATCGGGGAGATGCTATATATGGGGACTAGGCCGGGTCGATTTGTGGGGAGGCAAAAAAAGTCGCCATTGCTCAGTGAAAATCGTATTCTAGGGATCAAAATAAGAAACTTTGCCTAAGGAACCATACCTCTAAAACGAATGCTGATGTCCCGGAATGACCCATTTAGAGTGCTGCAATCGAGTCCAAATATATGACCGACCCCCACTAACTTTGGAGTCCCGACCCACCCATGCCAGTGGCACACCACCTGGAACCCCCCTGGGGGTTCCATACATTTGGACTCGATTGGAGCACTCTAAATGGGTCAAAGTGGGATTTTTTCCGGGACATCAGAATTCGTTTTAGAGGTATGGTTCCTTCGGCAAATTTCTTATTTTGATCCCTAGAATACGATTTTCACTGAGCAATGGGCGATTTTTAAATCGACCCGCCCTAATGGGGACTACATCAAAAATGAATCGATATTGCCCATTTTCAATCCCAAGTTACCTGCAGATATAAGAATTTCAAATTTCAATAATCCAGCTCTATTATTGTAGACTGTAGCGTGATTGAAACAGACGGACATTAATATACTTTAAGGGGCCTCAGACCAAAAATGGTGCGAAATATGAATGCCAGAATTTACCATAATCCTCGACAAAGCGCTGTACAATTAACAAAAAATTCCATCAGAATTAATTCCGTTGAGGACCATATCAAGCCATGAGCTCAAATATAACGTAAGCGACATTTTATCGAAAAAAATTTTATGATTGGAAATGAATTCCTGTTTAGATCTCCATCGTAGTGTATCTCCAGAGTATTCAAATTGTCAATAAAACACTAAACAAGTAAGAAAGTTTCAGTCGGGTAAACCGACTAAGGTATACCCTCACTTTGTGAGTAATGTAATATTGAATATTACACAAATTATTCTGTCAATTTTTGTGGGACGTCAGAAGGGGTTTAAGGAATGCACCTATATTTCGCTGAACAGTAGATACTTTAAATACATTGCACTGTGCCGAATTGTAACCGTTTATATGGACTGGTATATTAACGTTGAGATATTAAATTGTGGTATAATTTGGCCATTTTGTGTGGGAGGTACAAAAAGGGGCGTGGTGATAACGTTCATTTTTCACTGGACTATAGGCATTATAAAAGCATTACACTGTACAAAATTTCAAGTAATTGTATACACTGATATTAATGTTATAGACTGTTAACTTTTGGTGCCAAATGGTACCTTTGTGGGAGAGGTACCAAAAGGGGCGTGACAATAACGCCCATTTTTCAATGGACTGTAGGCACTATAAAAACATTACGCTGTACAGAATTTCAAGTATTTTTATACACTGGTATTAATGTTATAAGCTGTTAACTTTTGGTGCAAAATGATGCATTTGTGTGGGAGGTACCAAAAGGCGCGCGGCAATAACGCACATTTTTCACTGGACTGTAGGCACTATAAAAGCATTACACTGTACAAAATTTCACGTATTTCTAAACACTGGTATTATTGTTATAAGCTTTTAACTTTTAGTGCAAAATGGTGCATTTGTGTGGGAGGTACCAAAAGGGGCGTGGCAATTTCGCCCATTTTCCTCGAGTTGATAGCGACTAACAAACTAATACTATGTGTGGAATTTCAGAAGATTCGAATACGTATAATAGCAGTTATTAAAGATTCGAATATGTATAATAGCAGTTATTAAAGAATCAATATTTCACAACATTTTAACCCTTTGTGGGGGAGGTACCTGAAGGAGTGGACCAATATGGCCCATCTTCGAACTTAGCCGGAGATAGAAAAAATATTACCACATTCGAAATTTTAAGTCAATCGGTTACTCCTTTCGAGAGTTATCGTGCGCATCAGCCAGCAGACAGACAGACACACAGACAGACAGACGGACGGACATTGCTCATTCGACTTAAAATGACCCAAAACGGATTTCCGCCGAACATACTTGGGGTCTTAGGTCACTCCTACGATGTGTTACACTTTTTTCCGTAGCAAATGATATATACCCTCGTCACAATAAAGTGAGGGTATAAAAAGTGGGGGTTGCATTTTATCGTAAGTGATTGTTGACATTTATCGTAAGTCACATATTGAACTACTGCGGCGACCACAAATACATTGCGATTTTGATAAAATTTTGCATACACTATGAAAAAAATATCTTCTGTAGTATATTGTGACAAACATATTCCGCTAGAAATACATATACATTTGAAAAATATTTCGGAAGATTATTCTTCTAAACAAATCTTTGTTTACACCTAATATTATTGTATTTGGAACTATTATTTCCGAAGCAAAGATTAATTTTCGTTTTAGTATTTAGAAAATTTATCAATACCTTAATTCGAAGCTAATTTTTTAGAAATTGTTGATGGTTGTAAAATTTCTTTATAATGGCATATTGTATGATCTTGAATACCAATGAATTGTTTGAAGGATTGACAACAAAAAGTGACTTGAAATATTTAGAAATAAAATATATTTAGAGAAATTCCTAAGCAATACTTTTATTTGTATTTAAACATATCGCACCTGTTCCACAAAAAGGTAACAACTGCCCAAAAAATGTTCCCGTAAATACTAATTTAAAAATATTAATATTAACGGAAATATGTCATTAATTAAATCGGATTAAGAAGATATTTTCATAATTTTTTAAACTTTTTTTAAATGTTAATAATATTAATGGCACCTACTGAAATTTTTTTTAATTTTGAGTTATTACCCTTTTCTTGAACAGGTGCGATATATTTTATTTGAGAAAATAGTTCACAAATATATTTTGTTCTAAAACATATATTAAGATATGCGTTACAAATAAATTTGATTGTTTTTCAAATAAATTGTATTTCATTATATTTGAATATATTTGTTTTACATATATTTGTTTCAATTCAAACATATACAAAATGTTGTTTTTTCCCGTATTCTCATTGACGCCCAGGTACAACAATATTAGATATATTCGTTATATCTATCTATATATATCCGTGAATCTCAGACATACTATACTCGGATCATACTCGTAGTAGTCCCGGGAGAAAGACATAAATATGCAAATACATATATAAAAGTAGTTACAAGAGAAATAAACCCAGATATTCTATAATTTTGTGTTTGTAATACAAATTATCGTAAACGACACATTTTTCCTACATATGAAAAAATCAGTAAGTAAATTTTATCGTAAGCGCCATAAATTGCTAAAAATACTTGAACTGTTGTTGTTTTTTGTTACCGTTAGATAAATAAGAGAAACTGTACAATTTGTGCATCAAAACATTTCAGATTTGTTATTGGTTGTTCGAAATAAACAAAAAAAAACATCTCCTGTAAAATTTGTTATTTGTCGCTTGCGATAGATTTGCGCTCAAGGCTCGATATGTTTCAGTTACATTCAGTCTATCGCAAAAATGTAATAGAAACAAATGCAAAAAATGGTTGAGTTTTAATTGCTTGGTAGAATTCACTGCAGTTTCGATAGACACCACTCTATCTTCTTTATAATTCAATAGAAATTATAAAGCATGAATCACATTTTCAAAACGAACTACGATTGAATTCCTAACGCTACATAAGTATGCGTTTTCGCATAAAAATGTAAAAATTGTTTGGACTTTGGTCAAAAGAGATAACATCAACTTATACATAGTATTTAGTGGGATTTAAGTGTCCTTTCGAATGGAATTTGAGCAATGTCCGTCCCTCTGGGCAAGAAAGTGCAAAGTGCGACAAACGAAGTTGGACAGAGGGAATTTCTACGCACGCAGAAACTGCGATTCATTAAAAATACATTCATTATAAAAGGAAAACCACTCATTGGACCAGATGGTATATCTCACTCCGACAGCCAAGCTCAACTTGAGGTATGGGTACAGCATTACACCACCATATTGTCGATAAATCAGCCAACCCAGGTTTGAAATATTTGCAGTTGCGAATCCCATAGGGCCAGAGATGACATTAGTATTCTGTCACCCTATATGCGACGCGATATCCTCAACAAAAACAACAAATCTGCAGGAATCGATAATGTTGCCCCAGAAATGCTCAGTGCAGATCCAGTTGTAAGCACGTCACTACTCCTGCCCATTATCCATAACTTCTGGAACATTGTTCTGATCTCAAAGAAGCATTAATAACACTGTGCTAGTTCAAAAATGTAACAGAATGTAGACCCTATGGATAGACCAATTTCGGCCACGCTAAATCCAATGGTATTAGCCGCTCTTCTATTTTAGCTCTTGTTTTCGCGATATTCGACCACAAAGTTAATTAACTTGGTGACGATTTGAGGTTTAACAGCCTGTTTCTGTAATTTAAAATTTTGCTTTCGTTCGCCAGCCAGACGACAAACAGCTGATTTGGGTTTCACTAACTACCATCCCAACGACAAGTCGCACGATAATAAACTCATACGAAAACGTATTCATTTCAGTGTAAATGTTGGTTTCTTTATTTGTCGACTGATAGAAAAAATGACAACAAAACGTTATTAAAAGCATAAAATAAGTAGATATTAATATAATTATGGTAAAAACAATTAAATAATAATAAAATTGCATACATATGTTAACACATTTAAGCATGAAGAAGTCAACATTGGCAGCTCGCTAAGATGAAAAAAATTCATCAGTGCATAATGAGAGCGACGTGAGAGAGAGAGAGAGAGAGAGAGAAAGAAATGAGAGTGTTGGATCGGCTCAGCTGACCCAACCAGGGTTGATTTTTGGTCACCGCTAGTGTAAAGGATACAGAGGTGCATTTTCTAAGTTCGACCATAAAAAAATGTGTGCTTTTTTCGACCGGACGTTGTGAAAATAAATTATTTTCCAATTGGTAAATTGCTAACGTCATTGACGTTAGGCCAGGCGAACGAACGAACCAACCTTAGAGAAACCAAATTCCTGACGAAAGTGAGTGACTGGGTTTCGTTCGCAGAGACTTTCGTTAGAAATACAGAAACAGGCCGTAAGACTTTGTAATATACTCTTCAGTCCAAAGAATGAAATAAAGACCACGTTCGGAGAATTAATTGTCTCTAAACGAAAGCCCCCTTTATCACCCCTTTACTCATAAAAAATTGCATTTAAATATTATCATGCGTCAAAAGTCATAAATATCGTCGATATTTTAAGTTGGCGTCTTTGAGAAAAATATTCCTCGCAAAAAATACTATGTGTCCTTTCTCAACGTTTCTATGAGAAATAAGCAGATTTTGAGTTATAACATAACGTGTGTATTTTTCTACTCATAGGAAATATTTATTAATATTAGTTTTTTCGAGTTATAACATAACTTGTGTATTTTTCTGTTCATAGGAGAAAATATTTATTGATATTAGTTTTTGAATAAAATTTTTGTAAATTATTTTTCTGTTAGAGTCTGTGGAAATTAAAAAGCTAACTGACAAAAACTATGAAAGTATGAAACCTATTGATTTTTCATAAATATATTGAAAGGGGACTCATAATAATTTTTCGCGAGGAATATTTTTCTCGAAGACACCATCTAAAAATGTTGACGATTTGTATGACGT
This sequence comes from Eudasyphora cyanicolor, assembly GCA_963930755.1. Taxonomy (NCBI): domain Eukaryota; kingdom Metazoa; phylum Arthropoda; class Insecta; order Diptera; family Muscidae; genus Eudasyphora; species Eudasyphora cyanicolor. The sequence continues at coordinate 289,869,556 of OZ005734.1, read as the reverse complement.
TTGACATATGGTAAGATTTGATTACAATTTTTCAGGGGTAAGCGGGTGAGAAGCGTGGACGACTGTATTGAGATAAATAATTCTTCAAAGATTCTCTTTATTTCGTTCTTTGGACTGAAGCATGTATTCCGAAGAATTCCATTTCAAAATCACCACAAAAGCAAATAACCTCTCTGATTTCCCAGTAAAGTTTGTGCTCGAATAACGCGAAAATAAGATCTAACCTAGAAAAATGGCTAATACCACCGGATTCAGCATGACCGAATTAGGTATATCCATAGGGCCTCCTTTCTGTTACCTTTTTAAAGTGTCCATTTCGAGCACAGTGTATTCAATGTGCCTAAAAATGGCAACCTTTCTGTTTGCTCCTGTACTATGGGGGTATAAATCTACTGAGTATGATCAATAAGGGCATAGCCCACATACTGAATAAGAAGAGCAGGCCGGCTTCCGGCTGAATCATTCATGTGTGGACAATATAGTAAATACTCTCAGGATCATTATTGATCAATCAATAGATATGAGAACGCCTTTGTATCTCTCATTTATAGACTTTCAAAAGGCATTCGACAAGGCAATATGGACATCACTACAATGTAAAGGTGAGCCTCCAAAAATAATTAATCTTATTACATCCATGTACGACAGTTCTTACCGTCGTATTTTTCATGACGGTCTGACGAGCCAGGAAATTAAAATTCGCACGGGGATAGGACAAGGATGTGTCTTGTCCCCTCTTCTTTTCAATATTGTGTTTGACACAATTATGACAGCTGCTACTCGGGAATCTAACGGTATTACTTGGGGATTCAACAGCCGACTAGAGATCTAAAGATCTTGACTGTGCTGCTGACATATGTATCTTAACTCACCAGCAGTCTAGTATGCAGCACAAACTAAACCTAGACTTATAGTACGCGAAAAGAGCAGATCTTGCAATCAATAGCTCCAAAACCAAATCCATGCGCATAAACGGTAACCAATTATCTCATTATCTCGGTAGCATATTAACCTCAACCGGGGGCTCCGGATGAAAAAAGCAAGACAAGCATTTGGAGGCTTGAACAATGACTGGATTAAACGTCACAGATTAAACGTAACATCAAATTACGTACACTCAACTCCAATGTAAAATCTGTATTGTTCTATGGGTGCGAAACATGGAATACATCTGCAAGAGCCATTGGCAGAATACAGGCATTCTTCAACAGATGTCTTAGGAGAATATTGCATCATCTAGCATCTATATGAAAGGTGCAATCAAAATCCAATGTAAAGGCAGAAAGTGGCGGTGGATAGGTCCCGCATTGAGGAAGCCTGAAGCTAATCTTGCCAAAAGCCCTTGAATGGAACCCACAGACACTCCCAAATATGAAAAGGCAAGTTTAAGACGAACTAAGGAAGGCGCATATAACGTGGAATGAAATAAAATTGTTAGCATTAAGAAGAAGTGATTGGAAACATTTTGTTGTGGCCCAATGTTCCACCTAGGAACTTGGATAATACTCGTAATAATATTAAAATAAATGTTTTGATAGTACCTACAGTCTGTGGAAAAATGGGCGTCATTACACGCCCCTTGTGACGCCTGTACAAAAAGTTAACAGCTTATATCCATGCAATGGTAGTTATCACCACACCCGTTTTAGTACCCCCACACCAAAGGGGACAAAACAAATTTAAATAGCTCATAGTATTAGTAAATGTACCAGTACATATTAAAATTGCTCACAAAGTGAGGGTATGTATACCTTAGTCGGTTTACCTGACTGAAATTTCTTATATGTTTTATGTTGGCATTATTAGCTTCTAAAATTTAAGATTTTTTTTTGAAAAAAATATCTTTCTCCTATTTTTGAACGACAGTTACTGAACCGCTGTTTCTACATGAAGGGGATATTTCCAACATTTGTAGAAAAATTTAACATACATTTCTTTTCAAAATATTTTTTTGAAAATTGTAGTAACTCGTGAAATGTATTCACCAAAAACTATATATTTATCATTATAATATTAACAGGTTACACAATTTTTCCGTTATTCAACAGAATTTCAGCAATTTTGTCCATCATCTTCACTTTAATTCACAAATAAGTGACGACAATCTCTCCAAAAAACGAGGTGGCATACTGTAAAAAGACAAATTTCTAACAATTCAAACACTGACAACATCGTAGGAATTCGCTAATGCCAGAAACGCAAGCGGGATACTTTATCGAGAACTGTTATAGCTTGAAATCGTTTAGCTCTCCAAAAGGGGTATGAATTAAACTATAATGATGTTAAAACAAGTAAGAAAGTGTCAGTCGGGTAAACCGACTAAGGTATGCCCTCCCTTTGTGAGTAATGTAATATTGAATATTACACAAATTATTCTGTCAATTTTTGTGGGAGGTACCAGAAGGGGTTTAAGAAATACACCTATATTTCGCTGAACAGTAGATACTTTAAATACATTGCACTGTGCCGAATTGTAACCGTTTATATGGACTGGTATATTAACGTTGAGATATTAAATTGTGGTATAATTTGGCCATTTTGTGTGGTGATAACGCTCATTTTTCACTGGACTATAGGCATTATAAAAGCATTACACTGTACAAAATTTCAAGTAATTGTATACACTGATATTAATGTTATAAAATGTTACATTTTGGTGCAAAATGGTACCTTTGTGGGAGAGGTACCAAAAGGGGCGTGACAATAACGCCCATTTTTCAATGGACTGTAGGCACTATAAAAACATTACGCTGTACAAAATTTCAAGTATTTCTAAACACTGGTATTAATGTTATAAGCTTTTAACTTTTAGTGCAAAATGGTGCATTTGTGTGGGAGTTAACAAAAGGGGCGTGGCAATTTCGCCCATTTTCCTCGAGTTGATAGCGACTAACAAACTAATGATATGTGTGGAATTTCAGAAGATTCGATTACGTATAATATCTGTTATTAAAGAATCAATATTTCACAACATTTTAACCCTTTGTGGGGGAGGTACCAGAAGGAGTGGACCAATATGGCCCATCTTCGAACTTAGCCGGAGATAGAAAAAATATTACCACATACGAAATTTGAAGTCAATCGGTTACTCCTTTCGAGAGTTATCGTGCGCACCAGCCAGCAGACAGACAGACACATAGACAGACGGACGGACATTGCTCATTCGACTTAAAATGACCCAAAACGGATTTCCTCCGAACATACTTGGGGTCTTAGGTCACTCCTTCTATGTGTTACACTTTTTTCCGTAGCAAATGATATATACCCTCGTCACACTAAAGTGAGGGTATAAAAATACACTCCCATTCTTGCCTACTTGCAACAATCATGTCGCGTAGACTTTCATCCCCGTATGTGCTTAGTTTGACCACGTTTAGTACATTTTATTGCATTCAATGATATTTAATAAATAATATAAAACTTTAAACTTGAGTTATTCTGAAATCGTTGTAAATAACAATTCTATAATAATTAAAAAAACACAATGGACGTCATACATCATGACGTCAGTGACGCGTCACTGTCAAGGCCACTACAAAGGGTATAGACATTTGAAGATTACTACCGGCATCTCTGCCAAAACAATTCTACATTCAATATTCAATTCAAATGAAAGTGAAGTGAAATGAATATTCGAAATACAATTCATACACATAAAATTCTAATATTTGAGAAAAACAAACAAAGCAAATATGATAACCCCCCGTGAACTAAGTGAACACTTGCTCAAAATCTCTGAGTAAAGAACCGACAAAATCGAAAAAACACTGATATTTTCTAGTGAAAGAATTTAGACAATAATTCCAGCGATTTAGTATAAAAGTAAATGCGGACGTTACAAGATTAAGAGTGGAAATGAAAAGTTATTTCGAATTTCTATTGCTAATAACAATAGGCGTGAGTTGCTTAACATGGATACGGGGCGAACCGGAATCAGCTGACCTGGTGGATGACCCTTTCAGTACAGCGTTTGCCCAGAAAATTATGCGTTTGGCTAAATCGGCGGAAATGCGGAACTATATGAGACCTCAGGTGGGGGCCTGTGATGATTTCTATCTGTACTCATGCGGCAATTGGGCTCATCTTAATCCCGCAAATGCTGAGGTGAAGACAAACATATTCCAAGTCTTGTCCAAGGCCTATAATCGAAAATTGCTGAACCTGTTAGGCAATAGCAAAGAATCCAATGACACTGAGACTGAACGCAAAGTGAAATATTTCTATGAGTCGTGTCTGCAGAGAGATGTGATCAAGAGGAATTATCGTGAAAATTTAATGAGCATAATGGAGGAGTTTGGTGGAATGCCGGCCTTGAAGGGTCCGGCATGGCATGAACAGTCTTTCGATTGGCTGCAGGTAATAGCCGAAATCCTGAGGAAATATGGGAAACGTATTATAATTAATGCGGACGTCAATGCCGATTTGAATAACAATGAAGTGAATCGTTTGTATATAGGCCAATTTGATGATATGATTCCAGCTTCCACCAAGGATTACTACGATCGTTTGGCTTTGCTTTGGCAGATGGATTTGCAAAGGGTCTTGGGTGTGGCACCGGCCATTGCTTTGATAACGGCCCGCGAAATGGCAGATTTTGCTCAGAAATTAGCCTATGGCATGGCTGATCCTCTGGAGGGTTTGGGCATGGAAGATAAAACTCGCCTCCGGCTGTTGGAATCGATGACCGACAATTATGGTCCTGCGATAAATTTCACCTTTTATGTGCAAACTTGGTTGGGTTATGAATACCGTTTGCCCGTCTATGAATATGTGGAGAATTATATACGTAATCTGCGTCTGGTGATCTTGGAAACTCCCGCCAGCACAGTGGCCAACTACATCATGTGGATGTTGTTGCAAGACTTCCGGCTGGATGTGGAGGACTCGGCAGAGAGGCAACAGCGCAAATGTATTGAAACCACTCGCAAATATTTCCCTAAATACTTGGATAATTTAATCTATCAAGATTTGATAAAGGCTAATCCACAAATTATTGCGGATGTCACGGACATCTGGAAACATTTGAAGTTTTCGTTTGAAGATATACTCAACAGCAGCAGCACCAGTGAATGGATGCAGGAGACGACTCGAGACAAGGCTTTGGAAAAACTTTCTGCAATGTCATTTGAAATTAACGGCTATGCAGATGTGGATTTTGCCAAAGAACTCGGACCCTTGGTCATAAGTACGAGCCAATACTTTGAGAATGTTATAAGCATTTTGAAATTACGCGGTCAAAATTATCGTATGAAAATCCAAGAATCGCCATGCATTGAGGAATATGAACTGTTGAGTTTCACTCCCGCCTATGTGGCAGAGTATAATCGGGTTTTGCTGCCGGTAGCTTTTCTACAGCCGCGTTTCCTGTGGGACAATATCTATCCTAAGGCTTTGAAATATGGCACAGTGGGTTTCACCATAGCCCACGAAATGGCCCATGGTTTCGATGACACTATACGGAAATACGATGCCAAGGGAAATCTCAACAATTGGTGGGATCGTAATGCCAGCGTCACGTTTGAGACACGCAAAGAGTGTATGCGCCAACAATATGGTGGGTATAAATTCGCTGGTCGTTTTCTACCCAAATCTCAGGCTCAGGGTGAGAATATTGCCGACAATGTTGGCCTTCGTATAGCCTATCAAGCCTATGATCGTTGGCTATCGACTCATCATCAGACACCGGAACATTTACCGAATATGGATACGATTACCGCTCGTCAGCTCTTCTTTATAAGTGCCGCCCAACTCTGGTGCACCGATATCAATCACAGATATCAAAAAATGATGACCTCCATTGATGTTCATGCCCCCGAAGAGGTGCGCGTACGAGCCATGGTTTCCAATTTTGATGCTTTTGCCGAGACCTTCTCGTGTCCGTTGGGGGCACAAATGCATCCACATCGAAAGTGTGTGATATATTGAGAGCAACAGAAAACGGAAATAAACAAAATCAAGGAAGTGTTTTGCAGTCAGGGTTAAGTTCGAAATTGAGATTATTGTAGTTTTTTTTATATTGTTGTTGATAAAAATATTTATTTTTGTTTTTTGTTTTTAGCTCTCTTTGAAATAGTTCCTACTGATAATAGTGCAAATTATGTGTCGTAGATTTGTTTATACGTTATATTGAATAAAGTATTGTTTTGTTCTCCTAACAAGTGAGACGAGCGAATTGTGTTTTGTTGCTATTCACAAAAACTTGTTTATGCTGATTAGACGAGCCGGTCCCGCCTTAATAAGATTTTTGTTTTTGTTTATAAAATTTCGTACATTCGTTTAGGTAAACAATTTTTGTTTTAATTTAAGATAATGATAAAAACATATACTTTGGTTTGGGGATGCATTTAAAGATTCTGTGCGCATATTATGTCAAGAATACATTATAGGGTAATTCCAACAGCAGTCGACCCACTTTTTACCACGACCCCCTCCTATTTTGATAAAATGTATATACATATTCTCCTAATGTGTAAAATTTCTATGGTGTCTATATGCAGCCAAAATTCGCTATGGTTCTTGTTTTACAGCGTCCTAAAGTTGGTATCTTCTCTACTTTTTTCTTAAAGGACCCTGAGTTGATCAGAGTATAACTTAATAGCGCGTTATCCGATTGCAACGATTTAAGTGTCATTGTAAAGGGTTTCCAACAAGAGGTGTTATTTTGGTATTCAAGGAAAAATGCCATTTTTTCAGATAAATGATCGGATGTTTATTTCATAATAAAGAGGAAGCTATGCCGTTAATAATGAAAAACAACATCAGCCAAATGGACACAACGACCACGCTTACAGGACCATAACCTTTTCATGAAATTTTCCATAACCAAATCGCAAAGTGGCTGCCCTATGTCCTCGATAGCCTCACGAATTCTATCTTTGAGGTCTTGAATCGACGCTGGGCTGTTGGCGTAGACCTTATCTTTCACGTGGCGCCAAAGGAAGAAGTCGCAAGGTGTTAAATTACAAGATCTCGGTGGCCAATTGTGATCACCTCTTCGAGAGGTAACACGGTCCGGAAACTTTTCCCGTAACAGAGCAATGGTTTCGTTGCTTGTGTGGCACGTAGCGTCGTCTTGTTGAAAGTAAACCTTGTCCAGATCAATACCATCTAACTCCGACCATAAAAAATCAACCGTTGATCCAACCAAATTTTTTGAAAAAATAAGGTCCAATGACCCCGCCGGACCATAAACCGCACCAAACAGTCACACGTTGAGGATGGAGAGGCTTCGCAACAATAACTCTGGGTTTTCCGAGCCCCAGATGCGACAATTTTGCTTGTTGACGTAGCCACCGAGGTGGAAATGGGCCTCATCAGTCAAGATGATTTTTCGATTAAGACGGTAAAAGCTTCGTTCTAACACATTATGGGGAGAGCACTGTTGCTCGTTATGACGAAACTTACATTGATTTGGCGTCAAGACAATAAAACATTAATATAAATAACAGAACATACTTTAGCTTTAGAAAAAGCACTTAATGCCAAATATATGTTATTAAAATGTAAGTACAAATTGGACTTATGGTGTTTTCTTTTCTAAAAAATTATGTAGCCCTGTCAGAGAGCATCATTTTAATTATGTCGCCTAAACCCATTTGAATTTCAGTGTACATACGCGCACTGTTTTGCAACAAGTGTACAACTCTTTTATTTTGAGGCTATAATAAATAGATAAAATAATAAATTGCTCTTCTAGATTTTGAATATGTCAGCAAAGAAAGATAAACTTAAGGGAATCGATATTTCTTAAGAAGCAAAGATTCGTATTATGGATCGTTTATTCAATGGCGAAAATACCACAGAAATTGCAAAAACTTAAAGTTAAATGAAGCCTCAATAGGGACAATAAATAAAAAAGAATTTGCAATAGAAGTAGCAGTGTCATTCCCTCTCTCTACATTTCTTACTTACAGTGGCTGATGAAAGCTGCTACCAAAAAAAAATTTAATAACTTTTTTTCTATTTAATGAATCTGGTTAATTTTTTTTATTTTGCAGAGAGTTTTTCTATCCAGAATTACGCCGAATGAGAATTTCTTTCAACTCTGTGTGGTTTCAGCAAGATGGTGCAACTCCTCACATAGCCCGGCCTGTTATGACAGAATTGCGGCGAAAATTTCCCAATAAGCTGATATCCAGAAACTCCACATTCCGTTGGCCCCCCAGGTCGCCTGACCTTAATGCACCTGACTTTTTCTTGTGGGGTTATTGGAAACAGGAAGTCTACAAAGCAAAACCAACAAATTTGAATGAACTAAAGCAATCCATTCGAGAAACAATTGCGGCTATTCCCGTCTCGACTCACCAAGCAGTAATAAAGAACTTTTTGGTAAGATGCCGCACATGCATCAACGAGCAGGGGGAGCATTTAAATTCCATTGCTTTAGTGTGACGAGGGTATATATCATTTGCTTCGGAAAAAAGTGTAACACGTCGAAGGAGTGACCTAAGACCCCAAGTATGTTCGGAGGAAATCCGTTTCTAAGTCGAATGAGCAATGTCTGTCCGTCCGTCTGTCTGTCTGCTGGCTGGTGCGCACGATAACTCTCGAAATGGGTAACCGATTGACCTCAAATTTGGTATGTGGTAACATTTTTTTCTATCTCCGGCTAAGATCGAAGATGGTCCATATTGGTCCACTCCTTCTAGTACCTCCCCCACAAAAGGGTTAAAATGTTGTGAAATATTGATTCTTTAATAACTGCTATACTACTTATTCGAATCTTTTGAAATTCCACACATAATATTAGCTTATTAGTCGATATCAACTCGAGAAAAATGGGCGAAGTCGCCACGTCCCTTTTGGTACCTCCCACACAAATGCACCATTTTGCACCAAAAGTTAACAGCTTATAACATTAATAACAGTGTATAAAAATACTTGAAATTTTGTACAGTATTATGCTTTTATATTGCCTACAGTCCGGGGAAAAATGGGTGTTGTTGCCACGCCCCTTTTTGGTACTAAATCGACTCAGAAAGTGATTACAAGTCGATCGGTATAATAAACAATGGGTCTATCTCTTCTCCTTTTGGGTGTTACAAACAAATGCACAAAGTCATAATACCCTGTACCACAGTGTGGTGTAGGGTATAAAAATACACAGAACGATACACGATCATCAAACGATACAAAATGATACGAACCATACAAAATCATCTTGTCTGATGAGGCCCATTTCCACCTCGGTGGCTACGTCCACAAGCAAAATTGTCGCATCTGGGGCTCGGAAAACCCAAGAGTTATTGTTGAGAAGCCTCTCGATCCTCAACGTGTGACTTTTCATTGGACCTTACTTTTTCGAAAATGAGGTTGGATCGACAGTTACTTTGAATGTATTGCGCTATCGAGAGATGTTTAATGATTTTTTATGGTCGGAGTTGGATGGTATTGATCTGGACAACGCTTACTTTCAATAAGACAGCGCTACGTGCCACACAAGCAACGCAACCATTGCTCTGTTACGGGAAAAGTTTCCGGACCGTGTTATCTCTCGAAGAGGTGATCACAATTGGCCACCGAGATCTTGTGATTTAACATCTTGCGACTTCTTCCTTAGGGGCCAAAGATAGACTTCGTGAGGCTTTCGAGGACATAGGGCAGCCACTTTGTGATTTGGTTATGGAAAATTTCATGAAAAGGATATGGTCCTGTAAGCGTGGTCGTGGTGGCCATTTGGCTGATGGTGTTTTTCATTATTAACGGCATACCTTCCTCTTTATTATGAAATAAACATCCGATCATTTATCTTAACAAATGGAATTTTTCTTTGAATACCAAAATAACACCTCTTGTTGGAAACCCCTTTATATAATTTCCTCATGGTTATATTGTTGTGTGGATATTAATGTGTGAAACAAAGAATATGTTGTACAAAATGTTTTACATAAATAAAAAATAAATGCATCAATCTTGAAATTGGAAGTAGTACAAGATTAAGCGATATTTGCATAAGAGGTTTGTTATGAATTGTACTCTCGTGGTCGCAAACCGACATTCGTTGACATAACAATTGCCCACTTGTGTGAAATCCCTGGCTAAGATTCTGAAAGTTTGCAATCCTGGGCTTCCAACTGGTAACTGGGCGGTCGGTCAATTGGATGAGGCGGGTGGGCTTCGGAGGCACATAGTATTTATACACCACATCTTCAATAGGAGGAACGATTTACCTGAATGGAGTCAACAAATTAAATCGCAGGATTAGTTTTTATTTAAAATTAAAAAAACAAACACCTAAACTTTTTGTCAAATATTTCCACATCTCATAATAGTGATAAATTTGTAATATGGGATTTTTAATTTGTTTATGAATGGTTTGGTTTTTTTAATAAATGAAATAAAACAAATTGTCAGAGCAACCAATTTTTAAAAAGATATTCTACCAACGGTTGGTTGTGGCAACATACAACAGATAATTTTAGCCACCATTTTCATAGTTGGCGCAACCAAATATGATTGTTGCAAACATGGAAGCAGAAATATACCACAACCCAAATGTTAGTTGTCCTGATGGAATCGCATGATAGTAGACAGAACTACCAAAATTCGGTTGGCAAATAATTCGGTTGAGGCAACCAAACTGTATTCTGTGTGTATGCACGATATGTATATGAAAATATGCAGTTAGCCTAAAATATGCAAAAATAAATATCTGTATATTTAATTATTTTTTGATGAAACATTTGCGTGTTATCGGTTTGCCGTACAGCCATCCAATAAAAATACGCAATTGCATATATTCCGCTGTCTACACGCTGAAAAAAATCGCTTCTGTAGTATATTGTCCCAAACATATTCGGCTTGAAACATATATATGTTTAGGGTACACTCTAAACATATAATATTTGGTACACACAAAAATTATATATTTGGGGAGGGGTTGTTCTAAACAAATCTTTGTTTATATCCCAACATGTGTTTACTTTGAACTATTTTTTCCGAAACAAATATTCATTTGCATTTACGTATAATCTTGGATCGAAATATATTTCTTGGAGGATTGACAATTAATGATGGCTCGGAATACTCAGAAATGTTAGATGATTGATTTAAAACAGAAGATAATGCTGCATTTGGTACCATAACTGGGAGAATCAATTCGAAACCCAAAACAAATTAAAACTGAAATTCGAAAAATTCAACAAAAGTTTAGAAAATCTTTTATAAATAAAATATATTTGGAGAAATTCCTAAACAATAATTTTATTTGTATTCAAAGACATAGTTTATTTGAGAAAATTAGTTTGCAAATATTATATGTTGTAACATATTAATATACGGGTTGCAAATATATTTTATTGATTTTCAAGTTAAATTTATTTGCTCAGAAACACATAATATTTAAAAAGTTGTGTTCCAAATATATTATCTTTCGATTCAAACATATCAAAAAACGCGATTTTGCCCCGTGTAGTTATCAGTTTAGAGTCTTAGAACACATAGCTAAAGTAATTTAATTAATCCAAAAAATTTTGTAATAAACTCAAAACATACATTAGCAAATTGAAGGCAATTGCTAAATTTAACTGCAACGCCATCATAAAAAATGAAACAAAAACAAACATAATTTATCAATTAAAAGGAGATTACATCTTTAATGCATAAAAAAGGTCATTAAAATTCATTGCATCATCATCGTTTTTATACTTAATATATTTGTGGTATATAGAATGAAGAATGAGTTGAGTTTATGCATTTTAATACAAACACCCCATGACTCAATCACAGATGATGCGGCAACCGCAATTAGCGGAAATAAACCATTTCCGGATGCCTAGATGTGCAGAATAATAAAACTAACTCTTGACCGAAACAATGAACATTGAAACTTTAAAGTTTTTAAAGTTTTCAAATTACTTTGAAAAATTCCGAGGAATTGAGAATGTGGCATTTTGTTACTTTAACTTAACGAATAAAATAGTGAAAACCTCAAAATTGGTTTTCTTTTAAACTTAAACCATAACTTGCAGAGAAATGAAAAGAGCAAGGCAAAAAACAAAAAACAAAAAACATTTGAGAAAAGTTTATGGGGAAATCAATCATATCTAATGTTTCTGCTATTACTTTGGTCTTTTCCGAAAAACCGAACTGCAAACATTTGCTGTGCTGGTTGGTTGAAACCCCAAACCACTCCTCCCCTAACCTTGAACAAATAAACTTTATTTAACCCATATTTTTTGTACACGTTTTCTTACTGTACCCGCAACAACAAATATTTGAACATTTGAACTTCAGCTTTAGCAAAATCTCTTGAGATAACACACTTTCATCGGTATCAATAGCTAGATGAACAGTGGGGGGAAATTTTGCAAAATGACTGGGCGATTTGGACTGCAGGATGTTTTGGGTAATTGGAATTATATTTTGTGAAAATTAATATTTAAATATAGAAAAATAAAGAAATATAATTGCTACAGATTTTAATAATGGCATTTCCACTATTAGAAAAAATCAGTTTTTTTTCAAAACAAAACGTTTTTTGTTAGCGCGAAGAAAGGCATACAAAATTGAGAAAATATCTCAAAAAAAAATGATCGTTCCATTTTTTAGAACCTAGAATCCTAACGACGAAAAAAATGCCTATTTGCAAAATAGAAAATGGATAAATATATAAATTACGACTCATATTGTAAAAATAGGGAAATTCAGAAAAATAATTGTTCATATTTTTATTTTGTCTATTTTGTTTGGCGCAAAAAGAAACCAAAAGGGGCTTGGTAATAAAGCCCATGTTGCACGGGACTATAGGTACTATAAAGATATTACACTCCACAAAAATTTAAGTATTTTTATGGACTGGAATCAATGTAATAAGCAGATAAGTTTTTGTGCAAAATGGCATATATGTTGGGAAGGTACCAAAAGGGGCGTGGCAGTAGGTACAATAAGCATTGAAAAATGTTTGTTTTTGTAGGAAATTTAAAATTTAAAAAATTTAAAAAATCATTTTTGGTTTTTACGAAATTTGTAATTGCCTTTGAACGGCTGAACCGATTTTTGCAAAGTATACGTCGTAAACCCAAAAAATTTAAAAATTTTGTAAAACCAAAAAAATCAATTTTTTAAAATTTAAAATCCTCATAAAAATTTGAATTTTTTTTCAAATAATAAATGATAGCGAGATCTTATGGTATCATTTAGCTACTTTTTGGTTAAAAATAAATTTCGGAGGTTAATATCAAAAATTCTGACCCACGTGTGTCATTCGAGTTCAGTCGATCCATTCGACCCCTTTCGAGAGTTATCGCCCACACTGACAGATAGACATATGGTCGGAAATATCTCTAACGACTTAAAATGTCCTGAAACGGATTTCTGCCAAATATATATGTGCTCCTAGGTCACTTCTTCGATATGTTACAGAAGCCATAACAATAGTGATACTTGTCATAAGATTTATGTCAAATTACATGCAGTTACAAAAGCCTTAACAATGGTGATACTTGTTATGCTATTTATGTCAAATTACATTCAGTTACAAAATGCCTAACAATAATGATACTTGTCATACATGGTATGTCAAATTACATTTAAATTTCACTTGTAAAGTGTATGCAATACGAATTTCCCCCATTGTGTCACAACTGATACGAAAACTTGAGAAATATGTATATTCTATGCTCAACTTTAATGGTAGAAAGTTTTGTTTTTTTACGTTGTCGTTGTAGAAAAATGTTATGAAATAAAATACAGCCACTCAAGGTTTTTGGTCTAATATTACACGAACACACACAGACATGAATCTTCTACACAATACCATAAATCACACGTTGTCGTCTACTTTTAGGCTCTTATATGTGGAAGAAATTTTGAGGATGGTGGGTGCGGCGTTGCAGAATGCCACCGATATGATTGTTATTGGTACAACTTAAAGTATTGCCACAATATAATAGGAAAATTTACGATTTAAGAGTTTGCTAAAACATACATAGTATAGTCTACTTTTAGGATTACAGAGAAAAAATCACGTTAGATTAGTCTAAAGAACACATACAATTGATTGGATAAAATATAGCATGATTTTAGGATTAACAAGGAAAATGTTTTTTTTTGTATATAGAGCAAAAACTACAAATGTGAGCTATTTTAGAATTAATAATTTTGATAGAAATTGTGAAAAAATGTGAATCAGAATATATTAATCTATGAATTTTATTTTTGTCTATACTAAAAATGAATAATTTGTTAACGTTGTTGCGTATATCTCTCCATGATGAAATTGTAAACACTACTGAATACAATGAAAAACAAATGACAGATCACGACATATTACAAATGTCGTATTAAAAAGAAAACACTCCATCAAACATTTTAGTTTTATTGAAACTTTAATAACTCAGTCAATTACAAACGGATTTTTATGTTTTTGTTCCTTACGAACTATGTATAATATATATTAGGGCGGGTCGATTTAAAAATCGCCCATTGCTCAGTGAAAATCGTATTCTAGGGATCAAAATAAGAAACTTTGCCGAAGGAACCATACCTCTAAAACGAATTCTGATGTCCCGGAAAAAATCCCACTTTGACCCATTTAGAGTGCTCCAATCGAGTCCAAATGTATGACCGACCCCCACTCAGTGAAGTGCTCAGTGAAAATCGTATTCTAGGGATCAAAATAAGAAACTTTGCCGAAGGAACCATACCTCTAAAACGAATTCTGATGTCCCGGAAAAATCCCAATTTGACCCATTTAGAGTGCTCCAATCGAGTCCAAATGTATGGAACCCCCAGGGGGTTCCAGGGGGTGTGCCACTGGCATGGGTGGATCGGGCCTCCAAAGTTAGTGGGGGTCGGTCATACATTTGGATTCGATTGGAGCTCTCTAAATGGGTCAAAGTGGGATTTTTCAAAATTTGCCCCTACCCAAAAGTTCGACCCAAATTCCGGGACATCAGAATTCGTTTTAGAGGTATGGTTCCTTCGGCAAAGTTTCTTATTTTGATCCCTAGAATACGATTTTCACTGAGCAATGGGGACTTTTTTGCCTTCCCACAAATCGACCCGGCCTACTATATATAGAAATCAATTAAACTTGCGGTTATTTCACAAAATAATTGGTAAAAACATTGCCTAAACTAAAAATGTCAAAACCAGTAAGGAAAGGTAGAAAGTCGGTCGGGCCGACTATATAATACCCTACACCTCCCTAACAATGCGATAAGGGTGATTGCGATAATAATTTGGAATAATTGGTAAATGGGTAAGAACATATATATGTGGATATACCTAATTCTGAACCGATAACCGCTAAATTAATCAATATTCGTTCCTAAATTGAGAAACATCTTTCTGAAGACTTTTGTAATGATCGGAAGTAAAGTACAACTTCTATAGCGCTTTGTAACCAAATCAAGAGGAACATATATATGGAGGTTATATATAAATCTGAATCGATTTTCCCTGAATACTCATTCATGTAAAATAGAAACCTCTTTCTGTCGAATTTCGCACTGATCGGATATAAAATACAGTCTCTACAGTCTCTCGCTTAGATGTCAAATCGGGGTAACATATATATGGGCGCTATATCTAAATCAGAACCGATTTGGCAGTATTCCTTCATATAATAAGAAACCTCTTTCTGCCGAATTTCGCTGTGATCGGATATAAAATACAGTTTCTACAGCGCTTGAATTTCAAATCGGGGGTAACATATATATGGGAGTTATATCTAAATCTGCACCGATTTTCTCCAAATTTGGCAGTGTTCCTTCGAGTAATAAGAAACATCTTTCTGCCGAATTTTGCACTGAAAGGATATAAAATACAATTTCTACAGCGCTTACAGGTCTAATCGGGGGTAACATATATATGGGGGCTATATCTAAATCCGAACCGATTTTCTCCGAATTTAGCAGTATTCCTTCATGTAATAAGAAACCTCTTTCTGCTGAATTTCGCACTGATCGGATATAAAATGACATTTTTACAGCGCTTACATGTCAAATCGGGTGTAACGTATATATGGGGGCTATATCTAAATCTGAACCGATTTCTTCCAAATTTAACAGTGTTAATTCGTATAATAACAAACCTCTTTCTGCCGAATTTCATACTGATCGGGTATAAAATAAAGTTTTTACAGCGCTTACATGTCAAATCGGGGCTAACATATATATGGGGGCTATATCCAAATCTGAACCGATTTTAACCAAATTTAATAGGGATCGTCCGTGGGCCAAAAAAAAGATATGTGTAAAGTTTCGTCGAGATCGGACCATAATTGCGACCTGTGCTTTGATTACAAGAATACATGCACAGACAGACGGACATAGCTAAATCAACTCAGAAAGTGATTCTAAGTCGATCGGTATAATAAACGATGAGTCTATTTTTTCTCCTTTTGGGTGTTACAAACAAATGCACAAAGTTATAATACCCTGTACCACAGTGTGGTGTAGGGTGAAATGAAAACAAATGTTGTAGGACAAATAAACATCTATTCGTACATCTTTAAATAAACAACATATATATCGTTCGAAAGGTCTAAGTTTCTTCTTTCCGTTTAGAGATTGAAAGTCGGTTAATAATAAACAAAGCTATAGACGTTTAAATGCGCAAGAGCAAGGAAATCCGGATTTTGGGGGTGTCCGGCAAATTTCAAGGAACAAACGTTGTTTTACTCGCTAAGACCTACAATTAAAACCAGTAAGGAAAGGCTAAAGTCGGGCGGGGCCGACTATATAATACCCTACACCACTCTCGTAATATTGAATAACTCTGAAATATAAATTTTGTAATTCATGTATAAATTGTTTACATAAATTTACTTTTGAGACATTTTATGTATACTTAAATAATACCCTGTACCACAGTGTGGTGTAGGGTATAAAACGGATTGGATGTAAAATACAGCTTCTACAGGACTAAAGAGCCAAATCGGATGAAACATATGTATGGGAGATATAGCTAAATCTTAACCGATTTTCTTCAAATTCGGCAATGTTAGTCCATGGATCAAGAAACTCTACCATTCTAAATTTCAAAACGATTGGATGTAAAATACAGCTTCTACAGGACTAAAGAGCCAAATCGGACGAAAGATATATATGGGAGCTATATCTAAATCTGAACCGATTTCAACCAAATTCAATAGAGATCTTAACAGCTGCGAAATATTCTACGACGAAACATATATATGGGAGCTATAGCTAAATCTTAACCGATTTTCTTCAAATTCGGCAATGTTGGTTCATGGATCAAGAAACTCTACCATTCCAAATTTCAAAACGATTGGATGTAAAATACAGCTTCTATGGGACTAAAGGGCCAAATCGGACGAAAGATATATATGGGAGCTATATCTAAATCTGAACCGATTTCAACCAAATTCAATAGAGATCTTAACAGCTGCGAAATACTCTAAACTGCAAAATTTCAGAACGATCGGAGTGAAATTGCGACCTGTAGTCGACAAACAACTTTACATCGACAGACGGAAGGACAGACATGGTTAAATCGACTCAGCTAGTGATTCTGAGTCGATCGGTATACTTTAATGTGGGTCTAGCTATGTTATTTTCAGGTGTTACAAACATCTGCCGTGAAACAAACTTATAATACCCTGTACCACAGTGTGGTTTAGAGGAAAACCATGTTTTGTCTCTAAAATTAAAAAGTGGGGGGCTCGAAATTCCTTTTTTGAACTATGGATTCTTGGGCAAAATTTCTTGAAATGACCCAGAGAACAAGAATCGCGATGCACCCTTATACTTTTTTTTCGACTCCATGCAAATTTACCCTCCCTAATATATACATATATATCGTCCCCTCAATAAAACTACATATATCACATACGCATATACACCATTATTTTTTTATTGCATTATAAGAATCTACGTAATCGATTCTATAGCTGGTAAAAATTTGGAGGAATTCTACTTCCACAAAGTGGGTCAAAAGTTAAATTGAAACTAGTAAAAAAGTTCAGTAGGGTAAACCGACGCCCATTTTTCAAATTTCTGTACAAAATTTAAATTTTTTGTATGTACTAGTATTAAAGTTATAAGCTGTTAAATTTTGGTCCATTTGTTTGGGAGGTACCAAAAGGGGAGTGGCAACTTCGCCCATTTTTCTCGGGGTGATAGCGACTATTAAACTAATACTATGTGTTGGAATTTTAGACTATTGGAATAAGTAGTATATATGCGTTATTGGATTATCAATATATCACTAAATTTTAACCCTTTGTGAGGGAGGTACTAGAAAGAGTGGACCAATATGGTCCATCTTCAAACTTAGCTGGAGATAGAGAAAAATATTATTGCATACCAAATTTGAAGTCAATCGGTTAATCCGTTTTGAGAGTTATCGTGCGCACCAGCCAGAAGACAGACACGTAGAGAGACAGACGGACGGACGGACATTGCTTTGTCGGCGTTCCAAACAAATGCACAAAATTATAATACCCTGTACCACACTTTTTTGTAGAGTATACAAATTTCTCCCACTTCGATAGCTTTCAAATTTACACATAATTTGCACCAGACTCTCCCTGATAATGACTTATAAAGTTCAACAAAAATTCGAAATATTGGAAAGAAATAAAATAAATAATTAAAAATCTATTGACTCGTTCTGTAATTACTTAAGGGACTTCAAGCTTAACAATAACATACATTTTTAAAAAACATACAACTGGTCATCAATGCAAAACATTAAACATTTTTTGATTTTATGGAATATGTAGTATGCCTCAGTCACACAAAATAAAACAAGTTTTTAGTTCTACGACAAAAATATTGTTTGTTGCAGAGTGAAATAAGAAAGAAATAATTGTCTTATCTTTCATGAATAACCTATACTTTTAGGCTTATGTATGACGAAGCATTTATAGGGAAGTGGGGCGAAGGAGAAGAATATAAACGATATGATTGCTGTTGGTACGGCTTAAAGCTACAATACATATACAAAATAATTGGCAATTTACGAATTTCATAACAAAAAACATATACGAATATATACATATGTATGTACTTATAATATCACCGAAAAAATTTAAAGCATACTTACGGTTGATATGATAAAATATGGCATGATTTTGGGGTTACTAAGAAAAATATTTTGTATATTAAACAAAAAATGGTCAATGTGAGTATTTTTAGACTTTATGTATACTTTTCAAATAAATGTGCCTCAGAAATATGACAAACTAAAGGTTTTAGTCATAATAATTTATATAAGTTTTCAATTTGATAATCAGATATTTTATGAATAATACCCACTACATACTGGGCTTGTGTATGGAATGGAGCGGAGGATTTTGTCATAAATGTGATTACTACTCA
The DNA here is from genome assembly GCA_963930755.1 of Eudasyphora cyanicolor. Taxonomy (NCBI): domain Eukaryota; kingdom Metazoa; phylum Arthropoda; class Insecta; order Diptera; family Muscidae; genus Eudasyphora; species Eudasyphora cyanicolor. The sequence goes on along the minus strand of OZ005734.1, from coordinate 289,850,267 downwards.
TTCAGCTTAAAATAGTACCATAATAAAGCAGACACACTGATGGTTTCGAGCAGAGTCTACTTCTAGGATTACAGAGAAAAATCGCGTCTGATTAGTTTAAGGTACACACAATTGGTTACGTAAAATATAGCATGATTTAAGGATTAGAAAGAAAAATATTTCTCATATATAGAGAAAACAAAAGTAAGAATGTGGTATAATATTTTATTGCAAATTTTGTCTAAAATACAAATATATACATTTAGGTGATAGGTACACAAGTTACACTATACAACAAAAAACATTTTTTTTTGTTTCCGAGACCTAAAAACCTTTTTTTTTGTATAGATTAAGACATAGTATTTTATGAAACCAAAACAATTGTTTATGTTAAAGTTTTTTTTTTTTATTTTTTTCTAAAATTAAGGTACTAAATGGAATGTACCTTAATTGGACCATATTTTTTGAAGTATAAACTCGATAAAGGCTAGATACCATATAAACTAAAGGAAATTATGAGGGCTAGAAATGCTGAAAACATAAGATTAGTTAGTGTCATTAATACAATTAGAAAATTTTTTTCCAAAAAATAGTTTTTTACTGACGCCACAAAAAAAAATTAAAAAAATAGAAAAAAAATCGCAAAAAAGTTTGTTCCATTTTTTGAAAGAAGAAAACAGTGCCTATTTGCGAAAAGTCTATGGAAAAAGTATAACCCGTATTGTAAAAATAGGGAAATTCATATAAAACCAGTAAGGAAAGGCTAAAGTCGGGCGGGGCCGACTAAATAATACCCTACACCACTCTCGTAATATTGAATAACTCTGAAATATAAATTTTGTAGTTCATGTTTAAATTGTTTATTCTAAATTTCAAAACGATTGGATGTAAAATACAGCTTCTATAGAACTAAAGGGCCAAATCGGACGAAACATATATATGGGAGCTATTGCTAAATCTTACCAACACTACCGAATTTCTTCAAATTCGGTAGTGTTGGTTCATGGATCAAGAAACTCTAGCATTCTAAATTTCAAAATGATTGGATGTAAAATACAGCTTCTTCAGGACTAAAGAGCAAAATCGGACGAAACATATATATGGGAGCTATAGCTAAATTCAAATTCGGCAATGTTGGTTCATGGATCAAGAAACTCTATCCTTCTAAATTTCAAAACGATTGGATATAAAATACAGCTTTTATAGGACTAAAGGGCCAAATCGGACGAAACATATATATGGGAGCTATAGCTAAATCTTAACCGATTTTCTTCAAATTCGGTAGTGTTGGTTCATGGATCAAGAAACTCTACCATTCTAAATTTCAAAATGATTGGATGGAAAATACAGCTTCTACAGGACTAAAGAGCAAAATCGGACGAAACATATATATGGGAGCTATAGCTAAATCTTAACCGATTTTCTTCAAATTCGGCAATGCTGGTTCGTGGATCAAGAAACTCTACGATTCTAAATTTCAAAACGATTGGATGTAATATATAGCTTCTATAGGACTAAAGGGCCAAATCGGAGGAAACATATATATGGGAGCTATAGCTAAATCTTAACCGATTTTCTTCAAATTCGGCAATGTTGGTTCGTGGATCAAGGAGCTCTACCATTCTAAATTTCAAAACGATTGGATGTAAAATGCAGCTTCTATAGGACTAAAGGGCCAAATCGGACGAAAGATATATATGGGAGCTATATCTAAATCTGAACCGATTTCAACCAAATTCAATAGCGATCTTAACAGCTGCGAAATACTCTAAACTGCAAAATTTCAGAACGATCGGAGTGAAATTGCGACCTGTAGTCGACGAACAAATTTACATGGACAGACGGACGGACGGACGGACAGACATGCTTAAATCGACTCAGCTAGTGATTCTGAGTCGATCGGTATACTTTAAGGTGGGTCTAGCTGTGTTATTTTCAGGTGTTACAAACATCTGCCGTGAAACAAACTTATAATACCCTGTACCACAGTGTGGTGTAGGGTTTAATATAGGAAATTTATTGAATATTTCATGAAAATTGCAATTTTATTGAAAATTTCATGGATATGGAAATTTATTGAAAATTTCACAGAAATTGCGCTTTTATTGAATATTTCATAGAAATTGCAATTTTATTATAATGTCTAATGTTTACGATATTGTAGTCTTAATTAATATTTAATACAAATTTAATAAAAATGTTAATAAAAAATTTAACAGAAACTCGATCTTTATAGAAAATGTTGTCAAATTTTCTAACAAAAAATTTCCTTGAAAATTGCATTTTTCTATAAAATGTTAAAAAATCTTCTTCAAAATCACATTTCTCTAGAATATTTCGTCATTTATTGCATTTTGTCAAAAATATTTTTTATTGAAAATTTTTATTTTTCGTGAAAATTAAATTTTTATGGAAAATATCAGTAAAAGTTAATTTTATTGAAAAGTTGCATATTTATTGAAAATTTCATAGAAATTGCAATTTTATCGAAAATACCATGGAAATTGCAATTTTATTGAAAATTTCATATGACTTGCAATTTTATTATTAGGTCTTTCAAAATTCGATACCTCCATTCTAAAACATACTAAGTCGACTTAGCATGCTTTTAGGGAGATTGCATTTTTAACTTCCAAATATTCCAGTCAAAAGTTTATCCGTCAACCCAATCAAAAGTTATTTACAAAACAGTACAGGTCATTCGATTTGCATTATAAAGGAATTCCACACAAATTTAAAAAAAAACATCAAACTTTGATCGCCTCTCCTGAAAAACAACATTTTTTTGCACTTAGCATAGTTTAGAATGGAGGTATCGGATTGACGAAATTTTATGTTTATAGAAAATACTCGTATAGCCTAGATTTCCTCTCAAATTTCTTCAAGATTTATTTTTATAAAAAGTTTAACAGAAATTAGATTTTTATACAAATCATTGTGAAACTTTCCAACAAAAAATTTTTGTGAAAATTTGCATTTTGCTATAAAATTTCTTCAGAATTACATTTCTCTAGAAAATTTCGTAAATTTTTTTTGCATTTTGTCAAAAATATTTTCTATTCAAAATTTTATTTTTTCGTGAAATTTTTTGAAAAAGTTGAATTTTTTAATTTATGATTTTTTGGGATTTTTTATTTTTGAGAATGTCGAAAATGACGAGTCGAAAATGACTTCAAAACTTTCGTTGAAAATTGAATTTTTCTGTAAGACTTCTGTAAAACTTTTTCGAAATAAATTTGTTGTTTAAAAAATTTTGTCAAAATTAATTGATGATTTTTTGGGGAATTTTTATTTTTGAGAATGTTGAAAATGACTTAAAAACTTTCGTTGAAAATTTAATTTTTCTGCAAGAATTCTGTAAAACATTTTCAAAATAAATTTGTTGTTGTAAAAAATTCCGTCAAAATTTATTTTTTATAAAAATATTTGTTGACAGTTTTTTTTAATAAAAATGAATTTTTTCGTAATATTTTGTTAGAAATTTTCTTTTATTTTCAAAATTATTTATTTTCTGTTTTTCTTAAATGCATATTTCTATTAAATTTCTTCGAAATTTAATTTTTCAAGAAAATTTCGTTGAAATCGAATTTTTCTTAAAATTTCTTTCAATTTGTTTTTTTTTTCAGAAAATTTTATAGACAAAAAATTTATAAAATGTACAAATTGAATACTATAGTTTTCTGTAAAACTTCGTCAAAATTACATTTATCTAGAAAATTTCGTACAATTTGTTGCACTTTTTTTTTAATTTTGTCAAAAATATTTTTTTATTGAAAAAAGTAGAATTTTTTCTAAAATAAATTGTAATTAAATTTTAATTTTTATTATTATTATATTTATATTTTTGTTGGCTTGAGGCCATAAATAAAACAAATTACAGAGTTATGAATGTATTGTTTTACTTTTAAAAAATTGTATTTGCCGATATTTGGTTATAAGAAAACAAAAATATTTTATTAGAAAACAAAACAACGTAAACGATCCTACTTCTCTCGAAAGTAAAGGTTAAATTTTTGCCAAGAATACATTTTTATTGAAAAATTCGTTTATATAAGAAAAATGGAATTTTTATAGAAAATTTCAGAAAAACTTAATTTTTATAAATTAAAAAAACAAAATATTAAGATTTTCGTTTTTTCTAGCAAATTGTGTCAAAATTAAATTTTTCTAGAGAATTTCATTGAAATTTCACATTCCTATAACAATTTTTCGAAATTTATTTTTTTATTGAAAATTTTGTTTTTTATAGAAAATTTCAGTAAAATTTATTTTTTAAATTTTTTTAAAAAATTTCGTCAAAATATATTTTTTCTAAAAAGTTGAATTTTTTCAAAATAATTTTTTATTGAAATTTTGGTTTTTCTAGAAAATTATGTCAAAATTAAATTTTTCTAAAAAATTTCGTTGAAATTACATATTTCTATAAAATTTAATTTTTCGAGAAAATTTCGTTGAAATCGCCTACATTAATATTTCCATTCAAATTTCTTCGAAATTAAATCGACATTTTATGGAAGATGTCAAATTTTCTAACAAAAGCTTCCTTGAAATTTTTATTTTTTCTAAAAAAATTCGGCAAAACTTCTTCCAATTTTTTTAAAATTGTTGTCAAAAATAATTTTTTATTGAAAATTTCGCTCTTTATATTTTTATTTTATCGCTTCTTATATTTAATGTTTATAATCTCCTGTTTTTTAAAAAATTGCGTCAGAATTAAATTTTAATTTTTCTAGAAAATTTTGTCAAAATTAAATTTTTATAGAAAATTTCGTTGAATGGCATTTTTCTTTGAAATTTCTTCGAAATTTAGTTTTTTTTTCAAAAAGTGTCATTCGTCGGCCTTTAATAAAGTGAACGACCTTTAATCAGGGACAATATTCCTTCATACAACTTGTCGATCTTTAAACCCTTCAGGGCCCCTTAATCTGCTCATCCACCTTTGAAATTTCCAATAGATTTTTGACAGCTTAGCTCTTTATATCGCGATTTCATGGATGCTCATTCGATGTTTTAACTGTGACTATTCGGTTAAAACATCAGCTCTAAGTAGGGTTGCCAGACATTGAATTCGGAAAGTCGGGAAAACCGAGACTAAAAAGCGGGATTTGTCGGGAAAAATGAAAAGATCATATTTCATTTGTTTTGGCATTTTTTTAGAACTCGTGTTGTTAATAATGTCTGGAATTCCTGACAACTTTTACCTATATTCAATCATTTGATTAGTTCAGCCTTTATAAGGTTAAAACACATTCGGTTTATATATTTCGTGTATCGTTCATTCCATGTCAAACCGAACAACTTGTTGGGGTCACCATTCCCGATTTCAAAATAAATTGGCATATTGGATCTCTGCTCAAAACAAAATATTTTATACTTGGCGGAAAAAATTACTAAAAAATTTTCCAGATGTTATTAGCATCTGAAATCTGAGAAAATAGGAAAATATTCTCAAAGGGCGTACGTTTCGAGTTCTGTATTTTCGAAACGCGTAAACGGACTTTTACAAAAGAAGGCTTATTTTAAAGATCGTATGTTATATTTCTCATATCAGGGTTTATGTTCGCGTCGTTAACGTTTTTGAGTGCATCCGATGCATCTGCAAATTTAATTAGCATTTTACACATAAATGACACCAACATAAAATTCTGTGAAAAATATAGTTATGAGCCCAATATATTCTAAATGAACGCTGAAAATTTGAAGAAGGTGTTCAGCCCCGTTCTTTTTTAAAAAATATATTTATTAAGAAATTCCTGAGATGTGAACATTGCATTTTTTATATTTTAAAATGCGTTTGTAGATTTATACAAATTAGAGCTCTTCTTGGAGGTCTGGATTAGGACATCCTCGATATATGCGAAAATTCGCCAATATTTGCATATATCGTTATTTATTTTTCCTCTTAAATTTTAATTTGCATACTAGAGCAGGAAAACGCCAATATAGATATGAGAAATATATGAAGCCCTATCTAATCTGAACTGATCCTGTAAATTTTAATTTTGTGTCATTGTCCACTGCATCTGAATTTGTAAACTTTTGGAATTTCTATCAATTTCTCCCACGTCAATTGCTATTCTTTTAGATTAATTGCTGCAATTCGTTCAAAATTAACATTTCTTGAAAGGTGTTAAACAATTGCTAGTGATGGGGGAATAAATAAACAAAGTGACGGAAAAATTACAAATGTACATAACAAGTACATACATATGAAAATAGCATTTTTGTTGTACTTTCTTTTTTATTTTGTTACTGCGCTTTTCTTTTTCATATTGAAAAAAAGTCGGGACTTTCCCTCAAATTACTTAAATAGTCGGGACTCTGGAAATACGCTAAAAGTCGGGAAAATCCCGACGAATCCCGACCGTCTGGCAACCCTAGCTCTAAGAGGCATAGCTTCTTTCTAACGAACAAAAATTATTCCTGACTTATGTTATTTCAACCCAAAAATAATGACATCAAGTAAAGTATTCGCATTGGAAATGTTGTTTAAAATACAAAATATAAGGACATTTAGATAATTGCTGCAGAAGTTATGTGAATGTTGTGTTCGAATGAATCTGACAATTTGTTTTCGCTGAAAAGTAGACACCTCAAAGACATTACACTGTACCGAATTGTAAGTGTTTATGTGGACTGGTATTAACGTTTTGAAATCACAACGGGTGTAATGCCCATTTTTTTTAGAATAAGCGTTTACGTCAACAATTTTAAATTTGGGAATTTTATTATAAATGTCTTCAGTTAAAAAACACTCATACGTTTGCCTTTTCCTAGCTCTCAACTTTCTGAGTCTAGTATCAAATGTACTGCGAAAGTAAAAATGAGTTGATTCTACTGAACATATTGATTTTTTTTATATAGGCGGTTTTCCTGAAAACCATAGAAAAGTTTTCCAGATTACATTATTATAAGTAGCTCTTCCGCTCACAGCACTCTACGAGTATTGTGGAATTCCAAGTAGATTTAAAAGCACACTTTGCCTACTTGAAGGCTCTTAAATAACACTCACTTTTGTGTTGCATACTTTAAGGCCTAATTACATACAAATAATAAATGAACAATTTTCCACATGGCTTTAATACGGTATAAGATAAATAAATAATAAAAAGCGTTGCCTATTTGAAGGCACATATGAATAAATATTCAAATGTGTATACTTAAGTGGAATAATTATGTCACTCTGGATATTACCTGGAATTATTTAACTTCAAACATACACACATATATGGATGTGCGCCAAGAAAAAAATCATTTGTTTTTGCGCTTTAATAAAGAATTTTGTTAATGGAATTCCACAGAATTTTTTCTTTGTGTGTATATACAATAATTTTTACATGTTTTTTATGTGTTCGTAACAAACCACCAAGTATACTATAACAATAGACAAGTATACATACACACACACATGAGATGCGTTGCACAATTTATTATAATTATATTTAATAAGGCCATTTAAACTGGCATTGCTATGACAATGACTGTTAAAATATGAAATAAACAATAGAGTACATTTAACCGAGATAATAAATACTTTACATATTTTAATGTAAATTTTGAATGAATTTCCCGAAAGGGGTTTTTTTGTATAGAATTGTCATGGTGGGGGAATTTCGTAAAATGGCAATAAATCTGCCGATTCTTAAGCAGTTCAATTGCAAGCATGAAGTACTTATAGAAGATATATTACATATTAGAGTTTAAGTTTGGGCGGTCTACATCATACAAGGGTGGAGTTATAGACTCTGCTATGAAACGCACTAAATTTTAGGGGACCGTCGCCGAAAGAGTATATGTAGTGTTTGACTTGTACTACCAAACTGTATTAACAGAAAAATGGCAAAACTTTTCCTAAAATGAATTAAAGAAAAGTCATTTCGGTTGCAATAAATAAATATTTTAAATTTTATAAACTATATGTATATACTCTTTTCCCAGATCATTTTGCATTTTTTACCCTCCACAATAGGATGGGGGGTAAACTAACTTTGTCATTCCGTTTGCAACACCTTGAAAAGTTGATCTGCGACCCCATCAAGTATATTAATTCTTGATCGTCGTGAAATTCTAAGACGATTTAGCCGTGTTCATGTCTGTCCGTCTGGATGTCTGGTGAAATCACGTTACACTCCGTAATAATAGAGCCAGGTTGAACTAATTTGGTAGAAATACTTCTTATAGTTGTAGGTCGTTTGGGTTTGCAAATGGGCCATATCGGTCAATGTTTTCATATAACTCACCTATAGAGGTCGCTCCACAATACGGGTTTTGAGCCATAGATACCACCATTGTAAAGCAATTTAGCTGAAACTTTGGAGTTTATATTATATTTTGACAAGAATTCATCACTGCATAAATTTTACAAATCGGTTCATATTTTGTTATAGCCACCCAATAGAGGTCGCTCCAAAATACCCTTATTTAAGCCATAAATACCAGATTTTCTAAGTATTTTAACTGAATCTTTGCAGTTTGTATTTTGTTTAGACGAGAATCCATCATAGTAAATTTTATTTAAATTAGTTCATATTTTGTTATAGTCCACCTATAGATGTCGCTCCCAAAAATGCTAAAGGTTTTTCCAACAAGAGGTGTTATTTTGGTATTCAAAGAAATATGCTATTTTTTGAGATAAATGATCGGTTGTTTATTTCATAATAAAGAGGAAGGTATGCCGATAATAATGAAAAACAACATCAGCCAAATGGCCACCACGACCACGCTTACAGGACCATATCCTTTTCATGAAATTTTCCATAGTCAAATCGCAAAGTGGCTGCCCTATGTCCTCGATAGCATCACGAATTCTATCTTTGAGGTCTTGAATCGACGCTGGGCTGTTGGCGTAGACTTTATCTTTCACGTGGCCCCAAAGGAAGAAGTCGCAAGCTGTTAAAATACAAGATCTCGGTGGCCAATTGTGATCACCTCTTCGAGAGATAACACGGTCCGAAAACTTTTCCCGTAACAGAGCAATGGTTTCGTTGCTTGTGCGGCACGTAGCGCCGTCTTGTTGAAAGTAAACGTTGTCCAGATCAATACCATCCAACTCCGACCATAAAAAATCATTAATCATCTCTCGATATCGCAATCCATTCACCGTAACTGTTAATCCAACCTCATTTTCGAAAAAGTACGGTTCAATGACCCCGCCGGACCATAAACCGCACCAAACAGTCACACATTGAGGATGGAGAGGCTTATCAACAATAACTCTTGTGTTTTCCGAGCCCCAGATGCGACAATTTTGCTTGTTGACGTAGCCACCGAGATGGAAACGGGCCTCATCAGTCAAGATGATTTTTCGATAGAATTCCGGATCATTTTCATGCATTTCAAGGACCCAATCAGCAAAGACACGACGTTGTTGATGATCGGCCGGCTTGAGTTCTTGTGTTAACTGAACTTCATAAGCCTTAAGACCCAAAGTCTTTATGCTAGATACAGTGTAATGGCGTTTGTGGAATGCCCAATTCCAAAGAACAACTAGAAATGGACAAACCTGGATTTTCTTCAACACTTTCGGCTGCAGCAGCAATATTCTCAGTTGTTCTTGAGCGACGTGCGCGGGTTTCATTCTTCACATCACTAACTTGTCCCAACAACTCGAATTTTTCCACCAATTTCTGTATTGCGGTCCGACAAGGTCCTTCACAACGACCCAAAAATGCTTTAGTTTTGCGAACTGTGACTGCAAGATTTTTAACTTTTTTTATAGTGAATTTTAATAATTTCAATGCGTTGTTGAATCGTGTATCGTTCCATTTTTAGTAATGGCGTAGTATCTACTTGTCAAATGTCAAAGAATAAAAGCTTCAAAAGTGACAGCTACCGAAATACAGGGTGATTAAAAATAACACCTCCTGTTGGAAAACCTTTTAGTTTAAGCCATAAACACCACATTCTCTAAGCAATTTAGCTGAAAATTTGCCTTAGAAATTTGAGGCTAAAAATTGCTAAAAATTATATAACATTCGGCATGGCCAAATTTAACGCTTTTACTAGTTAGTTAATCAAAATATATTATGGTCGAGCGCCCCAGTAGGCGAGTTGGTAGCGTACTCGCCTATGAGTTTGGGGGTTGTGGGTTCGATTCCCACCAGAGGCTCTGGTCTGTCGCTGCAAAAATTTAGCCATATGGTCTTTGTAACTCGGCCTTTCCCTGGACCTTAAAATTAGAATATACATTTACTTTGTATTGTAATTCATATAAATAAATAAATATTATGGTTTTCCATATGGAAGGATTTGTCATGTTATGATCGTTAACACAGTACAACATTTTCAATGTAATCGAAAGATGACACCGTTTTGACTGTTGTTTCTGAAAGCGCTTATCGAAAGTAACAAAATGTCATTTGGATTTTTCTAGTTTAGTTGCAATTCGGATTTTATCGTATTGTGAATATTTTGTCTGAAATGTGATTTTGAAAATTTTTTCAGAGAAAATATAAAGTGTCCAATGGCTATAACTAGTTAACCGAAGGAAATTTTGGTTTACCGCTCTTAGAATACTTGTAGGTATAGACTAGGAGATACAAATAGAAGCGTTAAGTTCGACGATGCCGAATCTTATATACCCTCCATCATGGAATGGTTACGGGTGCAAATAAACTCATTATACAAATTCGTTGAAATTTAAGTATTTTGTGGCGTTAAGTAGTCAAATCTAGAGGGACCTTTGTATGGGGGCTATATCAAAACATGGACCTATGACTAACGTTGCTCGTGTGTAGGATACCGGTTATAAATAAACCCCAGTTACCAACTGTAATGAGGTTAAGAAGTCAAATTGAGGAGATGCCATATATGGGGGCTATATCCAAAATTAGACCGATATTGCCCATTTTCAATCCCAACATACCTGCAGATATAAGAAGTATATGTACAAAATTTCAGACACCACAAAAACAACAAAAACGTCAAGATCCAGTCAAAACACTCTTTACTGATATTGCTATTGCTGCGACCACTGGTACGTCTGAACGTTACTTAATGTTATATTTAATGTCATTTATACGACACAGGGACCGTATACACAATATTACTGGACGAGCAGGCAAAATCTGGCTTTGACTGGAATTTGACTGTTTTTAGTCTTTGTGATAAGTTTTGGGCTTAGGAGTGTTCTGACATATGTATATAACGGGATTTACAATAGGGATTATATGATTTTGAAGTGACGTTTCGGCCATTTCTAATATGTCATGATCTGTCATTTGTTTTATTATCAAAATAATCGTTCTCCAATTGCAACTTTATGCGTGCTAAGTCCATTTTTTTAAAATAAAAAACACTTTCCAGTCGACATTCGACATTGACACCCATGATCAATATTTTAGCCCTCGTTAAGAGCTATCTTTTTGCCATTGACCGATTGTGGCTACGTGCCACACAGCAAATGAAACAATTGAATTGTTGCGCGAAAAGTTTGGAGATTCGATTATTTCATGAAATTGTGATATTGAATGGCCTCCAAGAAGTTGTGATTTAACACCATTAGACTATTTCTAGTGGGGTTATTTGAAGTCATTGGTCTTTCGAAATAAACCAGACTCTCTTCAAGCTTTACAAGTCAATATTGAACGTCACATTCATAACATACGACTTGATTTATTGGAAAAAGTGCTCGAAAATTGGGTTCATCGAATTCGTTCCTGCAGAAGAAGTCGTGGAGGCCATTTGAACGACGTTTTATTTTGAACTTAATTGTATCGATTGTACTTCACATTAAATAAAAAGCTTTTGAATTTGCTTAACAATAAGTGTTTTTTTTCAAAGAAATCATATCACTCTTATTGGAAAACCTCTTAGTAAAATTGCGTGGCCAACATTTTTGTAGGACACGTCATCCCCATTTTTAAAGATTTTTTACGATTTCTTAAAATATAGCAAAAAATACCGTTATGTGGGATAGCTGGCTCCGAAACTATTGATCGGATTAAAAACTTTTATAGGCATTTGTTAAAGGTAAAGTACGAAGGCGGACCCAAAACGAGCCGACCCAACAAAGAAAACACAACAAATTTGGGGAAATTTTTCTTTATTTCCCAACATAATCTCCTGTTAGCTCGATACACTTTCCACCGATTTTCAGTAGCTTCGATACCCTGTTAATAGTAAACATAGTCTAGCTCCCGAAAATGTCATCAGCCGCAGACTCCACCTCTTCATTGCTGGCAAAACTTTTTCCGCAGTGTAATTTTTTAGCTTGGAAACAAAAAATTATAATAAGGTAAGTGCCGAATTTTAATTCATTGATTTTCGCTATCGCAATAGTGGATGTGTGAACTGGTGCATTGTCTTGAATGTGAGTAAACGCGGCACCCGTCTTGCATACAGCTTTCTCATCATCAAATTTTCCGTCTATTTGCGATGTATAGCACTTATTGAAAAAATTGAAAAATATTGTCGGTATTATGTGGGTAAAATATTGAATCATCCAAACATCCTGGCTCGAGAAGAGAAACACAGGACTTGATTTCAAATTAAAACTAAACAGAAACAAAAATTAAATTATGAATTCTTAAATTTGAAATGTTAACCTCTTGTTAAAGTAAACAAGTAAGAAAGTTTCAGTCGGGTAAACCGACTAAGGTATACCTTCACTTTGTGAGTAATGTAATATTGAATATTACTCGAATTATTTTGTCAATTTGTGTTGGGAGGTACCAGAAGGGGTTTATCAAATACACCTTTTTTTTTTGCTGAACATTAGATACTTTAAATTCATTGCACTGTGCCGACTTATAAGCATTTATGTGCACTGGTATAAACGTTATGAGACATTAAATTGTGGTATGATTTGGGCATTTTGTGTGGGAGGTACAAAGAGGGGAGTGGCAATAAAGCCCATTTTTCACAGGGCTATTGACACTATAAAAACATTACACTGTACAAAATTTAAAGTATTTTTATACACTGGTTTTAATGTTATACGCTGTTAACTTTTGGTGCAAAAAAGTGCATTTGTGTGGGAGGTACCAAAAGGGACGTGGCGACTTCGCACATTTTTCTCGAGTTGATAACGACTAATAAGCTAATACTATGTGTGGAATTTCAAAAGATTCGAATAAGTAGTATAGCAGTTATTAAAGAATCAATATTTCACGACATTTTAACCCTTTGTGGGGGAGGTACTAGAAGGAGTGGACCAATATGGCCCATCTTCGAACTTAGCCGGAGATAGAAACAAATATTACCACATACCAAATTTGTCAATCGGTTACTCCTTTCGAGAGTTATCGTGCGCACCAGCCAGCAGACAGACAGACAGACAGACAGACGGACGGACATTGCTCATTCGACTTAAAATGGCCCAAAACGGATTTCCGCCGAACATACTTGGGGTCTTAGGTCACTCCTTCGATGTGTTACACTTTTTTCCGTAGCAAATGATATATACCCTCGTCACACTAAAGTGAGGGTATAAAAATCGTGTAAAGTCTTAATGGATTATTTGTTCAGTTATTGTCAATTTCATTATTTAATAATGAAAGATTCAAAAATAAATGTCATGAATTGAAACAAAAACTTATTGAAATGCCTATGACTTTAGCTATCTCACGAACTTTCAACCGACGGCGGAATGAAATTGGGCCCCAGGAAAATACACCCCAATATTTTTATGGACCCCAAAAATAACATGTAAAACAACAGCAATTTATTTTGCGCTTAATTTCATTTTTGTCTGCTTTTTGGGGTTTAATTTCATTTGTTGTCTGCTTTTTGGGGCTTATTTTCATCTATAAAGTTAGAAACAGGAGAGGCTACGCATAAAAGATTTGGTCCACGTTGCCAACTTTGGATTCTGTCCATAGGAGAAAGTCTTAAATAGAGGCCGAAGGCCGCAGGCCATAGTCCGACAGCGCAGGAAAATATTTATAAAAATGTAACTTCTGAACCAAAGTTGTCTCCACTCCAAAATCTATACCATCGGTACATATGCACCATTTTTTTTCAAAATATTTAAGAAAAAAATTAGATCGATTCTGAGATATCGCAATTAATATTTTTATTTCCGAGAAAAGTAACCAAAATAAACTGTTTTAGATAAAATTAGTATTTTTTATGAAAAGAACGTGGAAAATGCTTTAAGAAATTATAATTTTCTATTTTCAATGTCTTATAGTTTGTATTAGTAGCATTAAAATTTGACTTGAATAAACCATTACTGAGGAAAAACAACTTTTTTTTAACTTTGACATTGTCCCCTGCCTCCAACTTTCATTTAATTTCTTTAAAATTGTGGGCAATTACTCCCACATACTAGGGTAAAATTTTATGAGAATTTGAGAAAGATCTAATTTTTCATTTGTGACACTTGAGAAAGAACTACCCATATTTGCGATTTAATTTTTCCTACATTTTGTGTAATACTTTATAGTTAAAAATATTATAAGGAATATTAACATTACAGCACTATTTTTTATAAATTTTCCAAATCATCACTTGTTGTCACGTAATTTAGTTCTAATGATTATAAGATTTAAATTTAAATCGAATTTTAAACGTAAACATAACAATTTTCTTTTAACTTTGAAATTCTGAAAAACTAAAAACTTGCCTTTAAAATATTATATACATACCTTATTGGAGAGTTCCCTAAACATATGTATGTTTCAAGTAGAAAATATTTGGGACAATATACTAAAGAAGCGATTTCTTTAGCGTGTACTACCTAATAGTTTTGGTTCGTAGCCTCCCTCTAAATTGATGGTATAGGGTAGAGGAAAATGGCATATTCTTTTTTCGAACCTATATATTTCTACGTTATTTCATTAAAATAGAGGAATTAATTTATTAATTTTAAAATTAATTTTAAAATAATTAATCATGAGCGCCCCAGTAGGCGAGTTGGTAGCGTACTCGCCTATGAGTTTGGGGGTTGTGGGTTCGATTCCCACCAGAGGCTCTGATCTGTCGCCGCGAACATTTAGCCATATGGTCTTTCCCTGGACCTTATAGTTAGAATATAAATTTACTTTGTATTGTAATTCATATAAATAAATAAAAAATTAATCATATTAATTTTCAAAATTAAACTCCTGCAATGTCCTTTATAGCTAATTTTTTTTCACATGTCTTTAAACCTTGAAATAATTAGAACATTATGTAAATTTTCCGCCATCAACAATCGCAATTGAGCAACACTCGCTTGTTCCTCGTAGTAGCTATAATTTGCAATGACTCCATGAGATGACACTAAATTCATAATTAATTTTTCATTGCATTAAGCGCTATCATAGCACAAAAATGATTCTGGGTAATTGTCAAACACCAAATAGAGCTTTTTTTCAATATATCCAATCAAAATGACCTTCATGGGTGTGAGAGGAGGGTTGGAGGGAGGCGGATGTTTGAATTTGTATGTGCTCTGCTGACATTTATCGATTTACATTGTCTGTCATTTAGAAAACCCATATACAGACAAGCAAACAAACACACACACGCTCTCACTTATCCTTGCCAACATTTAGTAGTTAATCTCAAATGCTGTGGTACTTATATACAGGTAAAATTTAAAATACAGAGCTTAGTGTTAATACTGTATACGAGTGTACGTGGGTGGGGGTGAGGAGTTTTGCGGGAGTCAAAACTGTCGTAGGGAGAAGTTCCTAAAGTGAGTACAATTTTCATCTATTCATAGATTTTTTCGGATATCGCACCTCCCCAACAAAGGGTAACAACCCAAAATAAAAACAAGTAAAAGTGTTAAGTTCGGCCATGCCGAATCTTATATACCCTCCACCATGGATAGCATGAAAACTCAAACCTAAAGAAAATAACACCGAAAACACACAAAAAAATATAGTAGATGAGAACAGTAGGAAACATATAGTAGATGAGAACAGTAGGAATAACAACAAGTTAGATGATGTATATGGGAGCTATATCTAAATATGGACCGATATAGCCCATTTGTAATCCCAAACAACCTGCAACTATAAGAAGTATTTGTACCAAATTTGATCAACCTAGCTTTGTTATTGCGGACTGTCGCAATAACAAAGTCGGACGGACGGACAGACGGACATGGCTAAATCGTCTTAGAATTTTACGCCGATTAAGAATATATATACTTTATGGGGTCTCAGATCAATATTTAGAGGTGTTACAAACGGAGTGACAAAATGAATATACCCCCTCCCCATCCTATGGTGGAGGGTATAACAAGTAAGAAAGTTTAGTCGGGTAAACCGTCTTATGAATCCCCTCACCTTAAGTCCCAAAAAAATATTCGTAATTTAATTTATTTTAATTAAATTATCAATTTAAATTGCATTTAATAACTTAAAAGTATGTACTGGTATTAAAATTAATAGCTGTTTACTTTTGATACAAAATGGTCCATTTGTGTGAGAGGTCCAAAAAGGGTCACATTTCTCTGAACTCTAGGTACTATAAAATCATTACACTGTACAAAATTTCAAGTATTTATATGCACTGGTATTAAAGTTAAAAGCTGTTAACTTTTGGTACAAAAAGGTCCATTTGTGTGGGAGGTACCAAAAGGAGCGTGGCAATCTTGCCCATTTTTCTCGAGGTAATAGTGACTAATAAACTAATAATATGTGTAGAATTTCAGAGGATTCAAATAAGTAGTATAGAAGTTTATAAATAATCAATATTTCACTAAATGTTAACCCTTTGTGGGGGAGGTACTAGAAGGAGTGGACCAATATGGCCTATCTTCGAACTTAGCCGGAGATAGAAGAAAATATTACCATATACCAAATTTGAAGTCAATCGGTTACTCCTTTCGAGAGTTAGCGTGCGCACCAGCTAGCAGACAGACAGACAGAAAGACGGACGGACATTGCTCATTCGACTTAAAATGATCCAAAGCGGATATCCGCCGAACATACTTAGGGTCTTAGGTCGATCCTTCGATGTGTTACACTTTTTGTTCGTAGCAAATGATATATACCCTAATCTCTAAGGTGAGGGGATAAAAATTTACTAGAGCCCAAAAACTGTTCCCGTAAATTTTAATTTAAAAAAATTAATATTAACGGAAATATGTCATTGCAAGGTAATATTAAGACAATTAAGAAGATTTTTTCTTAACTTTTGACAAATTTTTTAAATATTAATTATATAAACGGGAGCTGTTTTTGGCATCTACGGACATTTTTTTCATTTTGAGTTGTTACACTTTTGAGGAACATGTGCGATATGACTTATTTTTGCTAAAAACTGAAGTTAACTTAGGATACAATTTCTGAATAGTAAACTTTTTAAATATGATGAAAGAATTTCTGAATACGGAATCTCTAGCAGAAGGTACGTTGTGTCATCTTTTTGGACCAAAAATGAGATATTTTTATCTCAAATTTCTAAAATTTATTATAATTTAATCTTCGATGCCTTTCAACCAAAAGAAGTATGAATTCCGAAAATCCAGTATTAGTTTATCTCTGAGTGAGCGGATCACATTTGTGTCGTGTTTGTGCTATCTTTATCCTAGCAGATGTCGGGAATATTGCGACAATTTATTCTCAAGTTATACTGTGCAACAACATTTTTTTCGAAGGGCTATGCATAACATTTTCTGGTGTAATATATATGGGCGTTTTGAAAGATCACATCGGGTTTTCATTTGAGGGGGAGTTGTCTGAGTTGTAGGGTATGTTCAGCAACTTTGTAGATTATATTAAGAACAATATTTTTGTAAAACATATCAACCCTCTATCTTCCCCACATTACAGTAACTTTTGGCTTTATTTTAAAAAATCGTAAAAAACGCCCCTTAGAGGACGGTGGGGGTGTTGAAATGTTCCACAAAAATGTTGCTCATAAAATTGTACTATATATGTCAGAATACACCCAAGCCCAATGCTTACCAAAAACACTTAAAATAATGTAATTGTTGTCTATATTTTAACAAATCATGAAAAACACCCCTAGAGGAGGGAATTTGTAATGAAATGATCTACAAAAATGTTACCCATAAAATTTTACAATATATATCAGAACACACCCAAGCCTAAAACTTATCTTAAACACCAAAAAACAGTCGAAAACACCCTTTTGAATATTCGTGCAGCAATGTTATTCATACGACCCAGTGGTCGAGGCTATAACGATACCAGTAAAGAGGGATTAAACCTGAATTTCACAGTTTGGTGTTGTTTTTGGGTTTGTTTATTTTGGAAAAAGTTCGAAATTGTTGTACAGTGGTCAAAAGGCCAAAATTTTGTGAATTATTGGTTCTTTACTACTTCTACGAGTATAATACTTATCAGAATCGTTTACAATTCCACACATTTTAATGGTTTTTAGTAGCCAGTAGCCAGTCCTGACGTTCGAGAACAATTACAAATTTCTTAAAACACAAAAACACATTTTTTAAATTTTTTCAAAAATTAAAATGCCCATAAAATTTGTTCAAAAATTTTTTTAAAAATAATTATGATTGCGAGGTCTTATTTTACCTATAAAAAAATTGTGGCATAGTGTTATTGCTCCAACGCAACGATGTTGTTGCTTTGTATTTAGCTACAACAACATCACTGTATTATTAAGCTGTATTACGAAAAGTAGTTATATTCTATAAAACTTATTGATCCTTCCTCGTACTCCTTGTTTGCATTATTGTAAATATGCCAGCAGGTATCCAAAGCAAAAACTCGTTGAAAGCTTAACGTGTTGGCTATTTGTTACACCAAAGGACATCCCATGTCCTCTGTCTGCACAGGCTATGTTAGTGTTTGGGGTGTGATAATAAATATGTATGACAATAACATTATTTTTGTTTAATGATGTCCAACGTTAACAATGACCCGCAGCCATATAATGATGTTAGCAGAGAGAGCGAAAGACAGATAGAACGTGAGGTAGAGTACAAGGTCCTTCGTCACAAACCATACAAGTTATATAACAGCTAACATTTACAATGTTTTATTCATGTTTGTTGATATACACTTAAGAGTATACACAAAAATATTTTAAATATACAGTGAGTGTCAAAATAAAGTTTATACTAAGTTGAACATTTTATAAGCACTTTCTCATTAGTTAAATTTCTTCTTGTTCCCTAAAGAAAAATGTTCTTGAAATTAATATGAGTATTTCATATTGAACAATAACTGGCTGCAACTTTCAGAATCAATGTAAACTCTCTTTTGCTGCTGACTGTATATACATCCATATATTATCGATAATGGGACTGCTTTAATTTTTCCACCAGTTTTATTTTTTTTCCATTGCCATACATTCCATATATTCCATTAAATTGGCCGCAATCCTTGTCTGTGACAGCGACATCACATGGCCGAGTATTTGTTTGGCAGTTAGTTGAACCCAAATTCTATGATTTATTGTAGCCATAGGGATTTTTAATGATTTATGGAATTCATTTCAAATAAATGTTATCGGAGAAGAGGACTTTACGGTTGAATTGAATCGAATTCATAATGACATGGATAAATTCCGGGTGAAAGGTAGTTTTTAGAATTTAAAATTTCTTTAAAGAATTTTCGGAATAAAAGTGAAAGAATATAAGGAGAGAAATTCTCATTATATCGACCACAACAGAAAAAACAAGAAATTTGGGAAATTTGTCTTTATTTCTCAACATAATCTCATTTAAGCTCGATACACTTTTTCCGCCGATTTTCAATAGCTTCTATACCTTGTTTATAGTAACAACTGTCTAGCTCCTGAAAGTAGCCATCAACCGCAACCTCCACCTCTACATTGCTGGGAAATCTTATTCCGTATCAAAAGGGGCGGTACAATAATACCGAAAGGGGCGTGGCCACTATACCCATTTGCTCAAGGTGATAGTGACAAATAAGCTAATACTATGTGTGGAATTTCAGAAGTAGTAGTAAGTAGTATAGAAGTTATTAACGAATCAATAATAAAATAATGCGTGCTGCAGCAATTCGAAATTTAGTTCATTGATTTTGGACATCGCAATAGTGGATGTGTGAACTGATGCATTGTCTTGATTGTTAGCAAACGCGGCACCCATCTTGCGCACAGATTTCGATTGGTCTGACTGATCCCGCCCATTTTTGGACTAATCACGATACATATAAACAGAATTACAGTACTATGGCTAGCAAATTGTGGAAGATATCTCAATTTAAAAATTGGCTTATATGGGCGGAGCCACACCCTTTGGTCTGATCCTGCTCATTTTTAGACCAATCACATAGACTTCCACCAAAGACACATACAGAAAATTTAGGGCTTTTAGGGCGGGGCCACGCCCATTAGTCCAATCCCGCCCATTTTTGGACCAATCCCGTAGACTACCACCAGATACATATGCACAAAATTACAGCACTCTCGATACGAATTGTGCAAGATATCTCAATTTCAAAATTTGGCTTATATGGGCGTGGCCACGCCAATTAGTCCGATCCCGCTCATTTTTGGACCAATCACATAGACTTCCACCAGAGACATATGCACAAAATTACTGCACCCTCGGTAATAAATTGTGCAAGATATCTTAATTTCAAGATTTGGATTTTATGGGCGGGGCCACGCCCATTAGTCCGATCCCGCCCATTTTTGGACGAATCACGTAGACTACCAGCAGAAACATATGCACAAAATTACAGCACTCTCGCTACAAATTTGTGCAAGATATATCAATTTCAAAATTGGCTTATATGGGCGGGGCCACGCCCATTCGTCCGGTTCCGTCCATTTTTGGACAAATGACGAAGACTACCACCAGATACATATACACAGAATTACAACACTCTCTCTAACATATTGTGAAAAATATCTAAATTTCAAAATTTGACTTATATGGGCGGTGCCACGCATATTGGTCCGTTTCCGCCCATTTTTGGACCAATCACGTAGACTACCACCAGATGCATATGCACAAAATTACAGCACTCTCGCTACAAATTTGTGCAAGATATATCAATTTCAAAATTGGCTTATATGGGCGGGGCCACGCCCATTCCTCCGGTTCCGCTCATTTTTGGACCAATGACGAAGACTACCACCAGATACATATGCACAAAATTGCAACCCACGCCCATTCGTCCGGTTCCGCCCGTCTATACGGTACAACCAAACCAACAAACAAACAAACACACATTCTTCTTTATATAAAGGGTGTCCCAAGAAGAGCGCAATTTTTTAATTTTAAATAAAACACAGATATTTAAGAAAAAATCGTGAAACTTTATTATATCGTAAAGTAGACAGAATGAGGTTATGTATGGAACAATATATCGTGCAGATGGCCGCCGCGGCTTTGCTGGCATGCACGCGATCTTTTAATGAAATTTTCAATGACCGTTTTGCATGAATGCTGCGGTATTTCATTAATGCAGCGTCCAATTTCGTCTTTTAAGGCTTGAGTCGTCGTCGGCTTATTCGCGTAAACCATCGACTTCAAAAAACCCCAAAGAAAAAAATCTAATGGTGTTAAATCGCACGATCTAGGCGGCCAATTCTGATCTCCAAAACGCGAAATAACACGACCGGGAAATGACTGATGCAGCAATTGAATTGTTTCTCTGGCTGTACGACATGTGGCGCCGTCTTGTTGGAACCACATGCCCTCCACATTCATTTCTTCAATTCTAGGCAAGAAAAAACTGGTTATCATTTCACGATACCGAACACCATTGACTGTTTGCGCTTGACCTGCCTCATTTTCATAAAAAAAGGTCCAATGATTCCTCCAGCCCAAAAACCACACCACACAGTGACACGTTGAGGATGCATTTGCTTCTCGTGAATCACTCGAGGATTTTCCGCACCCCAAATGCGACAATTCTGCCTAGTGACGAAGCCATCAAGATGAAAATGGGCCTCGTCACTGAAGATGATTTTATCGGCAAAATCAGCATTTTCATGTTGTCTCTCCAATACCCAATTAACGAACTCCCTTCGCTGTCCATGGTCGGTTGGCTTCAGTTCCTGAATCAATTGAACTTTGTATGCATGAAGATGCAAATCTTTCGTCAAAATTCGCTGCAAAGTGGATTTGGAGACACCAATTTGCTGAGCTCGGTGTCGAATTGAGGTGGATGGAGTTTGAGCGACATCATCACGTACAGCTGCGACATTTTCGGTCGATCGACCTGGTCGATGGCGCGTTGTTGTCTTTACATCACTAACAGACCCAGTTTCGGCAAATTTATCCATTAATCTCTTTACAGTTGACTCTTTTGGAGCATTATTGTGACCCCAAATTGATCGCAATTTGCGAACTGTAGCCGCAAAACTTTCACCATTTTGGTAAAACAATTTCACAATGAGAATGCGTTGTTCATTCGTGTAGCGCTCCATTTTTACTAACCTCGTACCTTCTACTAACAAACAATAACAATTATTCAAATGTCAAACAATGACACTTCGAATGTTGCGAGATTTAAAAATTGCGTTCTTCTTGGGACACCCTTTATATAGATAAATTTACTATTCTATGTTCAATTGTTTACACTCTTATTGCAAATATTAAAATAATTTTCCATTTTTGTTCTTACCGTTAATTCACAATAATTGACAACAATCTCTCCAAAAATGAAGTGCCATACTGCGAAATATAGGATGCCTAATCTGGCAACACCATACTCGATTGAGACAGGGACACAAGCACCAAAATTCATCTGGAACTAATAATGCTTAAAAGCGCTTAGCTCCCCATACAAATTAAGCACCTATGGTGTAACGAAAACACGCCTATTATATCGGAAAGGGGCGAACAATCTCTACAGGGCCAGTTAGTTTATGCATAAAAATGCAGAAATTTCCTACACTTGCTCTAAAGCCTTCAGACACAGTATTCTAAAACAGGGGAAGGGAAAAATTACATCTAAGGGGGCAGCTGGAACCCTATGAAATTAATACCAAATATAAATGTTAATATTTAAAGCCTTTGGTCAGTTTTTTTTTTTGACATATTTAGTATATATGTTTATTATCTGTGAAATTAGTTTAACAACGAAAAATGCCTTCCTTCTTCAATAAAATATATTTAACTTTCCTAAGCAATTTATCTTCAAATGTCCCAAAAGTAATGCCAACGAAACTTTAAGCTGAGGCAAACATTTACCTAGCGTCGGTTTTGTAGTAAATAAAACAAATTTGCGAATATCCGCAGATTTCCGGTAAACACAAACAAAACAAAGGTGGAGAAAAAAGGAAACGACAAAAAAGGACAATTTAAGTGTTTGTTTTTTGGTTTGAGTTCCCTTTTGCACTTCTTTCGGTTTGTTTTTTGGCTTATACCAAAAAAAAAAACACACACACACATAGCCAAACACCCACCCAATGCAATGATACACTAAAGTGACTAGAACTTACCAAAACTCTGGCTGACCCAAATTCCAACCATATCCAATTTCAGTAGAGTGTAGTAGACATTTTCACCTCGTTCGATGTTCATGAATAGATGATAGACGAAACTGCCGCACCACGGAGCCACCGAGCCAAAGACGTGGCAGAACGACAAGAAGCGATAGCCACTTTCCCATGGCATTAGGCCAGGAACAATGGCCAATATATAAACTATTGGTATGGCTGTAAAGAGAGAGAGGGTGAAAGAGAGAGGGGGGGAAAATTAGTATGGGAAAAAAACAAATGAATAAAAAATGCAAGAAAGATTAATAAACACGAAGAGATTACTTGGTAACTTTGGAGGAGGAGGGATTATTGGATTTTTTTCATAGCTGAAGATAAAATATTGCTTAAATATTTAATCTTCTCGAGATTAATACTTTTTCAAACTGACAGAGTTGTACTTCAAACATTAATACTAGTTAAAACATAAACTAGTTCAAACATTAATACTAGTTAATAGTTTAATGTCTAAAATTAATTCTTAATTTCTTATCTGCATTGGATTTTTTGGGCTGATTGTCTACATGTATGTAGTATTCTTGTGATCAGTACACAGGAAATTCCTCATGTATTTTCATTGCCAAAAGGACGAACTGTATTGAGATCTTACGGAAATTCGATCAGATCACACTAAAATAAAGACCGTAGAAGCCAAATTTCCATATATGGAAATCCGATCGGATCAGACTAAATTTCAAGTATTTATATGTACTGATATGAACGATATAAGCAATTACATTTTTGTACTAAATAGTCTCTTTGTGTCGGAGGTACCAAAAGGGGTGGCGACACGTAATACGACGGGAAAACTATTACTACAGGGTTTTTCGATAAGATTTCTTTGAAAAAAAAAAACACACTTATTCTTAAGGAAATTCAAGAGTTTTTTTATTTAATGTGAAGTACAATCGATACAATGAAGTTCTAAATAAAACGTCATTCAAATGGCCTCCACGACTTCTTCTGCAGGAACGAATTCGATGAACCCAATTTTCGAGCACTTTTTCCACTAAATCAAGTCGTATGTCATGAATGGCACGTTCAATATTGGCTTGTAAAGCTTGAAGAGAGTCTGGTTTATTTCGAAAGACCAATGACTTCAAATAACTGCACATGAAATAGTCTAATGGTGTTAAATCACAACTTCTTGGAGGCCATTCAATATCACAATTTCATGAAATAATCGAATCTCCAAACTTTTCGCGCAACAATTCAATTGTTTCATTTGCTGTGTGGCACGTAGCCACAATCGGTCAATGGCAAAAAGATAGCTCTTAACGAGAGCTAAAATATTGCTCATGAGTGTCAAAATCGTTGGTCGACTGAAAAGTGTTTTTTTTTGGATTTTTAAAAAAATTGACTTAGCTTCATTTTCAAATGTGAACGGAAAGTTTATTTTTGCTCTGGCTGCTTAACAGTACGTCGGATCGGGAATCAATCAATGGCAAAAAGATAGCTCTTAACGAGAGCTATTATTGCTTATGTGTTTCAAGGTCGTAGGTAGACTGGAAAGTGTTTTTTTGGATTTAAAATTGCAATTGGAGAACGATTATTTTGATAATAAAACTGAATAATTTGTAAACGTTGTTCTTGCGTATATCTCTCCATGATGAAATTGTAAACACTACTGAATACTATAAAAAACAAATGACAGATCATGACATATTACAAATGGCCAAAACGTCACTTCAAAATCATATCATTCCTATTGGAAAATCATATCATCCCAATTATGTGCGGAAGTACAGATGATTCGGATATGTATCAATATTTCACCAAATTAAAACCCTTTGTGAGGGAGGTACTAGAGGGAGTGGACCAATATGGTCCATCTTCGAACTTAGCCTGAGATAGAAGAAAATATTATCACGTACCAAATACGAGTATGCAGTCCAGCCGGACAGACAGAGAGACAGACATTGCTCAAATGAATTAAAGTGTCCTAAAACGGATTTCCGCCGAACATACTTAGGGTCTTAGGTCACTCTTGTGACGTGTTACACTTTTGGCTCGTAGCAAATGATATATACCCATCTTCCGGTAAAGTGAGGGGATACAAATACAATATCACATCATTTCTTTGGAAACTCGTGTACCCTCAGTAACTAAAGGTTAAGAATACAAAATTCAAAATTCCTGCCAATAAGCAGTTTAAATTATTTTCTCATTTTATGTTCCTAGTTTATTTATCGTTTAACATATTTTGTCCAGTCAACAAAAAAAGAACGAATGTCACTTAAGCAGATGATGTATGATAAAGCTTAACATGTTGTTTTCTTTGTTAGAGTTGCAGATACTCTAGACGTATGATGAATATTTAAGTTGTTTCTTTCCACAGAAAGTATACGCCACCCGGTACGACGAGTCTGTCTAAACAAGGTCACAGCAATACAATGAGTTAGACAGTCCGACCGACCGACCGACCATCCTTTGGTTAGTGGGTGTTGGAGGTTTGATAGAGATTTTAATTTAAATGCCGCTGATTAATAATTTAAAATTGTGTTTGCCTTCATTTAGTCCTCTATAAATATTTACGCGAAAGGTTAAGGTTATATTCACATTAGCCCAGTTTTCAGGTTTAAACTGTAGGTACACTAAAAAAAATACGATTAAAGGCATTGTCATTGCATTGAGGCGCCAAAGAGATTAAAAATATTGCAATATGTCCAATGTTAAGTTAAATTTAGAAAATATAATTTGTGTATTAATTTCACTATGCAACAAATTGTTTTTTTTTTGTGTCCAAGACCTAGAACTTTTTTTTGTATAGATTGAGGCATACTATTTTATGAAACCAAAACCAAAAGCAAAATTTTTTATGGTAAAGTTTTTTCTTAAAATTTTTTTTAGAATTCCAATTTTAGCGGAAGTTATCTTTAGTATTTGAACCATATTTTTTGAAGTATAAGCTCGATAAAGCCGAGATACCATTTAAATTAAAGGAAATTATTAAAATTGCTGAACAAATCATTTTCATGTAGAAACTGAAGTTTAGTAAAGGTCGTTAAAACAATTAGAAAAAAAAAATTTTTTTCAAAAAAATCGTTTTTTGGTGGCTCAAAAACATTTAAAAAAATTCAAATCTAGCATCTTAAGAAAACAGTGCCTATTTGAAAAAATCTACAGATAAGTGTATAAATTATGACCTATATTGTAAAAATAGGCAAATTCAAAAAAATAATTTGTCATCATTTTTATTTTGGCAATATTGTTTGGGAGGTATAAAGTATTAAATTCAAAAAAATAATTTGTCATTATTATACCCTACACCACACTGTGGTACAGGGTATTATAACTTTGTGCATTTGTTTGTAACACCCAAAAGGAGAAGAAATAGACCCATCGTTTATTATACCGATCGACTTAGAATCACTTTCTGAGTCGATTTAGCTATGTCCGTCTGTCCGTCTGTCTGTCTGTCTGTCTGTCCGTCTGTGCATGTATTCTTGTAATCAAAGTGCAGGTCGCAATTATGGTCCGATCTCAACGAAACTTTACACATATCTTTCTTTTGGCCCAAGGACGATCCCTATTGAATTTGGTTAAAATCGGTTCAGATTTAGATATAGCCCCCATATATATGTTAGCCCCGATTTGACATGTAAGCGCTGTAAAAACTTTATTTTATATCCGATCAGTATGAAATTCGGCAGGAAAAGGTTTCTTATTACATGAATGAACTCTGTTAAATTTGGAAGAAATCGGTTCAGATTTAGATATAGCCCCCATACATACATTACCCCCGATTTGACATGTAAGCGCTGTAAAAACTGTATTTTATATCCGATCAGTGCAAAATTTGGCAGAAAGAGGTTTCTTATTACATGAAGGAATACTGCTAAATTCGGAGAAAATCGGTTCAGATTTAGATATAGCCCCCATATATACGTTACCCCCGATTTGACTTGTAAGCGCTGTAAAAATGTTATTTTATATCCGATCAGTATGAAATTCGGCAGAAAGAGGTTTCTTATTATATGAATGAACACTGTTAAATTTGGAAGAACTCGGTTCAGATTTAGATATAGCCCCCATATATACGTTACCCCCGATTTGACATGTAGGCGCTGTAAAGACTGTATTTTATATGCGATCAGTACGAAATTCGACAGAAGGAGGTCTTTTTACATGAATGAGTATTCAGGGTAGATCGGTTCAGGTTTATATTGATTGTTCCTCCTGATTTCCGAACCACTGGCTTAAGTGTATGTCCATGGACATGAGACGTTTAAACGTCTCCTCTCTTCAACCTAACCTAACCTAACCTAACCTAACCTAACCTTCCTCCTGATTTGGTATCAAACCGCTATAGAAGTTGTATTTTACTTCCGATCATTAAAATTTTCCAGAAAGATGTTTCTCAATTTAGGAACGAATATTGCTTAATTTAGCGATTATCGTTTCAGAATTAGATAATATGTTTCTACCCATTTACCAATTATTCCAAATTATTATGGCAATGACCCTTATCGCATTGTTAGGGAGGTGTAGGGTATTATATAGTCGGCCCCGCCCGACTTTCTGCCTTTCCTTACTGGTTTTTATTTTGGCAATTTTGTTTGGGAGGTATAAAGTATTAACGCCCATTTTTTAATATATGTCCTTTATTAAAATTTTAGGTATTTGCATGAACTGGAATCAGGGATATTTAGTGAAATATTGATTATCTCATAACTTCGATACTACTGCTCAGAATCTTTCACAGTAGTATTAGTTTATCAATCGCTATCATCTTAAGAAATGGGCGAAGTTTGCGCGTCCCTTTTGGTACCTCCCCTACAAATGGACCATTTTTCACAAAAATTAAACGGCTTATACCTTTGATTCTAGTCCATAGAAATAATTAAAATTTTGAGAAGTGTAATACTTTTATAGTACCTACAGCCCAGTACAAAGTGGGCGTTATTGCCACGCACCTTCTAGTACCTCTCACACAAATGGTAACAATTTTGTGAAATGTTAAAACTATTTATTTATATATTCACTTTAATGAGTTTCTAATTTTTTTACATTTCACAGAATTGTATGCCAATTACTATGTATGCAATTTTACAGGATCACGCATCAGTAGTATATAAGTTATATGTTAAAACATGTCAAAAAATTTAAACCTTTTGTGGGGGAGGTACCCTAAGGAGTAGGTCCATATGGTTGTCCATCAAAAATAAACTGAGTTGAGACTGAATAAAATATTATAACTCCTTTTCAGAGTTATCGTTAGCACCATTCAGTCGAACTGACAGAGCGACGGATAATAATTTATTCATATTTCTAAAATTTTTACATTTTGTGGTAAAATATGTGGGTAATTTTTAAAAATAAAACGAAAAAAAATGGAAGATATGTTTTTCACAATAATCAAGGATTAAGGTAATTTTCGTCCTTTTGATGTGCCTAATAGAAACAAAATTAATTACTTAATTCATAATTCTTAGAGAGGATGTTAAATCCTATCAAATGGTACTTATTAGGGATGTAACGAAAGTGACTTTATCGAAAGCGAATGCGAAAGCGAATATTGAAATATATTTCTAGCGAAAATATGCATTTTTGCGAAAGCGAATGCGAATAATAGTTTGACCTTTTAGTACCATTATTAGGGATGTAACGAAAGTGACTTTAGCGAAAGCGAATATTGAAATATATTCCTAGCGAAAATATACATTTTTGCGAAAGCGAATTCGAATTTAAGGAACTGAACCAATACTTTTCCAGTATATTCAAGTATTAAGAATATTGTCCATATTTTTCCGCTCACCTTAGAGAGGAGGGTATACATTAGGGCGGGTTGATTTTTTTTCTTTTAAATCGTATAGCAAAAACGTAAACTACATAAAATTCTAAGAAAATTCTCCGAAGAAACCATGTACCTAAAATAAAATCCTAATCCGCGCCTCTCGACTTGAAAATTTATATGCCCGCCTTTGCCACAAAAAATAAACGTTCGAAAAAAAGCCTTTTCCAAAAAAATCGAATTTTCTGAATAAAATTGTTTAGTATGGTAGTTCTTTTGCACTTTATATCTTTTCTACGCCCAACAATTTTTTTCATTAAAAAAAATATTCACCCGAGTAAAAAAGTTTGTATATAATTTTATATTTAATATTTTTATAAGGAACATAGATAAAAAAGTTATTTCATAATTTAATAAAAAAGATTGGAAATACAAAAAAAATATTGCACTCAAAATTGTTTTCAGTATTTATAAAATAACCTTCTTTTGTTTCGATAAACAATTCTTATTTTATAATGCAAATAAAAACGTGAAACGTGTGTATTTTCATTAGTCTCAAGACATATCCTGTATTGCATAAACTAGAAAGTTTCAGTCGGGTTAAACGACTAAGGTATACCTCACTTTGTGAGTACTGTAATATGAAATACACGAATTAATCTGTCAATTTGTAAGGAGATACCAGAGGGGGATTAACAAATACTCCTATTTTTCGCTAAACAGTAAACTTCAAATATATTGCACTGTATCGAATTGTAAGCGTTTATATGCACTGGTATATTAAAGTTATGATCTATTCAATTTTGGTATGATTTGGCCATTTTGTGTGGGAGGTACCAAAAGCGGCGTGGCAACTTCGCCCATTTTTCATTGGATTGTAGGTACTATGAAACCATTACACTGTACAAAATTTCAAGTCTTTTTGTGCATAGGTATTCAAGTTATAAGCTGTTAAATTTTGGAGCAAAATGGTCGATTTGTGTGGAAGGTTCCAAAAGGCGCGCGGTAACTTCGCCCATTTTTCTTGAGGTGATAGTGACTAATAAAATAATATTATGTGTAGAATTTCAGAGGATTCAAATAAGTAGTATAGAAGTTATTGAATAATCAATAATTCACTAATATTAACACTTTGTGGGGGAGGTACTAGAAGGAGAGGACCAATATGGCCCATCTTCGAACTTAGCCGGAGATAGAAAAAAATATTACCAAATACCAAATATGAAGTCAATCGGTTACTCCTTTCGAGAGTTATCGTGCGCACCAGCTACCAGAAAGGCAGACAGACGGACGGACATTGCTCATTCGACTAAAGACGACCTAAAACGGATATCCGCCAAACTTACTTAGGGTCTTATGTCACTTCTTCGATGTGTTACACTTTTGGCCCGTAGCAAATGATATATACCCTCGTATCACTAAAGTGAGGGTATAATAAAACATAATATATTTCAAAAAAAAGAAAATAGTTTTAGCGAAAGAAGAGGAAACATATTTTCAAGTCGAGAGGCGCGGATTAGGATTAGATTTTAGACCCATGGTTTCTTCGGAGAATTTTCTTAGAATTTAATGTAGATTACGTTTTTGCTATACGATTTTTAATTTTTTTTTCATCCATACAAATCAACCCGCCCTAGTATACATATATCATTTGCTACGAGCCAAAAGTGTAATACATCGAATGAGTGACCTAAGACCATAAGTATGTTCGGCGGATATCCGTTTTGGGTCATTCTAAATCGAATGAGCAATGTCCGTCCGTCTGTCTGTCTGTCTGTCTGTCTGTCCGTCTGTCCGTCTGTCCGTCTGTCCGTCTGTCCGTCTGTCTGTGCATGTATTCTTGTAATCAAAGCACAGGTCGCAATTATGGTCCGATCTCGACGAAACTTTACACATATGTTTTATTTGGCCCAAGGACGATCCCATTTGAATTTGGTTAAAATCGGTTCAGATTTAGATATAGCCCCCATATATATGTTACCCAAGATTTGACATTTAAGCGCTGTAAAAACTTTATTTTATATCCGATCAGTCTGAAATTCGGCAGAAAGAGGTTTCTTATCATATGAATGAACACTGTTAAATGTGGAATAAATCGGTTCAGATTTAGATATAGCCCCCATATATACGTTACCCCCGATTTGAAGTGTAAGCTCTGTAAAAATGTTATTTTATATCCGATCAGTATGAAATTCGGCAGAAAGAGGTTTCTTGTTATATGAATGAACACTGTTAAATTTGGAAGAAATCGGTTCAGATTTAGATATAGCTCCCATATATACGTTACCCCCGATTTGAAGTATAAGCGCTGTAAAAATTTTATTTTATATCCGATCAGTACGAAATTCGGCAAAAAGAGGTTTCCTATTATTTGAATGAACACTGTTAAATTTGGAAGAAATCGGTTCAGATTTAGATATAGCCCCCATATATACGTTACCCCCGATTTGAAGTGTAAGCACTGTAAAAATGTTATTTTATATCCGATCAGTATGAAATTGGGCAGAAAGAGGTTTCCTATTATTTGAATGAACACTGTTAAATTTAGAAGAAATCGGTTCAGATTTAGATATAGCCCCATATAAACGTTACCCCCGATTTCACATGTAAGCGCTGTAAAAATGTTATTTTATATCCGATCAGTGCGAATTTCGGCAAAAAGAGGTTTCCTTCTACATGAAGAAATACTGCCAAATTCGGAGAAAATCGGTTCAGATTTAGATATAGCCCCATATATATGTTACCCCCGATTCGACATGTAAGCGCTGTATAGATTGTATTTTATATCCGATCAGTACGAAATTCGACAGAAAGATGTCTTTTTACATGAATGAGTATTCAGGGAAAATCGGTTCAGATTTATATATAACATCCGTACATATGTTCCTCCTGATTTGGTATCAAAGCGCTATAGAAGTTGTACTTTACTTCCGATCATTAAAATTTTCCAGAAATATGTTTCTCAATTTAGGAACGAATATTGCTTAATTTAGCGATTATCGGTTCAGAATTAGATAATATGTTCCTACCCATTTACCAATTATTCCAAAGTATTATCGCAATGACCCTTATCGCATTATTAGGGAGGTGTAGGGTATTTTATAGTCGGCCCCGCCCGACTTTCTACCTTTCCTTACTGGTTTAAGTTTATTTTTGTGCCAGAAAAAAACGACGTTTTTGAAAAAATCGATTTTTTTATAATTGTTTTTACTTCAAAAAGTATGGTTCAAATACTAAAGGTACCATCAATGAAAATTGGAATTCTACAAAAAAAATTAAAGTAAATTTTACTCAGTCAGAATTTATTTTGGTTTGAAACCATATGTTTCAGTTACTTTCTGTCTATTGCAAAAAAGTAATAGAAACAAATACAAAACTTGTAACCTAAAACTTGGTATGAAAGAGTCGAGTAAGTAATATAAAACAACATAAATAAGGTTCAATTAGAATCAAGTACATTATTTTTAGGTTAAGTAATGATTTGATTAGGTTACAGGGACTGTCAATTGAAATGGAAACATTAAAGATTTTCCGCATTGCGAAAAAATAAATGTTCAGTCTTAATAATACGTCTTTGGTCTAAGTATTAACTGTAAGGACACCTCGTTTTTCTCAGTGTATGGGGTAGCAATACTGCTTAAGTGTCATCAGAATTCCACCGGCCTCAACAAGCACCCTCCCCCCCTTCGCCATCCCATTAACTGCTCTCACTCAATGCATGAATATGAAGGAAGTGTAAATTGCCTAAATTTGCTGTCGTTTTCATTGTGACTTTGTTGTTGCTGTTGTTGTTCTTTGTTGGTCTACTTTGACATTGAGTTGGTCTCCGAGTGACAGTGAGAATGTCCTCCCATAACGCCGCCGAGGTAAATAAACACAATTCATACGAGCGATTGTTTGTGAATACTTCTCACCAACCACGCCATGCCGGCCATGTGTTGTTTGTAGGGCGAGCAGGAGCAGGAGTAGGAGCCGGACGAGGAGGGCGTGGCTCAAAGTGGAGAAATGCCAAAAGCCAACAGAATGTTTGCATACATTCTCTGTTCGGCGATGAGAGAAGAGTGTCCAGGTCATAGAGGCAAGCAGACAAACAAAACGTAACAAATGCCAGAATTGTGGTTCATATTCACTGCGAAGCTGAAATGAGTTGGATTTTGTGAAAGCCACTTTCGATGCAGACACTCACACACATATATGTAGACAGACCGACCGACAGCTGGAGAGGCCACCGCACGGTTGCAAGGACGGACTTATGTATTTGAGTTTACTCAATGTCCTTGACAAACGGATTTCCATAAAGTGAACTAAAACAACACACAAAAGTAATTGTAATTTTGGTTTGAAAACCTATTTGCATTTTTTGTTTCCTGGCACAAAAACAAAAAGTGGAAACCCTTATTTATTTCTCAAAAGGAGAATTTTTATATTCAGATTTTGTGACAGTGATGAATAAATTGCAAATTCAACTTTGTTATTATGTATTTGGATATTGGGAAAGTTTTCAAGGTTGAATTTAACTAAATATCCTTTAGGTTTTGGCCGTATTCGAAGATAGTCCTAATCGTTGAGTACTGTACATGGCCACACGTGGAAAAGGGAGTTATGTATAGGTGCACTTGTTTGTAACAACTGGAGAACTGGAAGAGATAGACCCAGGGTTTATTATACAGATCAAATTAGAATTTCATTCTGGGTTAATTTTACATAGTGTCAATCCGTGTACGTAGATGTCTGTCTTTAGATGTATTCTAATAAATAAAACACGGGTTAATAACACTGTGCAACAGTGAAAAAAATACACGGAATTGACAGTATAGGTTCGATTCTACTATCAAAGGGCGAAATTGGTGAACAATTTTGTTTTATGGGCCTCCAAAAATTCTGAAAATCAGTGGGCCCCTCGAAAAAGGTGTCATCTGCTTTTGTCCAACAACTAATTCAGACTTGGTGATACCGCTTAACTATGTTTGGCAATAATGTAGCTAAGAATATGCTGAATAAAGTTTCTTAAAATTTTTCGCGAAAAAAAATTTTTTCTGGTACTTTTTTTTGAAAAAGTGAAGGGAACAAATATTTTTTTCACTTTTTTCCGCATAACTTCCGGGTACTCGTAATTGTTCACTAACAATGCTTGGCAAAATTGTAGCCAACGTAAATCTGAACAACTTTTGTGAACATATTGATACAATCTGAACGTGTCTAGGTACCATAAATAGCTCAAAAAACAACATTGTACCCCAAAAATGTAAGTATTTCACTGTTATGTGGCAAAAATATATTTTTTTGGTATAGGGCATGTACAGCAACTTTATAGAAAATATTACGGCCAATATTTTTGTGGAACATTTTAACCCTCTAGCTCCCCCACATAACTGTAATTTTTGGCCCCATTTTAACAAATCGTAAAAAACACCCCTTAAAATGGGGAGAGAGGGGATGAAATGTTCTACAAAAATGTTCGCCATAAAATTGTACTATATGTATCAGAACACACCAAAGCTCAAAGCATAACACAAACACCAAAAAAGGTCAAATTCCTGTTCGTGAAGCAATGTTAGTCGTACGATCTAGTAGTCGAAGCAATAAAGATACCAGTAAAGAGCGTTGTTGACTGGAATTTCACCGTTTTTTGGGTTTTTGTGTTAAGATTTGGGCTTTGGTGTGCTCCGACTCATACACGGGGCAAAATCGCCTTTTTTGATATGTTTGAATCGAAAGAAAATATATTTGGAACACAAATTTTTAAATATTATATATTTCTTAGCAAATAAATTTTATTTGAAAATCAATAAAATATATTTAGAACGCATATATTAATATATTACAACAAATTATATTTGCAAACTAAATTTCTCAAAAAAAATATGTGTTTAAATACAAATAAAATTACTATTTAGGAATTTTCCCAAATATATTTTATTTAAAAAATATTTCCAAAACTTTTGCTGAGTTTTTCATATTTCAGTTTCAATTTTTCTTGGGTTTCGAATTGTACCTCCCAGTTATGATACCATATGCAGCATTACCTTCTGTTTTAAATCAATCATTTCAAATTTCTGAGTATTCCAGTACTTTATATTGATCCAATATTATATGATTTTAATTATTATTTTTTTTACGAACATTAAAAATTTCTAAAAATTTAACTTTGAATTACTGAAAAATTTGACACAATTTATGTATTTTATGAATACTTAAATGCAAAAAAATATTTGTTTCACAATTAGCAGTCACATTGGGATGTAAACAAATATTTGTTTAGAATAACATCTTCCCAAATACACAATTTTTGTGTGTATCAAATATTACATACATTACCCTAAACATATATATGTTTCAAGCCGAATATGTTTGGGACAATATACTACAGAAGCGATTTTTTTTCAGCGTGTATAGTAAAATTTTATGGCGAACATTTCATCCCTGCCCTTTTAAGGGGTGTTTTTTATGATTAGTTAAAATGGGGCCAAAAATTACAGTTATGTGGGGAGCTAGAGGGTTAAAATGTTCCACAAAAGTATTGGCCTCAATATTTTCTATAAAGTTGCTGTACATGCCCTATACCAAAAAATATATTTTTGTTAAATAAGAGTGAAATACTTACATATTTGGGGTACAATGTGGTTTTTTGAGCTATTTAGGGTGCCTAGATACGTTTAGATTGTATAATTTTCAGATTTACGTTGGCTACAATTTTGCCAAGCATTGCTAGTGAAAAATTACGAGTCCCCGGAAGTTATGCTGAAAAAAGTGAAAAAAAATATTATTTTTTTCAATTTTTCAAAAAAAATTACCGGAAACAATTTTTTTTCGCAAAAAATGCTAATAAACTTTGTTCAGCATATTCTTAGCTACATTATTGCCAAACATAGTTAAGCGATATCACCAAGTTGGAATTAGTTGTTGCACAAAAGCTGATGACATCTTTTTCGAGTGGCCCACTGATTTTCAGAAACGTTGGAAACGTTTCAGAAACCGTAAAAAAAATTGGTCACCAATTTCGCCAAACCCAGTATAGGGTTATACTACCCATTGATAGTATAATCCAACCTATACTGTCAAGTCCGTGTATTTTCAGAAAGTTTTCATTTGTTGCACAGTGTCATTAACGGCTGGATTGTTATGAGATTTGGCACACGATAAGTATGACAGAAAATCAGTTCAGATTGGGACACAAATTTAACGTTTCCTAACCAGTCAAACAATCGTTGGCACCGAAAATTTGCACACTTATAGCAATGGTATTGGAGAGGTAAATTTGGGCCTGGTTACCCATACTCTAGTGGAGCTACAGGGCATCAGAGTGCGCCATCTCGGGCATACAAACCAGTTATGTAAATATACGAGTACAAGTTTGCAGAATTCTAAACGCATATGAAATACATTTTTTGTGGATTCTCCTGAAGAAATCTAAGAAAAACTTCTTAACACCCCTGGTTATTTGGTTAATTCATTAGATTCCTGCATTTCTGCTATTTAAAATTTTCCCCTTTTTCTTACCTAGACTAGTTACACTAGTTTACGAAATATATTTGCCGAAGGGCTGTGCATAATATGATCTGCGGCAATTCCGTATCCTAAACACGAAAAAAATATTAAACAAAGTTGTTTATGATAACACAGTGCGACAAAATAAACTCAAGCTGCGAAACAAATGACGCGATACTATTTTTCCTGTAGGCCTTGTCAAGTAAAACACGTATCTTTTTTTGGAATTTTCCGGACACCCCCAAAATCCGGATTTACGGGTAATAAACCGATATTCTTGACATTTTTCACTTGAACGCCTATAACTTTGTTAATTATTAACCGATTTCCAATCTCTTGAAGAATTTAGAAAGAAGAGAATTAGACCTTTCGAACGATGTATATATTGTTTGTTTAAAGCTGTATGAATATAGGGTCATTTGCCCTACAACCACATTTTTTCATTTTTTTCCGTCATTTTTTAGTTTAGACAATGTTTTTACCAATTATATTGTGAGATAACCGTACGATTAATTAATTTACATATATAGTATATTTTATAAGGAAAAAAATGCAACCAATCTTTTAAAAATCCGTTTGCAATTGACTGAGGTATTAACGTTTCATTGTTCGATTCTAGGTTTGACGAAATTTGTGACAAATTTTTTTTATGGGCCTCAAAACTTTCTGAAAAATCAGTGGGCCCCTCGAAAAAGATGTCATCAGATTTCGTCTAACAACTAATTCAGAATTGGCAATGCCTCTTAACTACACAGTACAGCAGTTTTCAACTCATTGATTTGGGACCAAAAATAAGAACTTCTGCATTATTCGTTTATTCAAGTTGGCGCAATTAATAATTTAAGGGCGGTAACGTTTATAAACTTTTTTTGGCATTTTTTTAAAAATTTTTTTTTATTATGTGAAAATTTTGAGGTGAATCGGAGCAAAACTGACAAAGATACAGCAGTCTAAGCAACCGCCCTGAGTCATATGTGACTCAGTATAACAGAAAAACTTTAAAGCGTTTTCCCACAACCCATCTTTTCAAAGACGGTGCCCCTCATAACTAAAAAAAAAACTACTGAACCGATCCTTTTGAAATTTGTAACACTATTTCTTCACATAACACTATGCAAAAAATTTTTGTACAAGGGATGTGGATAACAGTTTCTGGTGTCACAAATGCGAAAAAAATATAAAAAAAAATTTGTATGGTAATTTTTTTTTTTTTAATTCCAGCTTTCATGGAAGGTGTATTCAGTATTTGGACCATAATTTTTCAAGTATAAGCCTGATTGAGCCGTGTTATGCCTCAAACTAAAGGGAATTTTGAGGGCTACATATACATACTGCATATCGCTTTCACGTAGAATCTTTGGTTTAGTAACCAAAGTCGTTAAAAATATGAGAAAAAAGAGATTTTTTTTTTTAAAACACTTTTTCCTGGTGCAAAAAAAAAAAACCATAAAAAATAGAAAAAAATCGAAAAAACGCATTTTATCCCATTTTTAAAAAGCCAGCATGCTAACGAAGGTAACACAAGAAAAACAAGTTATGAGCCAATTTGTGAATGTTAGAGAAATTCAAAAAATCTTTTTTAATATTTTAAATGATATTTATACCCTACACCACACTGTGGTACAGGGTATTATGACTTTGTGCATTTGTTTGTAACACCCAAAAGGAGAAGAGATAGACCCATTGTTTATTATACCGATCGACTTGTAATCACTTTCTGAGTCGATTTAGCTATGTCCGTCTGTCTGTCTGTCTGTCCGTCTGTCTGTAGACGTATTCTTGTAATAAAAGTACAGGTCGCAATTATGGTCCGATCTCACCGAAACTTTGCACATATCCTTTTTTAGGCCCAAGGACGATCCCTATTGAATTTGGTTAAAATCGGTTCAGATTTACATATAGCTCCCATATATATGTACCTCCGATTTGGCATATATGCACTGTATAAG
Source organism: Eudasyphora cyanicolor (assembly GCA_963930755.1). Taxonomy (NCBI): domain Eukaryota; kingdom Metazoa; phylum Arthropoda; class Insecta; order Diptera; family Muscidae; genus Eudasyphora; species Eudasyphora cyanicolor. The sequence goes on along the minus strand of OZ005734.1, from coordinate 289,811,789 downwards.
CAACATTTTGTAACCGATTTGTACAAAAATTGACAGAGAGTAGTCTCGTGATACACTTAGATACAATACAAAATTTGGGGGAAATCGGTTCAGATTTATATATAGCCCCCATATATATGTTGCACCTGATTTGACATGTAAGCGCTGTAGAAACTGTATTTTATATCCAATCAGTACGAAATTCGGCAGAAAGAGGTTTCTTATTACATGAAGGAATACTGCTAAAATTCGGAGAAAATCGGTTCAGATTTAGATATAGCCGCCATATATATGTTACCCCCGATTTGAAATTCAATAGCTGTAGAAACTGTATTTTATATCCGATCACAGCGAAATTCGGTAGAAAGAGGTTTCTTATTACACGAAGGAATTCTGCCAAATTTGGAGAAAATCGGTTCAGATTTAGATATAGCCCCCATATATATGTTAGCACCGATTTGACATTCAAGCGCTGTAGAGACTGTATTTTATATCCGATCAGTACGAAATTCGACAGAAAGAGGTTTCTATTTTACATGAATGAGTATTCAGTGAAAATCGATTCAGATTTACATATAAGCTCCATATATATGTTCCTCCTGATTTGGTTACAAAGCGCTATAGAAGTTGTACTTTACTTCCGATTATTACAAAATTCTCCAGAAATATGTTTCTCAATTTAGGAACGAATATTGCGTAATTTAGCGATTATCGGTTCAGAATTAGATATATCCGCATATATATGTTCTTACCCATTTACAAATTATTTCAAATTATTATCGCAATAACCCTTATCGCTTTGTTAGGGAGGTGTAGGGTATTATATAGTCGGCCCCGCCCGGATTTAGCCTTTCCTTACTGGTTTTGCTTATATTGAATTCGCCATATGTGAGAGAGACATATAAGAGACATTGCACTTGCATTTTATTTTATGAGGATTGATGTCAGACATTATTAAATTATAGAGACGACGAGGTTTTATGGCCGTTTGTAGCAATGTAAGAGCTATATTGGATGAGATCCGCTCAGATAGAGGTTCATTCAACAATTTTTGTGGTTTTTTATTTATGAGGTTTCCATTCAGTTACGCCTTTTAGGGACATGGACATCCCAGTCGTATATACAGGTAGTAAAATTATATGTACGCAATACAAAGTAGTACGCGGCAGTATTGAAATTATTGGGTGTCTACATTCGAAGCAAACTATATGTCAGCTACAGGTACTGCAACTTATGTACCTTAAATCCGGAATTTATGAATGAAATTTCTTATTGATAAATTAGTGTAATTCAGCGCCTTAAAGAGATAAGTCGATTTTTTGAAAAATATTGCAAAGTTATATTTCGAAGTATGAGTAAAAGGCAAAGAACTTTTCAATGTGTAAATTATGCCGACAATTCCTGCTACATCTGCGGAAAATATGTAATTAAAAAAATCGACGTGCGTTAATTAAAATAATAGAAGAAATATATATGTAATATATATGTGTAATATACGAGTTAAAAATATGAACGAACCGTGGACACCTAGTATTTTGTGTAATTCGTGCCATGTAAATCATACTCGATGGACTAGTGGAAGAATGCGGTAAGTACTTTAAAATTAATGTATTACAATGTTTTGTAGAATGAAACGTTTTAATTTTAGACATCACGTGCAATTTGGAATGTCAATGATTTGGAGACAACCATTCATTCACGATACGGGTTGCTATTTTTGTCTAAGTAAACCGATTGGAGTAGGAAGGAGCATTCGCTGGAATTACGCTGAAGTAAAATCAGTCACTTTGCTGCACATTCGGAAACAATACCAATTCCCAAGTGTCCAAGTATAGCTAACAGCCTAATAACGGAAACATCATCAAATTCAACTGAGTACTCAAGTTTGAGTCAGAAGTCATCGCTTTTAACTCAGTTTCTACTCATTGATCTAGTGAGAGATTTGGAACTGACCAAAGATAAGGCAGAACTACTTGCATCTGGGATGAAACAGTACAATATTTTGGCGCCAGATGTTAACATATCATATTATAGAGTCCGTGATATACCTTACAAATAATTTTATACAACTGTGGATAACTGATGCTTTTGCAAGGACATTCCCGGATTGTTCGAGGAACTTAATCAAACATACAATTCAAAGGAATGGCGGTTACTTGTTGACAGCAGTAAAGAAAGTTTGAAAGCAGTACTTTTACACAACGGAAATCAGAAACCGTCGATTCCCATTGCTCATGCTGTCAACACTAAGGATAATTTGATGCGATTTATAAGTAGTTGGAATGTTATGCCTCTGGGATAGCCGATATTTTGCCACCACTGCATATTAAGCTGGGGCTCTTTAAAAATTTTGTAAAAGCCTTAAGGAAAGATGACAATTCACTCTCAAATTTAAAAAGTATATTTAAAAGTCTTTCTTTTAAAAAAAATCGAAGAAGGAGTTTTTGATGGGCCTAAAATAAGGAAACTGATGAAAGATGTGAATTTCGAAACATATTTGACGTTTCTCCAAGAAATTAAGTCCATCGAGCGGCGTTACTAAGGGCACTGGGATGAAAGAATGATGGGAGATTATATTTGGTTCCTCATTAGAGAAACCGATTCCGAAATCTACAAACGTCAAAAAAGAACTCACAATTACTATTAATGTACATAATATAAGTAAAGGTAATAAATAAAATCGCTATTTAAACAGAAATTAAAAAAAAAGATTTTTTTCAAATTCTCTTACCTCTACCAAAAGGGCATTATTTTCTTCGCTTTCACGTTTAAAAAATAAGATAAAATATTTTTTTTCGATTTTTTTTTCAATATTTTATGTTTTTTTGTCCCAGAATTTTTTTTTGAAAAAAATCTACTTTTTCCAATTTGTTTAATGACTTTTACTAAACCACTGTTTGTAAGTGAAAGAGATATCTCCAACATTGGTAGGCCACATTAAAAGCTTCAATTTAACGTATAAGTCGACCTGATCGGGCATATACTCCAAAAATTATAGTGCAAATACAAAAGGTACCTTAGATGATAATAGCATCTTTAATAAAAAATTTTTTAAAAAAAAATTATCCATAAAAAAATTTTTGGTTTTGATTTTATATAACAGTATGCAACACTCTGTACAAAAAAATAATTTTTAGGTCTAGGACACAAAAAAAAAAATTTTTTGTTGCATAGTGTTATCAATTAAAATTGAATTAATACAATCCATTTGAGTTGTTAGGTTATTAGGTACCAATAGGGGCGTGCCAATGACTCCAATTTTTCACTATGTAGTATAAAAGCATTACTATGTACAAAATTTAGTATTTGTATGCAATGGTATTAAAGTTATAGTCAATTTGTGTGGGAGGTACCAAAAAGGACGTGCCAATGACTCCCATTTTTCACTGGACGTTAGTTACTATAAAAGCATTAAACTGTACGAAATTTCAAGTATATTGTATGTACTGTTATTAAGGTTATAAACTGTAAACGCAATTTGTGTGGGAGGTACCAAAAGGGGCGTGGCAACTTCACCCTTTTATCTCGAGGTGATAGCGACTAATCAAAACAGTCTAGAAGTTATTAAACAATTAATATTTAACTAAATGTTAACCCTTCCTGGGGAAGGTACTAGAAGAAAATCAGTAAGGAAAGGCAGAAAGTCGGGCGGGGCTGACTATATAATACCCTACACCTTCCTAACAATGCGATAAAGGTCATTGCGATAATAATTTGGAATAATTGGTAAGTAGGCAGGAACATATTATCTAATTCTGAGCCGATAATCGCTAAATTAAGCAATATTCGTTCCTCAATTGAGAAACATCTTTCCGGAAAATATTAATGATCGGAAGTAAAGTACAACTTCTATAGCACTTTGATACCAAATCAGGAAGAACATATATATGGAGGTTATATATAAATCTGAACCGATTTTCCCTGAATACTCATTCATGTAAAAAGACCTCTTTCTGTATAATTTCGTACTGATCGGATATAAAATACAGTCTCTACAGCGCTTACATGTCAAATCGGTGGTAACATATATATGGGGGCTATATCTAAATCTCAACCGATTTTCTCCGAATTTGGCAGTATTCCTTCGAGTAATAAGAAACCTCTTTCTGCCGAATTTCGCACTGATCGGATATAAAATACAGTTTCTACAGCATTTACATGTCAAATCGGGGGAAACATATATATGGGGGCTATATCTAAATCTGAACCGATTTTCTCCGAATTTGGCAGTATTCCTTCATGTAGAAAGAAACCTCTTTTTGCCGAATTTCGCACTGATCGGATATAAAATAACATTTTTACAGCGCTTACATGTCAAATCGGGGGTAACATATATATGGGGGATATATATAAATCTGAACCGATTTCTTCCAAATTTAAAAGTGTTCATTCATATAATAGGAAACCTCTTTTAGCCCAACTTAGGAACATATATATGGAGGTTATATATAAATCTGAACCGATTTTCCCTGAATACTCATTCATGTAAAAAGACCTCTTTCTGTAGAATTTCGTACTGATCGGATATAAAATACAGTCTCTACAGCACTTACATGTCAAATCGGGGGTAACATATATATGGGGGCTATATCTAAATCTGAACCGATTTTCTCCGAATTTGGCAGTATTCCTTCGAGTAATAAGAAACCTCTTTCTGCCGAATTTCGCACTGATCGGATATAAAATACAGTTTCTACAGCATTTACATGTCAAATCGGGGGAAACATATATATGGGGGCTATATCTAAATCTGAACCGATTTTCTCCGAATTTGGCAGTATTCCTTCATGTAATAAGAAACCTCTCTCTGCCGAAAGTGATTACAAGTCGATCGGTATAATAAACAATGGATCTATCTCTTCTCCTTTTGGGTGTTACAAACAAATGTACAAAGTCATAATACCCTGTACCACTGTGTGGTGTAGGGTATACATATTAGAGATACGCCTGTGTTATGTTATCTGTTATGCTAAACGAGTAATGTCCACACGGGGCAAAATCGCCTTTTTTGATATGTTTGAATCGAAAGAAAATATACTTGGAACACAAATTTTTAAATAAATTTTATTTGAAAATCAATAAAATATATTTAGAACCCATATGTTAATATATTAGAATAAAATATATTTGCGAACTGATTTTCTCAAATAAAATATTTGTTTAAATACGAATAAAATTATTGTTTATGAATATTTCCAAATATATTTTATTAAAAAAAGGATTTTCAAAACTTTGCTGAATTTTTCGAATATTAGTTTTAATTTTTTTATTTTCGAATTATGCATTCCTATTAAAAATGGCGTACTTAGCATTAACTTCTATTTGAAACCAATTCAATTCAATTCATAAATTATAAAGAAATTTTACTAACATTAAAAATTTCAAAAATTGCCTTTCAATTGCTGTAAACTTAAAACAATTAAAGAATAGTAGACATACATTCACGCAAAAAGATCTTTGTTTGGGAAATATCATATCCAAATAAAAAATATTAGGATGTAAACATAGTTTTGTTTAGAACAATATCCTCCCAAACATATAATATTTGTATTTGTCAAATATTATATATTTGGAGTGCAACCTAAAAATATTTATGTTTCAAGCAGAATATGTTTGGGACAATATACTACAGAGGCGATTTTTTTCAGCGTGCAGTAAAACTATCCGCCAAAAATTCACGCCATCGATTGAGCTGTTCGTTTGATACATCAAGAAGAGTTCCATGCCGATCATTGATTATTGATGTACTCGTAGATCGGATGTTGTTTAAACCCATTTTATTTATTGATGCAAGCACTTGTCGCATATTGCCAGTGTTTGCAGGTCGTTTAGTTTCTTCGGTTATACTGTTGTAGTAACTCTCATTGTCTTGGCGAGCAAGAATTTATACTCTTATAGCCGATTGATTTTAGCAACCCTTTATGCTTCCGGAGTTTTTGCATTGTTATACTCTCCACCATACACGCTGAAAAAAAAAATCGCTTCTGTAGTATATTGTCCCAAACATATTCGGCTTGAAACATATATATGTTTAGGGTACACTCCAAACATAAAATTTTTGATACACACAAAAATTATATATTTGGGAGGATGTTGTTCTAAATAAATCTTTGTTCACATCCCAATATGTGTTTATTTTGGACTATTTTTTCCGAAACAAATATTTGGTTGCATTTAAGTATTCAGAAAATAAGTTGAGTTAAATTTTTCAGTAATTCAAAGTACATTTTTTAGAAATTTTTCATGTCGTAAGAATAATTAATAATAATAATTGAAATCGTATAATCTTGGATCGAAATCTATTACTTGGAGAATTGAAAACTAATGATGGCTTGGAATACTCAGAAATTTTAAATTATTAATTTAAAACAGAAGTTAATGCTGCATTTCGTATCATAACTGGGAGGTTGAATGCTAAACCTAAGTTAGAAAAATTCAACAAAAGTTTCGAAAATATTTTTTAAATAAAATATATTTGGAGAAATTCCTAAACAATAATTTTATTTGTTTCCAAACACATATATTATTTGAGAAATTTAGTTTGCAAATATTATATGTTGTAACATATTAATATACGTCTTCCAAATATATTTTATTGATTTTCAAATAAAATTTATTTGCTCAGAAATATATAATATTTAAAAATTTGTGTTCCAAATATATTTTCTTTCGATTCAAACATATCAGAAAAGGCGATTTTGCCCCGTGTAGGATGGGGGTATATTTATTTTGTCACTCCGTTTGTAACACCACTAAATATTGGTCTGAGACCCCATAACGTATATATATTATTAAGCGTCCTAAAATCTAAGACGATTTAGCCATGACCGTCCGTCCGTCTGTTGTAATCACGCTGAAATTTGGTACATATACTTCTTATATCTGCAGGTGTGTTGGGATTGAAAATAGGCTATATCGGTCCATTTGTTGATATAGCCCTCATATAACATCTCTCCGATTTGACTTCGTAACGATACAGAGACCACAAAAAATTCAACTGATTGGGTTAAAAATTGGTAGATGGAGTTTATTTATAGCCCGAATCCTTCATACCAACAACGGTAGTCATTCGTCCATGTTTTCATATACCCCGATACAAGGTCCCTCTATATTTGACTTCGTAACGCCACAAAAACCTCAAATTTGAACGAATTGGGCTGAAATTTGGTATAATGAGTTTATTTGTAACCCACCCATTCGCATGCGATCCATGGTGTAGGGTATATGTATATGATTCGGCATGGCCGAAATTAATTCTTTACTTGTTTTCCTGTTCGTTTAGTTATTTGCGATTTATTATTTCTGTCCAAGTTTCATTGCCAATCCAATACGTACATCCTTTGCGCTTTGATAACAGACTTTTGCCAATACATTCTATGATTCTTCGCTTGCTTTTTCGAGTTGTAGTTTTGCTGTAATAGTGTTTCTGTATAACTTCGCGATAGTAGGATCTTCTAATAGCTTGGTGTTGAGCTTTGCAGCCTTTTTATCCCCTTACCTTAGAGATGAGGGTATACGAATATATAATTTGCTACGAGCCAAAAGTGTAACACATCGAAGGAGTGATGTGCACTTTCGACAAAAAATTTTTAAACTAGTGTAATAAACAGGTTTTAAGTTGATTTAGACCCTTTTCAATGATCAGTGATCTTATTATAGCGTTAAACAAAAAAACTTCAGCTGCGGCAATCGTATTACGAATTCCTTACCGCAATGATGGGGGACCAGAGCCCGTGTATTGTGATCGCGCTTCAACCACAATGATGACAAACACGGTCAATATTAGCCAACTGAAAGTAATTACACTCAACTCTCTGTCAGTAGTCAAATCAACTTCAATGCAGACACTCTATCGACTCTATCGATCGGGAGAAATGCATTACAAAAATAATAATATAATCATTTTGAAATTAATTTTGGTATCAATTTTAAAGTATGTATCAACTGCAAGTGACGAAATCGATCTCAACAATCCGTTCCACCGAGAAATTGTCCGCAGAAGCAAAGGAGCTGACATTAAATCATGGCTAAATACCGGCGTGGAACCCTGTGAGGATTTCTTCAAATTTACATGTGGCAATTGGGAGCGTATAAATAGAGCCACAAATTATAATGTCTATGGCACCGATCAATTTCAGGAACTGTCCAAGGCAATGCAGATGAAAGTAGATAAATTATTGAAGCAACCCAAGAACGGCAATGTTATCGAAGATAAATTGCGAGATTTCTATCAGTCCTGTCTGTACACAGCTTCACACGGCGAAGACTACAAACGATCCTTGGAAAAGCTATATCGGGCCTATGGTCACTTCTCCTTCGTTGAGGGTAATGACGCCGTGAACGGACCAGAATTTAATTGGTGGTCCACAATAGCCGATATACATAAGACATACGGCAAAGCGATTATATTATCGTTGGATGTGCAAGGTGATATTAGAGATAAGAATCGCACAATGCTTTATATAGGTCCACCGGAGTTTAATATGTTCTCCCCGGGAAAGGCGGAAAAAACGTTCCAATATATATCGGAGCTTTTTGGTCTAGATCAGATTAAGGGTTCTGCGGCAACTGATCGATTGCTAGAATTTGAATACGAACTCACTCGCGGTGCCACCGATATACAAGAAGGCAAACCTCTGGAGGAGCTTCTGGGTCTACACAGTCTAGTCGATTTGGTTGAAGCCTACAAGGATCTTTTTGACTTGGAAGCATATTTGCGGTTGGCTTTGAACACCACCCAATTGCCGGAGCAAATCTATTTATTCGATGAGCCCTATTTGCGGAACCTAATAGAAGTTATGAACTCCACTGATCGAAGCGTTGTAGAGGATTATATTCTATGGTTGTTTTTAGAAGGATTTCTATTGGACACCACCAGCGAGAGCTCTAGCAACGCAAAATTCTGCGGAGAAAAGACAAAAAAATATTTTGGCAAATTTATAGATCACACCATTTACGAACAGTATCGTTCTACGGAATATGAAAATGAAGTCATCAATATGTGGCATGAAATCAAAGAAACCTTCCATGCACTTCTGCAGAGTGGCCAATACTCCTGGATGTCCAAAAATGTCAGTGCGGAAGCAATGGAGAAATTACAAAATATGAAGCTAACTATAAACTCTTATGGCGATGAAGATTTCCAGGGATTTTATAAAGATCTGAACATAGATCCCCGCAATTATGTGAACAATTTAGGCAATATTTTGAAACACTCGGAAGCTTTGCGGCCCGACAAACTGAGCAAGGGAGCCGTTAGTCACGAAGATACCGAAGTGCTGTCTTTTACACCAGTCTACAAAAGTTTTGAGAATTCGATTAAAATACCCGTTTCTTTTCTGCAATCATTCCATGTCTGGCATCCTATCTATCCGCGGGCTATCAAATATGCCACACTCGGTTTTCTCCTGGCCCACGAAATGATTCACGGCTTTGATGATGAGGGACGTCAATATGATGCTCTGGGTCATATCCGTAACTGGTGGGATGACCAAAGTGCCGAACAATTTGAGAAGAAACGAAGTTGTTTCCAACAGCAGTACCATCGTTACATTTACGCTGGAGAGGCCCTACCCTCCGGTATGACGCAAGCGGAGAATATTGCCGACAATGGCGGTGTAAGAGTGGCTTTTGCTGCTTACTCTCGTTGGTTGAACAAATCGTTGGACCTGGCGGCTAAGGAGAAATTCCCAAATTTATCCCTTAACAATTGGAAATTATTTTTCATCAGCTTCTCACAACTCTGGTGTGACGATATTCATCCGGACTATGCGACAATGCTGGCCATGCAGGATACACATGCTCCCTCTGTATATCGGATAATTGGATCATTATCAAACTTTGACAAGTTTGCGGAGATATTTGAATGTAAGAATGGAACGGTAATGAATCCCTTGGATAAGTGTACAATTTATTAAAGAGTGTTTTTTTTAATTTTTAAGCAATAATATTATTGGGATTTGGGAATTTGCACACATATTATTTATTTATAGGTAATACTGGCATTTCTAGAAATATTCGTATTTATATATAAATTTTTATTAAATTATGTATCATTATCATTAATATATCATTAATTATATTATTGAACTGTGGTTTTGTAGAATAATTATAAACAAAGATACAAACAAAATACATGGAAGAACAGAATATTCATATTCTGATTAATCTAAAGGAAAGTCAGAGACGTGGTATGTTAACGTTGAGCAGCGTTAAAAGTGAAATGCCAAAAGCAATGTCATTGCAACAAATAAATATTTTTGTGTTCGAGACCTAAAAAAATGTTTGCATAGATTGAATTTTTTTATGGTAACATTTTTTTAAAAATATATTTTTCTACAATTCAAATTTTCATTAAAAAAACCATTAGTATTTGAATCATATTTTTTTAAGTAATAGCTCGTTAAAGCCGAGATAACATTTAAATTAAAGGAAATTGTGAGGGCCATGTATGAAGAAGACATCAATCTCACGTAGAAACTGAAGTTTAGTAACGGTCGTTAAAACAATGAAAAAAATTTATTTTTTTTCAAAAACATTGTTTTTTGCTTGCACGAAAAAAGCCATAAAAAATAGAAAAACAATTAACAGCCTAAAGTTCGGCCATGCCGATTCTTGTATACTCTCCTCCATGGATTGCATTCAATTTTATTACTGGAAAAATCTTTGGATATGGAGCAAGTCATGAAACGACCTTTTTGTGTTTAAGCTAATTTAAAACAAGTATAGGGACTTCAAAAGCATTACACTGTCCAAAATGTTGTTGCATTTTCATGCTTTGGTACTCATGCTGTGAGCTCTTAACTTTTTGTGCAAAATGGTACCTTTGTGTGGAAGGTACAAAAAGGGGCGTGGAAATAGAGCCCATTTTTCAAAGTGCAAAAGACACTATAAAAGCATTACACTGTACAAAATTTCAAGTGCTTTTATACACTGGTATTAATGTTATAAGCTGTTATCTTTTGGTGCAAAATGGTACCTTTGTGTAAGAGGTACCAAAAGGGGCGTGAATATGACACCCATTTTTCACTGGACTGCAGGCACTATGAAAGCATTACACTGTACAAAATTTCAAGTATTTTTATGCACTGGTATTAATGTTATATGCTGTTAACTTTTGGTGCAAAATGGTGCATTTGTGTGGGAGGTACCAAAAGGGGCGTTGCAACATGGCCCATTTTTTCTCGAGTTGATAGCGACTAATAAACTAATGCTATGTGTGGAATTTCAGAAGATTCGAATAACTAGTATAGAAGTTATTAAAGATTCAATATTTCACAACATTTTAACACTTTGTGGGGGAGGTACTAGAAGGAGTGGACCAATATGGCCCATCTTCGAACTTAGCCGGAGATAGAAAAAAATATTACCACGTACCAAATTTGAAGTCAATCGGTTACTCTTTTCGAGAGTTATCGTGCGCACCAGCCAGCAGACACACAGACAGACAGACAGACAGACAGACGGACGGACATTGCTCATTCGACTTAAAATGACCCAAAACGAATATCCGCCGAACATACTTAGGGTCTTAGATCACTCCTTCGATGTGTTACACTTTTTTTCGTAGCAAATGATATATACCCTCGTCACACTAAAGTGAGGGTATAAAAAAACGAACGCTGCAATTTTTAGCCATATTTTGGGCCGCAAATTCTTTTGCCAAACTCTTCACCTGAAAAATGTGGTATCTATTATGGCTTAAAATAGCATTTTTGAGAACTACATCTACACGGGGACAACACCAAAGTTAATTTCATTTCGGTATAAAATTTATGGAGACGAATTCTTGCCAAAATAAATTACAAACTACAAAGTTTCAGCAAAATTTCTTAGAAAATGTTGTGGTTTTGGCTTAAATAATCTTTTTGGGAGCGACATCTATAGGTGGATTATAAAAAAACATGAACTGATCTAAAAATATTCTACTGCGATGAATTATTTTCTTAATAAAATACAAACTACAAATATGGGATAGTTATGGCTTAAATACGTATATTTGGAGCAAAAATTTTACAGGTTTGTAAAATTTTTGCTGTGATGATTTGTTTTCAAAATAGAATACAAACTGCAAGTTTCTGCTAAATTGCTTTCAAAATGTGGTATCTATGGCTCAAAACCCGTATTTTGGAGCGACCTCTATAGGGGAGCTATATCAAAATATTGGCCGATATGGCCCATTTGCAATCCCAAACAAAACCAAACCAAATTTGAACAACCTACACGGGGCAAAATCGCCTTTTTTTGATATGTTTGAATCGAAAGAAAATATATTTGGAACACAAATTTTTAAATATTTATTATATATTTCTTAGCAAATAAATTTTATTTGAAAATCAATAAAATATATTTGGAACGCATATAAATATTAATATATTACAACATATTATATTTGCAAACTAAATTTCTCAAATAAAATATTTCTTTAAATATAAATAAAATTAATATTTAGGAATTTTTTCAAAAATATTTTATTTAAAAAGATTTCCAAACCTTTTGCTGACTTTTTCGAATTTCAGTTTTAATTTTTTCTTGGTTTCGAATAGTACCACCTCCCAGTTATGATACCATATGCAGCATTAACTTATGTTTTAAATCAATCATTTCAAATTTCTGAGTTAGTATTCCAAGTCACATTTCTTGTCAAATGAATTTATTTTGTTCCAAGATTATACGATTTCAATTATTATTATTTGTTATTTTTACGAACATTAAAAATGTCTAAAAAAATAACTTTGAATTCGTAAAAAATTTAACACAATTAACGTATTTTCTGAGTTCTTAAGTGCAAATTAATATTTGTTTCGGAAATAACAGTCCCAACTACAGGGTTTTTCAACAGGGATGCTACAAAATTAGACCGACAGGGACAGCAAACAACGCCATATTTTTTGCCGCTCTTTTGGCATTTCCCTTCAGTAAGGTTTGCCATTTCATGATGGAAATATATACGAGCCAACAACGAGTCGAAATTATTAAAATTTACTACCGAAATTCAGGAATAAAGAATTTCATTGATATCCAAAACCGTTTTTGTTTTATTTAAAAAAACTTTTGTAGCGCTCTTATTGACGGACCCGATATATATATGTATTTAAATATCTAACATTTTATATTTGAAATAAAAAAAAACAAACCAAAAAAATAACGACAATTTATATCGAAACCTCTATTCGAAAACATGCTAAGTCGACATATCATGTTTAGCGAAATTACTTCTAAATATTCCAAATTATGTTCCGTCAAAATTTGGTGTATATCCGTCACCCAATCAAAAGTGATTCACAAAACAGTACAGGTCATTCGAATTTCATTACAAAAGAATTCCACACAAATTTAAAAAATTCATCAAACTATGATCGCCTCTCCTGAAAAACTACCTTTTTGCACTTAGCATAGTTTAGAAATGGAGGTATTATTAAGATGGCATCAGCCTCGAAATGACACGAATTTAAAATGACAACGAATAAAGTTTTTTGGGCAAACATGCAGAACCTATGTATGTACATTAGGGCGGGTTGATTTGTATGAATGAAAAAAAAATTAAAAATCGTATAGCAAAAACGTAATCTACATAAAATTCTAAGAAAATTCTAAGAAAAACCAAAAAATCAAAACCTAATCCGCGCCTCTCGACTTGAAACTTTTTTTCCTAAGAAAATTCTCCGAAGAAACCATGGGTCTAAAATCAAAACCTAATCCGCGCCTCTCGACTTGAAACTTTTTTTCCTCTTCTTTCGTTAAAATTATTTTCTTTTTTAGAATTATTGTACGCTCACTTTAGTGATACGAGGGTATATATCATTTGCTACGGCCCAAAAGTGTAACACATCGAAGGAGTGACATAAGATGTTAAGTATGTTTGGCGGATATACGTTTTAGGTCGTTTTAAGTCGAATGAGCAATGTCCGTCCGTCTGTCTGTCTGTCTGCTAGCTGGTGCGCACGATAACTTTCGAAAGAAGTAACCGATTGACTTCAAATTTGGTATGTGGTAACATTTTTTTCTATCTCCGGCTAAGTTCGAAGATGGGACATATTGGCCCACCCCTTCTAGTACCTCCCTTACAAAGTGTTAATATTAGTTAATTATTGATTATTTAATAACTTCTATACTGCTTATTTCAATCCTCTGAAATTCTACACATAATATTATTTTATTAGTCACTATCACATCAAGAAAAATGGGCCAAGTTACCTCGCCCCTTTTGGTACCTTCCACACAAATGGACCATTTTGCTCCAAAACAGCTTATAACTTGAATACCTATACACAAAAAGACTTGCAATTTTGTACAGTGTAATGGTTTCATAGTACCTACATTCCAGTGAAAAATGGGCGAAGTTGTAACGCCCCTTTTGGTACCTCCCACACAAAATGGACAAATCATTTTATCATTTGTTTTAAATCATTTTTTACTTGGGTGCATATTTTTTTAATGAAAGAAATGTTGAGTGTAGAAAAGATATAAAGTGCAAAAGAACTACCTTACTAAACAATTTTATTTAGAAAATTCGATTTCTTTTTGGAAAAAGCTATTTTTTCTAAATTTTTTTTTTTTTTGGCAAAGGCGGGCATATAAATTTTGAAGTCGAGAGGCGCGGATTAGGATTTTATTTTAGATACATGGTTTCTTCTGAGAATTTTCTTAGATTTTTATGTAGTTTAAGTTTTTTCTATACGATTTAAAAAAAAATAAATCCTCCCTAATGTACATACTCGTACTCAGACCTATAATTTTAAACATGTCATGACATGATTCCATCTCACAAAATGCAACCTGACAACAATTACGACATAAAAATGCAAATTATTCGTGTACATTACAGCGAAAAATTGATTTAATAAAACATTTGATGTAAATAATTATTAGAAAGATATATAAAACAATTAACTATGACATCTGCTGCCGCTAACAGAGATAAATAAATTAAATAAATAAATTAATCACCGACTATTGAAAACAATTAACGAAAATAACACTGTTACGAAAATAAAACACTTTTTATTTCTTACAGAAGATACGAGTACGTAACTACTTATAACGAGAGAGAGACTGCAATGTGAGTTTAAAGCCCCAGTTAGGCAAACTTAACCGTAACGCCCCCGTAGCGTAACGAATCAGCTGATTCAATCTGTCATGTGGAAATCAGTGTAAACGATTAGCCAATCTGTTGAAATCAGAATTGGCCTTCCGTTTACGTACAATTTGACAACAGCTGATACTACATGTTGTTTACAATTACAATTGTATGTTCACCGATATAAGTAAAGAAAATAATTTATTAAATATTTGTTGTTTAAAAGTGCAAATAAACATGAAAGACGAATATTTGATTTCATTGGTGCAGTCGCACGAGTATTTATACAATAAATATCCAGCATATAGGATATCTTAAAAAAACCCAGAAGCTTGGAAGCAAATTGGCTAGGAGCTGGGCGTTACGGGTAAGTTTTATGAAGATCGCGGCTGACTCCATTAAAAATTAAATTTATAATCGGGACAATCATTGCGCCAATCTTCTTCATTGTTTGTTAATTTGACAGCAATATAAGCGGCTCTACAAACGTGGACTTATTTATAGATAGAGCTTGGATTTGGCTGAGTCCCTCTTCAATGGAAATAGACATAAGTAAAGGGTTTTACATTAAGGACATAAGAATTTTATATATTAATAAAACACAGAATATTTAAGATATAGAGTTCAAAATCCAGGCGTAGTGCAAATGTTACATTTTAAGAATTAAATTCAATTTCGATCATATGACTACCACGAGCCCGTCAACAGCGATCTATTCATTGGACCCAATTTTCCACCACTCTTGAACACATTTCGACCAGAACGTTGGCAATTTCGCGTTGGATGTTGTCTCAGAGCTCGTCTAAAGTTGGTGACTTAGACCAAGGATATTCCTCAGGGGAAACGCCGCATCGCCAATTAAAAAACCAGTAAGGAAAGGCTAAAGTCGGGCGGTGCCGACTATATAATACCCTACACCACTCTCGTAATATTGAATAACTCTGATATATAAATTTTGTAATTCATGTATAAATTGTTTACATAAATTTACTTTTGGGACATTTTATACCTCAATAATACCCTGTACCACAGTGTGGTGTAGGGTATACAAACGATAGGATCTAAAGAGCCAAATCGGATGAAACATATATATGGGAGCTATAGCTAAATCTTTACCGATTTTCTTCAAATTTGGCAATGTCGGTTCATGAATCAAGAAACTCTACCATTCTAAATTTCAAAACGATTGGATGTAAAATATAGCTTCTATAGAACTAAAGGGCCAAATCGGACGAAACATATATATGGGAGCTATAGCTAAATCTTAACCGATTTTCTTCAAATTCGGTAATGTTGGTTCATGGATCAAGAAACTCTACCATTCTAAATTTCAAAATGATTGGATGTAAAATACAGCTTCTACAGGACTAAAGACCAAAATCGGACGAAATATATATATGGGAGCTATAGCTAAATCTTAACCGATTTTCTTCAAATTCGGCAATGTTGGTTCATGGATCAAGAAACTCTACCATTCTAAATTTCAAAACGATTGTATGTAAAATACAGCTTCTATAGGACTAAAGGGCCAAATCGGACGAAAGATATATATGGGAGCTATATCTAAATCTGAACCGATTTCAACCAAATTCAAGATCTTAACAGCCGCGAAATACTCTAAACTGCAAAATTTCAGAACGATCGGAGTGAAATTGCGACCTGTAGTCGACGAACAACTTTACATGGACAGACGGACGGACGGATAGACATCGTTAAATCGACTCAGCTAGTGATTCTGAGTCGATCGGTATACTTTAAGTTGGGTCTAGCTGTGTTATTTTCAGGTGTTACAAACATCTGCCGTGAAACAAACTTATAATACCCTGTACCACAGTGTGGTGTAGGGTATAATGAGGAAAGGCTTCAGAGGAAGCTGACGATAATGGTTTACTAGGAGGGAAAGGTACTGTACCTAAAATAACTGATTGGCCAAACGGAGAGTACTGGAATATAGCTGTATTTAATGTAAATTAAAAAATGGAAATTGTTTGTATTAAAATAGATTATAAATAAATTGAAGTTTAATGGACATACCCCCATTGTGTTGGCTGCCATAACTTCCAACATTAACTGATATGAATGTATAGTTAGCGTCGCAGATTCCAACACAATTCGGCATATCCCACATTCATTGAAAATCATTGACAATGTGTTTGTACTGATGTGCAGTTTGTTCACTTAAATAAATCGGCGAAAGCAAGCGCCACAAAACTTCACTGCATTCTTAGCGTAGTTAACTCATATTTTATTAATGTTAATAACAAATTAAAAACTGCCATAGGCATTCTAGTGTCTTATCCGACGATATTTCCTTGATTAAGTAATCAAATTCTGCACAGATTTTAACCAGTAAGGAAAGGCTAAAGTCGGGCGGGGCCGACTATATAATACCATACACCACTCTCGTAATATTGAATAACTCTGATATATAAATTTTGTAATTCATGTATAAATTGTTTACATAAATTTACTTTTGGGACATTTTATACTTAAATAATACCCTGTACCACAGTGTGGTGGTACAGGGTATTATTCGGCAATGTTGGTTCATGGATCAAGAAACTCTACCATTCTAAATTTCAAAAAGATTGGATGTAAAGTACAGCTTCTATAGAACTAAAGGGCCAAATCGGACGAAACATATATATAGGAGCTATAGCTAAATCTTAACCGATTTTCTTCAAATTCGCCAATGTTGGTTCATGGATCAAGAAACTCTACCATTCTAAATTTCAAGACGATTGGATGTAAAATACGGCTTCTACAGGACTAAAGAGCAAAATCGGACGAAACATATGGGAGCTATAGTTAAATCTTTACCGATTTTCTTCAAATTCGGCAATGTTGGTTCAGGGATCAAGAAACTCTACCATTCTAAATTTCAAAACGATTGGATGTAAAGTACAGCTTCTATAGAACTAAAGGGCCAAATCGGACGAAACATATATATGGGAGCTATAGCTAAATCTTAACCGATTTTCTTCAAATTCGGTAGTGTTGGTTCATGGATCAAGAAACTCTACCATTCTAAATTTCAAAACGATTGGATGTAAAATACAGCTTCTTCAGGACTAAAGAGCAAAATCGGACGAAACATATATATGGGAGCTATAGCTAAATCTTAACCAATTTTCTTCAAATTCGGCAATGTTGGTTCATGGATCAAGAAACTCTACCATTCTAAATTTCAAAACGATTGGATGTAAAATACAGCTTCTGTAGCACTAAAGGGCCAAATCGGACGAAAGATATATATGGGAGCTATATCTAAATCTGAACCGATTTCAACCAAATTCAATAGCGATCTTAACAGCTGCGAAATACTCTAAACTGCAAAATTTCAGAACGATCGGAGTGAAATTGCGACATGTAGTCGACGAACAACTTTACATGGACAGACGGACGGACGGACGGACATGGTTAAATCGACTCAGCTAGTGATTCTGAGTTGATCGGTATACTTTAAGGTGGGTCTAGTTGTGTTATTTTCAGCTGTTACAAACATCTGCCGTGAAACAAACTTATAATACCCTGTACCACAGTGTGGTGTAGGGTATAAAAACACAAATTTATAAACATTCTTTTCAACATTCTTTGCAACAACACCCATTTTTCCCTGGACTGTAGAAAATATAAAAGCATAATACTGTACAAAATTTCAAGTATTTTTATACACTGTTATTAATGTTATATGCTGTTAACTTTTGGTGCAAAATGGTGCATTTGTGTGGGAGGTACCAAAAGGGACGTGGCGACTTCGCCCATTTTTCTCGAGTTGATAGCGACTAATAAGCTAATACTATGTGTGAAATTTCAAAAGATTCGAATAAGTAGTATAGCAGTTATTAAAAAATCAATATTTCACAACATTTTAAACCTTTGTGGGGGAGGTACTAGAAGGAGTGGACCAATATGGCCCATCTTCGAACTTAGCCGGAGATAGAAAAAAATATTACCACATACCAAATTTGAGGTCAATCGGTTACTCCTTTCGAGAGTGCGCACCAGCCAGCAGACAGACAGATACACAGACAGACAGACCGACAGACAGACAGACGGACGGACGGACATTGCTCATTCGACTTAAAATGACCCAAAACGGATTTCCTCCGAACATACTTGGGGTCTTAGGTCACTCCTTCGACGTGTTACACTTTTTTCCGTAGCAAATGATATATACCCTCGTCACACTAAAGTGAGGGTATAATTAAACCTGTAATAAACGAAGTAATAGTCTATTTTTGTTTACTAATTTTTACTACTAATGATTGTAAGTTGTTTTTTCTTTTACAATAAACATTTAATGAAATTTTAATCACCTTCGTATATTATTTAAAAACCGGCCTTAAAACCGGTCACCCGGTTTCGACAAAAAATTATAACCGAAAACCGGGTTTTAAAAAAAGTAATATTTCGGTTAAACCGGAAACCGCTTTTTCGAAATAACCGGTTTTTTGGACACCCTAAGTGGGAGGAATTAAATTATTTTTTTTAACCAGACAATCGACTGCGACGAGATGAGATGAGAAGAGGTACTAGAGAAATTGAGTTTTAAGTTTGGGCTCCCTATGATATACAGGGGCGGAGCTGCTTGGCCTAAAAGTAGGCCAGCTGGGGTGAACGAAATGTTCAAGCCCTTCTAATTTTCGTCTGACTATAACTCCAAATGGCAATAACTCTTGTCTCAGTGAGTATATATTGGCAATTTTTTTCACGATGAGAAAGGAATCGGCTCCTATTCGGCTCTAATATATATGGATTCGTAGGAAAGGATCGGGAAAAAATTAAAAAAAATGTTTTCAAAGGCAGAAGAAAATTTTATAAATCAATAAAATAGTTAAAAATTAGTATATTTTAATATTTTTTTTGTAATTTGTACATCTTTACTCCAGAAATCTGGACTAATTTGAACATTATTATATTTGTAAGGGAAATTCATACAATTTGCAAAATAAATTCGAAAATCCCCAACAACGCATTTTTTTATTTTCCCCCAAAATCTATTATATACTATCCCAGAATTAGCCGAACTGACATATAGATGGCGGTATTAGTTAAAAAAAAAAATGTCGTGAAAAGTGGGAACCTTCTAAAACATATATTTTTTGTCTTAAAGGGGTCCAGGTGGTTTCGGTTTTTTGAGCACTCAAAAGTAAACGATCTCAGTGAATTTGTAAACCTGAAACCTAGATCACTATATGTAATACAATACTTTAATTTGAAAGGTCTCAGTTCAACCAATATTAAAACCGAGCTAGATTCTACTTTGGGGGGGCCTGGTCCTTCGTTTACAACTATAAAATATTGGGTGGCATAGTCTAAACGGGGCCGTACGAGCTGCCAAGATGAAAGAGAAGATGGTTAAAAAAAGTCCACAAAATGGTGTTTGATGACCGTCCGTTGAAGGTTCTTGAGTTATTTGAAGTCATAGGAATTTCAAAAAGTGTTGAACATCGCATATTGACTTACATTTTTATGACGAGAAAGCTGTGCGCAAGATGGGTGCTACGTTTGCTCACAATCAAAACAATGCACCAGTTCACACATCCACTATTGCGATGGCCAAAATCAATGAATTAAATTTCGATTGCTTCAGCACGTACCTAATTCTCCAGATTTAGCTCTCTCGGATTCTTGTTTGTTTCCAAACGTGAAACAAGTAAGAAAGTTCAATCAGGTAAACCGACTTATGAATCCCCTCACCTTGAGTCCCAAAAAAATATTCGTAAATTTTTTTTTTTTGATGTAATTAAATTATTATCAATTTAAATTGAAATTTATAACTTTAAAGTATGTTCTGGAATTGAAGTTACAAGCCGCTTACATTTGGTACAAAATGGTCCATTAGTGAGGAGGTACAAAAAGGGGCGTGCCAATAACAGTCACTTTTCTCTGGACTCTAGATACTATAAGAGCATTACCCATACAAAATTTCTAGTATTTATATTCACTGGTCTTAAAGTTATAAGCTGTTAACTTTTGGTGTAAATTGGTCCATTTGTGTGGTAGGTACCAAAAGAGTCGTGCCAATAACGGCTACTTTTCTCTAGACTCTAGGTACTATAAAAGCATTACACTGTACGAAATTTCAAGCATTTGTATGTACTGGTACTAAAGTTATAAGCAGTTAACTTTTGGTGCAAAATGGTCCATTCGTTTGGGAGGTACCACAAAGAGAGTGGCCACTTTTTCTTATTTTTCTAGAAGTGACTACAAAATAATAGTGTTTTCCAACAAGAGGTGTTATTTCGGTATTCAAAGAAAAATGTCATTTTCGAAACAAATGATCGGATGCTTGTTTCATTATAATGAGGAAGGTATGCCGTTAATAATGAGAAACAACATCAGCCAAATGGCCACCACGATCACGCTTACAGGACCATATCCTTTTCATGAACTTTTCCATAACCAAACCGCAAAGTGGCTGCCCTATGTCCTCGAAAGCTCACGAAGTCTATCTTTGAGGTCCTGAATCGACGCTGGGCTGTTGGCGTAGACCTTATCTTTCACGTGGCCCCTAAGGAAGAAGTCGCAAGATGTTAAATCTTCAGTCAAGAAGATTTTGTATCGTTTTTTTTTATCGTTTTGTATCGTTCGATGATCGTGTATCGTTCCATTTTTAGTAATGGCGTAGTTTCTACTTATCAAATGTTAAAAAAAGTGACAGCTACCGAAATACCAGGCGATTTAAAATAACACCTCTTGTTGGAAAACCTGTACTATATGTGAAATTTCAGAAGATTCGAGTAAGTAGTAAAGAAGGAATTAAGGAATCAACCCTTAAGTGGGGGAGGTACTAGAAGGAGTTGACCAATATGGCCCATCTTCGAACTTAGCCGGTGATAGAGAAAAATAGTACCGCATACCAAATTTGAAGTAATTCGTTTACTCCTTTCGAGAGTTATCGTGCGCACCAGCCAGATTTCTGCGAACATACTTAGGGTCTTAGGTCACTCCTTCGATGTGTTACACTTTTGGCTCGTAGCAAATGATATATACCCTCCTCTCTAAGGAGAGGGAATAAAAATTATAATATTGTCTCAATAAAATTGCTATATCTTTTTAGTCAGTCAAGCTTCCATTTTTAATAATCAGTACATAATAGTTGACTCTTTAGTACCAAAAAAATCAAGGATATAAATTGTTATTTCTTCAGGATATTCAAGGGTCAGGATATCACTATTTTCCATATTTTCATCTCATTCCACCAAAACGAGATAAATATTTCATCCCGCAACATTGAAGGGGAGTAGCAGAGCTTTTCAGTGGTATTACTATCATCAAAATATGTAAAGCGGTTAGAAGATATAAATAATTTTACACACTTTGGAGCTCTTTACCACAAAAACTACAATGCATTTTGAAAAACTAAAAACGACAAAAAATTCCCGCACAAAGGTAGAATTATTGTGTTGAATTTTGTGAAAATTGATAATTTTTTGAGTTGGACGAACTATTTTGGAATTACCCTGCAACAAATGCCAGTTGTGGTATGGGGAATATAAGGAATCCAATGACAAATCGACGGGTTCAAAAATGTTTCTATATTCTTAAGTATACCTGAAAAAAGCTTTGTATATTTTTTGAGAATTTTGCGATAACTCGTTCAGAAGTTATCGATATTATAAAAAATTGTTAAGATATCACTCTGTGTATCGGTTTTTGGTCATAACTTCTTAAGTTATGGTCCGAACGACTTTTTTAAATATCGAAATTTCTGAAAGAGTTATCGGAAAAATTTAAAAAAATTCCACAAAGCGTTTTTTCAGGTGTACTAAAAAATATAAAAAAAGGGGAACATTTAACCGACATTTTTTGAATGCGTCGATTTGTCGTGGAGTTCCCCATATGTATTTTCTGAAAGCCTTATTTATACTCAACAAATGTGTGGTACATTGTAAAGAGAGCTTTACTATGATTAAAAGTTCTGATTCTGAAATTTCTCTGCCATATTATGGAGTCCTACATTCATATTTCCAGGAGTTGCAAAGGGGTTCGTTCTATAGCTTCAACTTTTGTTAAAATAGATCCTTCACTGTGTAGAAAAAATAAAAATATTAAAAAATATTTATAAAAAAGATTTTGTAAAATATATTTAAGAGTTTTGAAAAACACATGTGTATATTTACAATTAAACGAGACAAGATATCCCTCAATACAAATCGCATTTAGTCGAAGGATTCATGAGCGTATCCGTATGCAGGTCACATTTGAAAATCCACGAAAAATCATGGAAATTTGCCAGCGATCCAATGACGCGGTACATGGACGGGGCATGAATATCGGCAAAGGCCAAAAAGCTTCTAAAGGTCATCTGGACATCTTCACACCACAGCTGAGCGAAGCTTAAGAAAAACAGCTCTCGATTATTGTAATCCAAATTGGAGAAGGTCTCATTAACCTCAATATTATAGTTGGTGGCCTTCTCCAGCTTTAGCCAACGCACATATGTTTGATATGCTATTTTCACAGCGGCATTATCCGCAATATTTTCGTGTTGCGGAATACTGTCGGGCAAACGATAACCGGCATATGAGTAGTTGTGGTATTGGGCCTGGAAACAACGACGTCTCGACTCAAAGTGATGGGCAGATAGGTCATCCCACCAGTTGAAGAGTTTGCCATCACCATCATAGTGCCGTCCCTGATCATCAAAGCCATGGATCATTTCGTGGGCCAGCAGAAAACCCAAAGTGGCATATTTGATGGCTTTCGGGTAGACGGGATTCCAGACACGATATGGTTGCAAAAGGGCCACGGGAATTTTAATGGAATTCGTAAATGAGTTGTAGGCGGGAGTAAACGCCAGCTCCTGCTGATTTTCGGTTTCTTGCTTTTCCATTTTATTGGTCCTCAGGGCCTCGACATGTTTCAGGATGTTATCAATGTTGCTTATATAGTTCGAAGCATTAATCTGCAGATCCTTGTAGAAAAGCTCAAAATTCTCATTTTCATAGGAGTTGATTGTCATATTCATTTTGTCCAATTTCTGTAGGGCATATTCCCTTGTGCGGTTCGACATCCAGTCGTATTTGTTGCCCTTCAAATTATCCCGAAAAGTGTCTTTGATTTCATCCCACAGTTGATAGATATCCTTTTCATATTCCTCAGAGCGATACCCTTGATAGATGGTATGATCAATGAATTTTCCAAAATATTTCTTAGATTTTTCGGTGCACCATTCATCCAGTGTGCCCGCATTCGAATTTATAAAATACTCCTCCAGCAGAAGCCACAAAATATAGTCCTCTACAATGTTTGGGTTGGAGCGATTAAAAACATCAGCTAAATTTTCCAAATATGGTCTGTCAAAGACATAGATTTGTTCCGGCAATTCGGTGATGTCTAAGGCTACCGTGAGCAGTTTCTCCAAATCAAATAAATCACGGTATTGCTGCTTTAAATCGGTGGTATTATACAAAGTCAATTTCTCCTCGGTGGTTTTACCTTCGCGTGTATCGGTGGCTCCAAAGGATAATCTAAATTCAAAATCCATTAAATTTGTGGCCATCTCTTTGGCTGTTTCCGCAGGTAGGGCCAAATATTTCACTATGTAGTGCTGAATATTATCCCGTTGCGTGATGCTCGGAGCCGTTTGAGTCATTGCAAATGCTGGAGGTCCCAAGTATACCATGGTTCGATTGGTGTTCTTTAAGTCATCCAAAACATCAATGGATAGAATAATGGGTTTTCCATACAGATTCTGGATTTTTGCTATGGTAGACCACCACTCAAAATGTGCTGCTGCTGATGATGATGGGGGTGTGGTTGTGGGAGCAGGATCGGGAGAAGAGGTACTTATGGTTGCATTCGCCTCCCCGTTTGCAACTGTAGCAGTCGGCTCCGCCCTCGATTTAATGGCAGAAAACTCACCAAACTCCTGGTAAATTGCTTTAAGCGATGCCAAATATTCGACATTATTACCTTCAGCTTTCATGCACGACTCATAGAAATCTTTTAGTTTAGCTTCGATTGGATCACCTCCGGTCTCCGCATCGCCCCTCAGTACTTCTTGGGCTTTTTTGTGTAAATCTCTGGCCATCTCACTGAACTGATCCCGTGAAGAATATTCCACCGCTTGGGCCGAATTAATGTGATGCCATTTGCCACAGGCAAAGTTGTAGAAGTCCTGACAGGGCTCAAGACTGTTATCCATCCATGACTTGATATCAGCCGCTTTACTACGTTTCAGCAGTTCCCGACCGAAGGTGGTATTGAAGTCGTCCGTTTGCTTCGTCAAAGTCCATATCGGGGTCACCGCAACATATAAGATCAGCACAATAGTAGGCGATAGGAACGTCAAGATTTTCGCGCGCATATTCCCACCGTTCACATGACTCGACTCGACTGTGCGTATTTGAATTTAAGACTGGAAAAACATAGTTTTTTCTTGTTTGTTTCTCAAACAGGCGAGTTCTTATCGCCTATCGCTGCTTCCCGTAAGAGAGGTACTCGTAATGAGATGTTTCTTATCAGTATTTTAGTTGAAAACATTTGCAATCATTCATATGTACTCTTTTGTTCTCTTAAACATTAAACAGCTGCTTAGTATTTTACTTTGGCGACGACCAAGTTTGAGTTGATACAGTAAGCCGAACTGATAGCATACCTCAAGAGTTGCCAAGTCAGGAAATATATACTTATATATCTGGGGAAAATCGGGAGCTATCGAATTTTCCTCACTATATTTATATGAGATAGAAGTTAAGATATATTAAATGTGTTTACAACAAGGTACAGGGAGCCTCAAAAGAAAGCTGGACAAATCTATCGATAGAATGGAAACGAAGCCACGAATCATGACGAAATATGTGGACGATATATTCACTATACTGAAGGAAAATCACGTTGTCTAGACCTTAACAATTTTGAATTCGTTTAATAGACAATTACAATTCACCATGGAGAAAGAGAGAGGGACAACAAACTACCGTATTTGGACTCGGTAGTAATTAGACAAGGAAATCTGCTTAAACTCGATTGGTATCAAAAACCGACAGCATCAGGACGATTAGTAAACTTTTCATCTAAACACCCAAGACGAATTATAATAAACACAGCTACTAATTTCATCAAACGAGTTTTAGATGTACATAAGTGACCGGGAATTCCATAAACAAAATTTAATAAAAATTAAAGATATCGTAACGAAAAACGATTTTCCAAAAAAAAGGCAATAGAAGAATAACAAGTCGAGTAATGTATAGAGAAAAGAAAGACAAGACGGATAAAGTGACAAGTGACCGGGAATTCCATAAACAAAATTTAATAAAAATTAAAGATATCGTAACGAAAAACGATTTTCCAAAAAAGACAATAGAATACTTAACAAGTCGAGTAATGTATAGAGAACAGAAAGACAATACGGATAAAATACAGAAAATATTTAAAAAGACGACATACATCCCGGGTTTCTCTGAAAGGATCAAAAACTCTTCCCTATACGATAAGGAAAAATATGACTTAGTTTTTAGAACTGACAATGCGGTCAATAATTTATTCATCAATATAAAGAAAAAATTTAAAGCCGAGGAAAAATCTAATTTAGTTTACAGGATTAAATGTAACATTGACAAGTCCAACGTATGCCAAAAGGCATATGTTGGCACGACAAAGACTAAATTAAAAACACGACTATCTTCACATAAATCTGACCAAAAAGCTTTCTGTAAACCGCTGGAACAAAAGACCTTGACAGACCATAGTTCCAATTTTGACGATGTTAAGATATTGACAGAAGAGAGCAATTATACTATGCAACAAAAATTTTGTCCAAGGGATGTGGATAACAGTTTCTGGTGTATTTTGGTATCACAAACACGAAAATAATATTAAAAAAAAATTGCATGGTAAATTTTTTTTTTTAAATTCCAACTTTCATGGAAAGTTCATTTAGTATTTGGACCATAATTCATCAAGTATAAGTCTGATTGAGCCTTGTTATGCGTTAAATTAGAGGAAATTATGAGGGCTACATATTCCGCAAATATTACTTTCACATAGAATCTTAGGTTTAGTAACAGTCGTTAAAAATATGAGAAAAAAAAGTTTTTTTTTTTTTAAAAAAACACTTTTTCCTGATACACAAAAAAGTAGAAAAAAAGTCGAAAAAATTATTTTATTTAAAAAGCCAGCATGCTAACGAAGCGAACATTGTCTATTTGAAAAAAATCTATGGATAGATGTAAAAGTTATGAGCCATTTTGTAAATGTTAGTGAAATTCAAAAAAATCTTGTTTCATATTTTTCCGTTTTTAAATGATGTTTTTGTTTATATTGGATTCGTCATATGTGAGAGAGTCATATCGGGTCCGTCAATAAGAGCGCTACAAAATTTTTTTTTAAATAAAACAAAAACGGTTCTGGATATCAATGAAATTCTTTATTAATGTGAAAGTACGTCCGATACCATTATGTATGGAACTCGATTTCTTTTGCATGGCCACCACGGGCACGCTTGCAGAAATCCAGACGCTGAACCCAATTTTCGAGGGTTTTCAAGCATAAATCGGCCGATGATACTGCTGCAATTTCACGTTCGATATTCGTACGAAGTTCATCAATCGTCGCTGGCTTGTTGGCATAGACCATAGACTTGACGTAGCCCCACAGGAAATAGTCTAAAGGCGTCAAATCGCACGACCGAGGCGGCCAATCGACTGGACCATTTCGTGAGATAACACGTTCTCCAAACTTGGTTTCCAATAAATTGATTGTCGCATTAGCTGTGTGGCTTGTGGCACCGTCCTGTGGGAACCACATGTCCTCCCAGTCCATATCATCCAATTGGGGCCAAAAATTCCCATTCACAGTAACGTGCCGGTCTTGATCATCACGGAAGAAGTTCGGCCCAATGACGCCGCCGGCCCATAAACCGCACCAAACCTTTTTTTATTAACATGGACCACAAAAAGGGTCGGTATGGATGGACACTAATTTACATATTGTGATCGAAAGAACGTAAAATACTGAGTGAAAAATATAGGGCGACAGAAAAATTGAGGCATAGAACAAAAATATCGAAATTATTTCCAGTTATTCAGAGTAAAACAAATTTACCCTACCAATATCTCGAAAACTAGGCGAGATAGTAAAAAATGATTTCAGATTCTGAAAGAGCACGCTTGGAACCCATGTTATCAACTCCTAACTCAAAAAACACAAAAATGGCGTATGGACCAAAATAGCATTAAGCCGACGATATACCATTGTGCACAATAGGGGGGATATAACACCGGATTAGGTTGAAATTCTCTGATTTCTACCAAAAGTGCTATAATTTCTACATTTACCCATACATTTTCAAATACAACAATTGTAACAAACAATTTATTTTGGGGAATTTTTTTTTTTCGAGTCAGAACAAATAGTTTTTTTTGAAAAAGATCGAATTTCTCTAATTATTTTAACAACATTTACAAAACTTCGGTTTCTAAGTGAAGCTGTCATTAATAATCTTTGTAGTCCTCATAATTTTTTTTAATTTAAAGTTTAAAAAAAAGTTATAATTAAAAGGCTTTATCGACTATACGCTTCACATACAAAATGGGCCAAATACTAAAGGTACCTCTCAATAAAATGGATAATTTTTTAATTTTTCGTGTTTAGGACACCTTTTTACACCAGAAAATGTTATGCACAGCCCTTCAACAGCAATTTTGTTGCATAGTGATATTCTTTGAAAATTGCATGCTTATAGCTATATGATCCCGACCTACTCTAACATTTGAAAGGATGCAGAACTACTTTCATTGTGTTTCGCGAATTTGCTAAAATTCCTTAACATTTTTTATTTACTGTAGCTAGAACCATTTGTACGATTAGGTAAAAAAATTGAACCATTTCAAAGTGGAATTTATTATTTGTTTTCGTAATAAATTTGCTCACTTCTTCGAAACAGTGAAAGGGATGTTATAACAAGAAGTTAAAGTAAATTTCACTTTTATATTTTTAATCCATTTGTTTAAAACAAATCGGATAAATATTTCTAGAGTTTTGTTAAAATATATGAGGCAACCTTACTATTTTTATCCCATCACCTTAGAGAGAACGGTATATAAGTACTTATACAGGGTCTTCCAATAAGAGTGATATGATTTCTTTGCAAAAAAACACACTTATTGTTAAGGAAATTCAAAAGTTTTTATGTAATGTGAAGTACAAACGATACAATTAAGTTCTAAATAAAACGTCATTCAAATGGTCTCCACGACTTCCTCTGCAGAAACGAATTCGATGAACCCAATTTTCGAGAACTTTTTCCACTAATAAAGTCGTATGCCATGAATGGCACGTTCAATATTGACTTGTAAAGCTTGAAGAGAGTCTGGTTTATTTCGAAAGACCAATGATTTCAAATAACCCCACAAGAAATAGTCTGGGTTAAATCAAAACTTCTTGGAGGCCATTCAATATCACAATTTCTTGAAATAATCGAATCTCCAAACTTTTCTCGCAACAATTCAGTTGTTTCATTTGCTGTGTGGCACGTAGCCACCATCGGTCAATGCCAAACAGATAGCCCTTAACGAGAGCTAAAATATTGCTCATGGTGTCAAGGTCGTAGGTCGAATGGAAAGTGTTTTTATACCCTACACCACACTGTGGTACAGGGTATTATATTTTATTTATTTATTTATATGAATTACAATACAAAGTAAATTTATATTCTAATTATAAGGTCCAGGGAAAGGCCGGGTTACAAAGACCATATGGCTAAATTTTTTGCAGCGACAGACCAGGGCCTCTGGTGGGAATCGAACCCACGACCCCCAAACTCATAGGCGAATACGCTACCAACTCACCTACTGGGGCGCTCGTCAGGGTATTATAACTTTGTGCATTTGTTTGTAACACCCAAAAGGAGAAGAGATAGATCCATTGTTTATTATACCGATCGACTTGTAATCACTTTCTGAGTCGATTTAGCTACGTCCGTCTGTCTGTCCGTCTGTCTGTAGATGTATTTTTGTAATCAAAGTACAGGTCGGAATTATGGCCCGATCTTGACGAAACTTTACACATATCTTTTTTTTGGCACAAGGACGATCCCTATTTATATTTGGTTAAAATCGGTTCAGATTTGGATATAGCCCCCATATATATGTTAGCCCCGATTTGACATGTAAGCGCTGTAAAAACTTTATTTTATATCCGATCAGTATGAAATTCAGCAGAAAGAGGTCTCTTATTATATGAATGAACACTGTTAAATTTGGAAGAAATCGGTTCAGATTTAGATATAGCCCCCATATATACGTTACCCCCGATTTCACATGTAAGCGCCGTAAAAAAATTATTTTATAACCGATCACTGTGAAATTTGGCAGAAAGAGGTTTCTTATTACATGAAGGAATACTGCCAAATTCGGAGAAAATCGGTTCGGATTCAGATATAGCCCCCATATATATGTTACCCCCGATTTCACATGTTAGCGCTGTAAAAACTGTATTTTATATCCGATCAGTATGAAATTCATCAGAAAGAGGTTTCCTATTATACGAATGAACACTTTTAAATTTGGAAGAAATCGGTTCAGATTAAGATATAGCCCCCATATATGTATATGTTACCCCTGATTTGACATGTAAGCGCTCTAGAACTGTATTTTAAATCCGATCAGTAAAAAAATTGTCAGATGATGTTTCTCATTACATGAATTAACACTGCCAAATTTGAGGGAAATCGGTTCCGATTTAGATATAGCCCACATATATATGTTACCCCCGATTTAACATGTAAGCGCTGTACAATCTGTATTTTATATCCGATCAGTAAAAAAATCTACACAAAGAGGTTTCTTATTATATGAAGGGATACTTCCAAATTCAGAGAAAATCGGTTCAGATTTAGATATAGCCCCCATATATATGTAACCCCCGATTTGACATGTAAGTGCTGTAGAGACTGTATTTTATATCCGGTCAGTACGAAATTTGACAGAAAGAAGTTTCTTTTGCAATGAATGAGTATGCAAGGAAAATCCGTTCAGATTTATGTATAACCTCCATATATATGTTCCTCCTGATTTGGTACCAAAGCGCTATATAAGTTGTACTTTACTTCCGATCAAAATTTTCCAAAAAGATGTTCCTAATTTTTTTTATATAAGCGCTATTTTAGAGACCTGAAAGGCTTCAGCGGAAATGAAAATTAAAGCATTACTTAAACCAAATATTCCAAGGTAGTACCAATTATTCCAAGGTAGTACCTACCTAACATACCCTGCATATATTACTTATATTGTGTACGACCAAAAATCGGACTATTTATTGTGTTAAGGCTAATAATAACCACAGTAAATGCAAATATGTGGAATATTATTATTAGTTCAATTTTTAATTCCACACATTATATTAAACTCCTCTTTGGAATAAACCTTGACGTGGCGGGGGAGCTAAATACTTTCGTAAAAGAAAGGAAACTAATTATTCCAACTATTCAAAAAGAAATTCTTAATGTACATTGCCGAGGTGGTGTAGGGTATTATATAGTGGGCCCCGCCCGACTTTAACCTTTCCTTACTGGTTTTTTGGATAAAAAATGTACTTAGCATCGTTTTCTAATGGGAACGGAAAGTTTATTTTTGCTCTAGCTTCTTAATGGTACATGGGATTGGGAATCGGTCAATGGCAAGGAGATATCTCTTAGTGAGAGCTATTTGCTCATAGGTGTCAATGTCGTAGGTCGACTGGAAAGTGTTTTTTTTTGGATTAAAAAAATAGTCTTAGCATTATTTTCAAATGTGAACGGAAAGTTTATTTTTGCTCTAGCTCTTTAATGGTACGTCGGATCGGGAATAGGTCAATGGCAAAAAAATAGCTTTCAACGAGATCTAAAATATTGCTCATGGGTTTTAAGGTCGTGGGTCGACTGGAAAGTTTTTTTTTGAAAACTGTGTTTTTTTGAAAACTGAATAAATTGTAAACGTTGTTCTTTCGTATATCTCTCCATGATGAAATTGTAAACACTACTGAATACAATGAAAAACAAATGACAGATCATGACATATTACAAATGGCCGAAACGTCACTTTAAAATCATATCATCCCTATTGGAAAACCCGTTATATTATTTACTACGATTAAAAAGAGTAACACATCGAAGGAGTGATCTAAGACCCCAAGTATGTTTGGCGGAAATTAGATTTGGGTCATTTTAAGTCATTTGAGCAATGTCCGTCCGTCTGTCTGTTTGCTGGCAGGTGCGCACGATAACTCTCGAAAGGATTAACCAAATGACTCAAAATTTTGTATGCGGTAATATTTTGCTCTATCTCAGGCTAAGTGCGAACACGGATCATTTTGGTCTACTTCTTCTAGTACCACCCCCAAAAAGGGTTAACATTTAGTGAAATGTTGGTTCTAAAATAACTTCTATACTACTTACTCGAATCTTCTGAAATTCCATGCATAGTATTAGTTTATTATTGGCTATCACATCGAGACAAATGGGAGAAGTTGCCACGCCCTTTTTGGTACCTTCCATACAAATGGACCATTTGCACCAAAAGTTAACTGCTTATAGCTTTAATATCAGTTCATAAAAATACTTGAAATTTTGTACAGTGTAATGTTTTTATGGTACCTATAGTCCAGTGATTGATATGCCCACGTCATTGATATGCCCACGACCCCCAAATTCATAGGCGAGCATTTTAAATTGATAATTATTTAATTAAAACAAAAAAATAAATAAATTTACGACTATTTTTTGGACTCAAGGTTAGGGGTTCGTAGATCGGTTTACCCGACTAAATTTTCTTACTAGTTTATAAAAAATTTTCTCGAAAACCAAAGTGAATTAAAAGAAATGTATTTCTAGGTTGAGAATCCCATTATCCTATGCGCTGTGACATTTTTTTATGCCATCGGCTATTTCTGGTTGCTTTCTATACCCTACAGACTGCCGACTATATAAAGGCTAACATTCGTCTCAATTTCGATACACCCTAATGTATGTATTTTACTTAACGTACGCTTTTGCACCATATAAAACAATGAGACAGAGAGGCAACTTTACTCTCGCTAACTAAAAGGCAGACAAACATACTGTAGACGTAAAAAAGAAAGTAGAAAAACAAACGACATATGCCAAAGAATTTTAGAAGCAAAACAAAAGTTCAAAAGTCTTTTATCATAGCGCGGGCAGAAACATCAGATACATAGTGAGAGGGGGGAGTAGAGTTTGTTGGCGGAGCAAAGACATAGAAATGGAAATTTTCAAAGATTAGTATAAATATGCAAATTTATTTTTTTTGTTTCTCTCTTAATTTCCTCTTTCACTTCGTAGTCGTAGTCGAAGTCTGTCATAGATGTGTCATTGTTTACTTTCAATTTTGAAAATGCTTCATTTTTCACTTCTCAGACAAGGCGAAGACGGAAGAGCAGGAGATCAGAAATAAATTGTGTAGGTGGTGGGGGAGGTGCTGTGGAAGTGGAAAAAATTCACTAGAATTTGTTTAACGTCAGTTAATGGAATTGCTGTTGTTTTGCCTTGGCCATTTGTCTTTAAGTGAAATTGCTTTATGCTGAAATATTCTTTTATTGATATGTCCTTGAAAGAATCACTTGCTCATCCTTAGAAATAAATGTCGCCTTTGGATTATGACAAATGGATGGCTATTCAGGACAAATGGAAAGCCTTCTAAGGAAGAGTTTTGTATGTAAGAATATAAATATGATTTTTGGTAGGAGGACATTCTGTAACACTTAACGACTAAAATTTGTTTGTTAACAATGCGATTGGATTGTTTAGAGGTTGTTAACTGAGTTTTGCCATTAAAAGTTATACAAAATGGTATACATTTGTCCAATCTATGACGTAATTGTCCAGTAAAGAAATGTGTTAGATATGACCTTCAGTTTTTTTTCGTCGAAACATTTAATACGGTTTTTGGAGATGGTTGATTATTTCATTGAAAGCGCAATGAAATATTGATCTGAGGTTCTATAAAGTATATCATAATCATCTGAATCGTAACCCTAAAAATATAAAAAAAAGTTTGCTGATTGACTACACTATGCAACATCGAAAAACAAATTGTGTCTGAGAACAAAAAAAATGTTTTTTGTATAGATTGAGATTTTATCAAAATAACAAAATTTTTATTTTTTTTTTTAAATTCCATTTTTTTATGGAATATCTCTTTAGTATTTGGACCATATTTGGAGTCTAAGCCTGATACAGCCGGGATATGGGTAATATTTCAGGGAATTATGAGGTATACAAATGTTGGTAATAACCCTTTCACGTAGAAACAGTGCTTTAGTAACAGTCGTTAACAAATTAAAAAAAAAATATTTTTTTAAAAATTATCGCAGAAAAATATTTTGTTCCTTTTTTAAAAAGCTAACGAAGAAAGTCATGTATATTTGAAAGGCGTGGCAACACTACGCGTTCTTCACGAGACTCTAGGTACTATAAAAACAATACACTGCTTTCAAGTACATATGTAACGTGTTTTCCAATAGGGATGATATGATTTTGAAGTAACGTTTCGGCCATTTGTAATATGTCATGATCTGTCATTTGTTTTTCATTGTATTCAGTAGTGTTAACAATTTCATTTATATCATTTTGATAAAATTCAGTTTTATTATCAAAATAATCGCTCTCCAATTGCAACTTTTCGTGGGCATTTTTCAAAATCCAAAAAAACACATTCCAGTCCACCTACGACCTTGACACCCATGAGCTATATTTTAGCTCTTGTTAAGAGCTATCTTTTTGCCATTGACCGATTCCCGATCCGACGTACCGTTAAGGAGCTAGAGCAAAAATAAACTTTCTCTTCACATTTGAAAATGATACTAAGTCCATTTTTTTAAAAATCCAAAAAAAAACACTTTCAAATCGACCTACGACCTTGACACCCATGAGCAATATTTTAGCTCTCGTTTAGAGCTATATTTTTGTCATTGACCGATTTTGGCTACGTGCCACACAGCTAATGAAACAATTGAATTGTTGCGAGAAAAGTTTGGAGATTCCATTATTTTAAGAAATTGTGATATTGAATGGCTTCCAAGAAGTTGTGATTTAGCACAGACTATTTCTTGTGGGGTTATTTGAAGTCATTGGTCTTTCGAAATTAACCAGACTCTCTTCAAGCTTTACAAGTCAATAGTGAATATTCAATATTTTGAATATTTACAATATTCATGTCATACGACTTTATTTAGTGCAAAAAGTGCTGGAAAATTGGGTTCATCGAATTCGTTCCTACGGAAGAAGTCGTGGAGGCCATTTGAATGACGTTTTAATTAGAACTTAATTGTATCGACTGTACTTCACATTAAATAAAAAACTTTTGAATTTCCTTAACAATAAGTTTTTTTTCCAAGAAATCATATCACTCTTATGGGAAAACCCGATTTATGCACTGGAATCAAAGTTATAAGCCGTAGTTTTTTTTTTTGAAAAATTGTCCATTTGTGTGAGAGTTACCAAAAGGGTTTTGGCAATAATGCCCATTTTCCACTGGACTGTAGATTATTTATGTACCGTTAAATTATTGTGCAAAATGGTCCTTTTGTGTGGGAGGTACCAAATGGGGCGTGGTAACTTCAACATTTTCCTCAAGGCGTTAGTGACTAATTACACTATGCAACAAATGAACACTTTTTGAAAAATACAAGGTCTTGACAGTATAGGTTCGATTCTACTACCAAAGGGTAGCATAACCCTATACTCGGTTTGGCGAAATTGGTGACCACTTTTTTTGGGCCTCAAAAGTTTCTGAAAATCAGTGGACCCCTCGAAAAAGGTGTCATCAGCCTTTGTCCAATAACTAATTTAGACTTGGTGATACCGCTTAACTATATTTGGCAATAATGTAGCTTAGAATATGGCGAACAAATTTTGTTAACATTCTATGGGGAAAAAAATTTCCACACTTTTTTGAAAAAGTAAATGAAAAAAATATATTTTTCAGCATAACTTACAGGCACTAGTAATTTTTCACTAACAATATTTGACAATGTTGTAGCCGCGGTAAATCTAAACCGCTTTTGTGAACATATCAATACAATCTGAAAGTGTCTAGGCACCCTAAATTGCAGAAGAACACCAATTTGAACCTTAAAAATTTTAGTAGTATTTCACTATTTTGTAAGAACATTTTTTTGTTGTAGGGTATGCTCAGCAACTTCATAGAAAACATTTAGGCCAATATCTTTGTGGAATATATTAAGCCTTTAGCTCCTCCATATAACTGTAATTTTTGGCCATATTTTAAGAAATCGTACAAAGCCCTAAAAATGGGGATGGCGGTGATGAAATGTTCTACAAATATGTTGGCCATAAAATTTTACTATATGTTTCAGAACACACCTATGCCAAAAACTTAACGCAAACGCCAGAGAAGGTCAAATTTCATTTAAGTTGTTCCACAAAAATATTGGCCTTAATATTTTCTATAAAGTTGCTGAACATACCCTACATCAAAAAAATTTTGTTGTTACAAAATAGTGAGGTTTAATGTGCTCTTTTTGAGCTATTTAGGGTGCCTAGACACGTTCAGATTGTATTGATATGTTCTCAAAAGTTGTTCAGATTTACATTGGCTAAAATTTTTCCAAATATTGTTAGTCAAAAATTACGAGTCCCTAAAAGTTACACTAAGAGAATTAAAAAAAATAATTTTTTCCTTCACTTTTTCGAAAAAATGAGCGAAAAAAAATTTTTTTCCCAAAAAATGTTAAGAAACTTTGTTCATCATCTTCTTAGCTACATTATTGCCAAATAAAGTTAAGCAGTATCATGAAGTCTGAATTAGTTGTTGGACAAAAGCTTATCATCAGCTTTTTCGAGGGGCCTATTGATTTTCAGAATCTTTGGAGGCCCATAAAACAAAATTGGTCACAAATTTCGCCAAACCAACTATAGGGTTATACTACAATTTTATAGTAGAATCGAACCTATACTGTTACGTCCGTGTATTTTTTTCACTGTTGCACAGTAATCAGTGTTGCCAGATGAACTGGACCGAAAATCGTCCAAATAGGGGCACAAAAATGTTCAGAATAAATTTTCGAAATCGTCAACACAAAAATTTACCAGATATATTTGAGATGTTGGGTGAAGGGCATATTTCAGAGACAGATATATACCTCTCTATCTATAAAAGTGATCTTAACCATTATATGTTCGGAAGTCTACATTTGTAGTAATTATGACGAATAACTCGTGTAACTTTTCTGTTATGCAATGAAATGATACGAAATTTACAGTAGCTTCCTAAAAAAGTGTTTATAGCAGATTTAGCTTTTGAAAACAATAAAAACATTTACTAATGATACTTCCATGTCATAATTCTAAAGTGACCATATTCTGGCCGGCTTACTACAAATGTAGTCACCACATAAAATGCATAGAAATTACATTTACATTCTAATTAAATCTTCTTTAATGATTACTGTTTGTTGAAACTGGTGTTTTTGTTTCTTCATATTCTAATGTGCGTACGAAATAATTTTAAAACAACAAATGATTAGCTTTTCGAATTACTTTTGTAAGTTTAGAATTGGTGTCCGAGCAGATTACAATTGCCTTTTAATTTCGACGTGTTTTTTCGTCTAAGAAATATTAGTTGTGTACAAAAACATATCCAATATCAAACACTCCTGATTTGATGCTAGGTTAGGTTAGGTTAGGTTGAGGAGACGTTTAAACGTCTCATGTCCATGGACATACACTTAAGCCAGTGGTTCGGCCTGTTGTGCGCTCCTTATTTGATGCTAACTCATTCTATGCAATAAACAGCGATATTTATATTGCAAATACCTCTAATGCATCTCGTGCTCTCAATCTGTAAGAGAGTGTAGTGTAAAAGCTTGTCTGCCTTGGCAGAGCACATGGCGAACAATAATACACATAGAGAAAAATCAATCACATTCGTGCATAATTCGTGCACATACGGGGATGAAAGTGAACCAACCCCGTATGTGCCGTATTTATGCACGGTGGCGCAAATAAGCCATTTTTGCCTAACGAGATGTATCCTGTCCGCACATTACCTGGAAAGTCGTCAATATATGTTCAGTCAACAAAAATTATTTAGCTTTGATTTTTAAGAAGGTTCGGCCGATATGAGGCCGATATGAGGCTCCCACCGAGCCTGCTGTACGCAATTTGTTTCAAGAACCTAGTGAGACTGGTGGACGACACTCACTGTTCTTGTCGTCGAATGGTGCGTACTAAGGAGAATGTGGTTGCCGTAGCCACATAGAGTGGGCGACCAAGTCCTAGAATACCACCCGTCATGGATTTCTGCAGCTCAATATTTGACGTGCCAACCTGAAGCGAATTTTGCACAAAGACCTCGTATTATTCGCCTTCAGGATCCAATTGCCTCAGCAATTAAAGGCATACCTTTAATTACTTCGTTATCGCGCCTCAGATTGGGTCTTAGAGGCACGAGAAGGACATCGAATTTGCTCAAAAAAATTATCTTTTCTGACGAAGCACATTTTCATATCAGGGACAAAGTTAACTATCAAAACTACCGCATCTGGGGATCGCAAAACTAACACGTGATCGTCACGAAGCCAATGCATCCTCAGAGAAGGACAGTTTGGTGCGTATTCTGGAGCAGTGACATCATCGGCACATTTTCCTTTGAATATACAGCTGGAAACGGTGAGCGATACAGAGGCGTTTTAAACCTTTTTCTATGATCGGGGATTGAAGATATGGACGATTTTTGGTTTCAGCAGGATGGCGAGTAATGCCACAAACCCAGGCCATTATAAATCTTGTACGCGCTAATATCGCTAATCGTTTGGTTATTTTATGCGAACAATCTATTAACGATGCAGCCCCTTAAGGCAAATATGAAGCGAATCGAGTGTAAGATATAGGCCGAAACAGTCAATAAGGTCTTGCACAATTTGGTTGACAATATATGTTTCTTTAAACCAGCCGAGGAATCCCACATGAATGAAATCGTGCTCCTTAAGTACTTGGCATATTTGCCCTTTCGAATAAAAAGGGCAAATATGCGGTGGGCATGGGGCGTGGCCGATTTTGATGAAACTTGGCACGCGTATTTTGTTTATTCAGAAAGTGTATTTATCAACTTTGAAGACTTTTGCTTGGATAGGAAAATATTAATGATTTGGAGTGTATGTGAGGAGGGCGTGGTCGATTTTAATGAAACTTGACAAGCATCGTTTGCTTATTCTAAGAAGTGTATGTACAACATTTGAAGACTTTTGCTTGAACAGGAACATTTTTATGAGAAAAATCGATGTAAACATTTCGTAGAACGTTTCATCCCCGTCCTCTCCATTTTTTGGGGTGTTTTTACCGAGGGATAATATGTTCCACTAAAATATTGGCCTTTATGTTTTCCAATACTGTTTCTAGCGACTACATTTAGTAAATGTTTTTCTAAAATTATAACCTGTCATTTCTCCACGATGAAATTTTCAGGGTTTGTTTACAAATGATACAGGAATATACCTATATTTTTTCTGAATTTTTGGGTTGGTGTTTTCATAGTGAAAAACACAGTAGGTATTCTGGATTTAGGTGAGTTCCTGCCGTTAGGCTTAACCCCACCGAGCTCTAAACACCTGGGAGAATACATGAGTCGACCGTGTTTTGCCCTCCTCCTTGGTTAGGAGCGGAGCCCATCTAAAACTCCTTGCCGTTCTAAGGGTCATGTTTGGTTTGCAATTCCACATCCGAAAACGTTCTCTCCCAGCGATTTTGGTTTCAACCACTGCCACCACGTTGCTCCCAATAGGGTCCTCACCAATAGTCAGTAACCTGTGTTCCGATGGCTTTCCTGACTCCCATGGTACCAGATTAAGTGCTCTGGTCAGACTGAGAAGCCGAAGATACTACCAGTTAGACTCCAGAAAATCTGGGACTGGTGACCAATCTGAGATCACTGTCCAGTCCCCATCCTGAGAATAGATGGGAACTATAGGATTCGTAGATCACCCAGTGAAAAACACAAAAGACAACAACAAATAGTGAAAAATGACACAAAAGAAGACAAATAGAAAATATAAAAAGTTCGTCGGTAGCGGTCAGTAGCGCCGGTGAAAAGCACTTGCAATTACCTTAAAATAAGCCTTCATTCTTTGAATTCTGCCTACTTGTTTTCTCACTACGCCATTTTCAATGTTGCTACACGCTGAAAAAAATCGCTTCTGTAGTATATTGTCCCAAACATATTCGGCTTGAAACATATATATGTTTATGGTACACTCTAAATATATAATATTTGATACACACCAAAATTATATATTTGGGAAGATGTTGTTCTACACAAGTTTTTGTTTACATCCCAATATGTTTTTATTTGGGACTATTATTTCCGAAACAAATATTTATTTGCTTTAAGTATTCAGAAAATGCCTAAATTGTGTTAAATTTTACAGTAATTCAATGTTACATTTTTAATGTTCGTAAAAATAATAAATAATAATAATTGAAATCGTATAATATGGGATCAATATAAATTACTTGGATGAATGACAACCAATGATGGCTTGGAATACTCAGAAATTTTAAATGATTGGTTTAAAACATAAGTTATTGCTGCATTTAGTATCATAACTGGGAGGTTCAAACCAAAAAAAACAACAACAAAAATAAAATTTAAAATTGAAAAATTCAACAAAAGTTTCGAAAATCTTTTTTAAATAAAATATATTTGGAGAAATTCTTAAACAATAATTATATTTGTATTTAAACACATATTTTATTTGAGAATTTTTAGTTTGCAAATATATTTTGTTGTAATATATTAATATATGCGTTTCAAATATATTTTGTTGATTTTCAAATAAAATTTATTTGCTAGGAAATATATAATATTTAAAAATTTGTGTTCCACATATATTTTCTTTCGATTCAAACATATCAAAAAAGGCTATTTTGCCCCGTGTACCTCGGCTTATTTTCTTGATTCTCGCAACTATTAATTGGTCATATCTTTTAAAAAAATTGTCGATTTTTTCGTCTTCTACAAATCAAATATTTTATAGATGGGAATGTAAAAAAGGTGTTCTGTTTTACATGGAATGATCGATATACCTAATTTTCTAGGTGATTTATCTCAAATTTCATAATTGACCATTGTAGATTTGAATTATTTACATTTAACAAATATAGCGTGATCCATTTCGAGATTCCCTACTTTTTTAAAGAAAAAAAAAACACAGGAAATTCAAATTGAATGGGGAATGTTTATTATCATTTGAAAGAACATTCTTTGGCACGTCTCAGATGGTCCATCCGTTGAGTCCAATTTTCGATGACTCATTCGAGCATTTCGACTGGTAACTGGCGAATGACACGCGTGATGTTTTGCTCCAAGGCCTGAATCGAAGCGAGTTTGTCCGCATAAACTTTAGACTTTACACAGGAAAAAGTCTAACGGAGTGATATCGCACGATCTTGGTGGCCAATCGACCGGCCCAAAACGTGAAATTACCTGCTCACCGAAGTGTTCTCTCAATAAATCCATTGATTGATGCGATGTGTGGGAAGTGGCGCCATCTTGTTGAAACCAAATGTCGCCGAGATCACGAGCTTAAATTTCACGCATCAAATAGTCGGTTATCATGGCACATAACGGTCGCCATTGACGGTTACGTTCTCACCGGCATCATTTTTGAAAAAATATAGACCGATGATTCCGGTACGTCCGATCGGGAATCGGTCGGTGAGCAATAT
Source organism: Eudasyphora cyanicolor (assembly GCA_963930755.1). NCBI lineage: Eukaryota > Metazoa > Arthropoda > Insecta > Diptera > Muscidae > Eudasyphora > Eudasyphora cyanicolor. Next base: position 289,770,036 of record OZ005734.1, on the reverse strand, counting down.
TTTAGGTCTTAACGAGACCTAAAATATTGCTCAAAGTCGTGGGTCGATTGGAAAGTGTTTTTTTGGATTTAAAAAAAAATTACTTAGCGCAATTGGCGAACGATTATTTTGATAATAAAACTGAATAATTTGTAAACGTTGTTCAGGCGTAAGTCTTTCCATGATGAAATCCCAAACAATACTGCAAAATAACATGACAGCGTGACACGACTCACACGTGATCTGTCAAAAAAAGACTATTGAAAAAAGTATCTCTACTTAGATCACCCTAAACATACAATTTGGCAACTACTCACCATGTCATTAAGATTTTTATCGCCGCAGGTTCTATTCATCTGTAGGGAAGTGTATATGATTCTTAAATACAATATATGAATTGGCACGTGTCCATAAGGACCCAATATATATAAGTATTTCTTGGTCATTTGTTTTGTACCACTTGTTATTTATATTCTGTTATTTTAATCAAAAAGGCGAACAAAAGAACAAGTAAGAATAAAATACAAAGAATGAAAGATACATTTAGGGTCATTTATCATTTCTAATAGAAAAGTGGAAAGAATATTCCTCAGCTTATTTATTGGAAAAGGACATTCATTCAAACTGAAATGTTGAGTTTCTAAAATATCTCAATATACCATAAACTTTTTAAACCATTGATATATCAAATTATAATTCAAATAAAGGAGATTGCATGTCGATCATTCCATGTCAAACCGAATACCTTTTTTACATTACCATCTCCGATTTCGTTGAAACTTTGTAGGACAGCTAAAACCTAGAAAATATTTGATTTGTAAAAGACGAAAAAATCGTAATTTTTTCAAAATATATGACCAATAGAAAATCAAGAACAAAAAATACCGAGGTAGGAACATTGAAAATGGTGTAGTGTGAAAACGCGTGGTCAGAATGAAGGCTTATTTTAAAGGTATTTTCAAGTGCTTTACGCCGATCGCCTTGGCATTTAACCGCTGCTGACTAAATTTTAATATATTTTTATTTTTCTTCTTCTTTTGTGTTTTTCACTATGAAAACTCCAACCTTAAAATTCAGAGCAAATATAGGCATATTCCTTGATCAATTTTAAACAAACCCTGAAAATTTCAGTGTGGAGAAATAACTGGTTATATTTGTATCCCCTCACCTCAGAGAGGTGGCCATTTTGCACCAAAAATAAACGGGTTATAACTTTAATAATAGTGCGTACAAATACTTGAAATTTTACACAGCTTTTATACTTGTAGTACCTAGAGTCTAGTGAAAAGCGGGTGTTATTAACACGCCCCTTTTTGGTACCTCCCACAAAAATGGACCATTTTGCACCAAAAGTTTTTAACTTTAATACCAGTACATTCTTTAAAGTTATTAAATGCAATTTAAATTAATATTAATTTAATTGAAACAAAAAATAAATGAATTTACAAATATTTTTTGGGACTCAAGTTGAGGGGATTCATAAGTCGGTTTACACGGCTGAACTTTCTTACTTGTTAAAATAACATTTACTAAATGTAGTCGCCCAGCCCAGTAACAGTATATCTGAGGTGGTCAACTTTAAGACCCTGTAGATCCGCCTCTGTATACCATAGGGGGCTAAAATTTAAAACATATATTATCTGCTACCTCTTCTACAAGCATGATAGATTTTGTCGTAATCTGTTATCAGCCGATTTATTTCACGTTTTTCATTCCTTCCACTGTGCGTAGCTTGTGTGAATGGTTATAAGACTATGCAAGACATTTTTTGTCGAAGGGCTGTGTATAATATTTTCTGGTGTAATATGGTGTCCTAAACATGAAGAAAATATTTAAAAAATATTTAAATAAATACTTATGGTAAACTTTTATTTAAAAAAAATTGTCTTTAAAATTCCTATTCTGTAGTTTTTTCGTGCAAATAAATATAGGTTTTTTTATTAAAAAAAAACATTTTTTGTTTAGTAGTTTTAAGGACTAAACTTCTGTTTCCACGTGAAAGTGTAATTTTTAACATTTGTAGTCCTCATAATTTCCTTTAATCTAAAAAGTATCCTGGATTTATCGAACGTATACTTTATAAGTTTTGTTTTAAATATTTTTACATCTTTAGGACACCACATTACACCAGAAAATGTTATACACAGCCCTTCGACAAAAAATTTGTTGCATAGTCTTATATACATAACCATTCACACAAGCTACGCACAGTGGAAGGAATTAAAAAATTAAAATAAATCGGACGTATCTTAACCAGATAACCAAAAACAAATAATAGAAAAACCAGTAAGGAAAGGCAGAAAGTCGGGCGGGGCCGACTATATAATACCATACACCTCCCTAACAATGCGATAAAGGTCATTGCGATAATAATTTGGAATAATTGGTAAGTAGGTAGTAGGAATATATTATCTAACATATATATTCCTAACATATTATCTAATTCTGAGCCGATAATCGCTAAATTAAGCAATATTCGTTCCTAAATTGAGAAACATCTTTCCGGAAAATATTAATGACCGGAAGTAAAGTACAACTTCTATAGCGCTTTGATACCAAATCAGGAGGAACATATATGTATATATATATGGAGGTTATATATAAATCTGAACGGATTTTCCTTGAATACTCATTCATGTAAAAAGAAACTTCTTTCTGTCAAATTTCGTACTGACCGGATATAAAATACAGTCTCTACAGCCCTTACATGTCAAATCGGGGGTAACATATATATGGGGGATATGTCTAAATCTGAACCGATTTTCTCTGAATTTGGAAGTATCCCTTCATATAATAAGAAACCTCTTTGTGTTGATTTTTTTACTGATCGGATATAAAATACAGTTTCTACAGCGCTTACATGTCAAATCGGGGGTAACATATATATGTGGACTATATCTAAATCTCAACCGATTTCCCTCAAATTTGGCAGTATTAATTCATGTAATAAGAAACCTCTTTCTGCCGAATTTCGTACTGATCGAATTAAAAATACACTTTTTACAGCGCTTACATGTAAAATCGGGGGTAACATATATATGGGGGCTATATCTAAATCTGAACCGATTTTCTCCGAATTTGGCAGTATTCCTTCATGTAATAAGAAACCTCTTTCTGCCGAATTTTACACTGAGCGGTTATAAAATAAATTGTTTACGGCGCTTACATATGAAATCGGGGGTAACGTATATATGGGGGCTATATCTAAATCTGAAACGATTTCTTCCAAATTTAACAGTGTTCATTCATATAATAAGATAGCTCTTTCTGCTGAATTTCATACTGATCGGATAAAAAATAAAGTTTTTACAGCCCTTACATGTCAAATCGGGGCTAACATATATATGGGGGCTATATATCAAAATCTTAACCGTTTTTAACCAAATTAAATAGGGATCGTCCTTGGGCAAAAAAAAGATATGTGTAAAGTTTCGTCAAGATCGGGCCATAATAGCGACCTGTACTTTGATTTCAAGAATACATCTACAGACAGACGGACAGACAGACGGACATAGCTAAATCGACTCAGAAAGTGATTACAAGTCGATCGGTATAATAAACAATGGGTCTTTCTCTTCTCCTTTTGGGTGTTACAAACAAATGCACAAAATCATAATACCCTGTACCACAGTGTGGTGTAGGGTATAAAAAAAAATCGCAAAACAAAATTGGTTCCAGCTGTTAGAAGCTAGCATTCTAACGAAGAAAACAATGTCTATTGATTTTTATACCCCCACTATTGTAAACATGGGTATATATCAGATGCTGCGGACCAAAAGTATATACAACACATCGATGGAGTAACCTAAGAGACCCCACAATATTTGGTGGACATACGTTTGCGGCTCTTTTAAGTCATTTGATCAATGCCCGTCAACCTGTCCGTCTGCATGTCTGGTTGGTGCGCACGATAACTTTCGACAGGATTAACAGATTGACTTAAAATGTCAATATTTTGTCTATCTCAGGCTAAGGTCAAAGATGGTCCATGTTAGTCCACTCCTTCGAGTACCTCCTCCACAAAGGGTCAACATTTAGTGAAATATTGATTCTTTGGGTAATTCCAAAGCAAATGAATCAAAAAACAAACATTTTGTAAATGGTTTAAATGAATACAAATGGTTTAAATGAAATATGGCACAATGATTATACAAATGTAATTTTTGTGTTACAGAGCTCCAAAGTTACCTATCTCAAGGGTTATTCCCAAAAATAACCATTTGCTAAATTAGCCTTAACTTCTTAACCGCTTCACCTATTTCGAAGATATTAATACCAATGAAAAGCTCTGCTACTCCTCTTAAATGTTGCGGAATGTTAATATATTTATCTCCTTTGGTTGGAAGGAGGTGAAAATATGGAAAATATCCTAAATCTTTGAATATCCTGAAAAGTGTCAATTAGTATTCTTGATTTTTTTGGTACTAAAAGGTCAAGCTATTATGAACTGACTATGAAAAAGTCAAAATGGAACCTTGATGGACCAAAAAGATATAGCAATTTTATTGAGTCAATATTACAATTTTTCTTGTAAATTTTTATATAGAATTTTAAATTCGTCTGCAGGACTAGTGTAACTTCAAAACGGCTTGACCGATTGATGTAATTTTTATATATATATTATCAATGTGAGTATGCGTAACTGTATCAGGATTCGATGGGTGGCGCTGTATCCAAGTTATTAACAAATTCCTTACCACTGAACACCCTTTATTTATTAAACAGGGTGGCTGATGAAAGCTGCTACCAAAAAAAAATGTAATAACTTTTTTTCTATTTAATGAATCTGGTTAATTTTTTTTTTTGTTTTGCAGATTGATTTTTAGATTTAACAAAATTTGATAACTGGGACACTGAAACAAGAATTTGGATTGTCCGCCGCTATTACGCACTGAAGTCCGTAGTTTCGGCTCAAAGAGAGTATAGGGGCACGTTTGGCGGCAATCCTCCGAGCAGATCGACCATAAAGAGACTTGTTAACAATTTTTCCGAGCATGGGACAGTCAACAGAAGACCCTACCATCGAAACCCTTCAGTTCGGACGGAGGAAATGATCGCTGCTGTAGCTGATGCCATACAAAACATTCCAAGAGTTTCGACAAAAACCTTATCTGCTCAAATGGGTATAAACAGACAGTCATTGCAGTCAATTATGCACAAAGATTTGGAGTTATTCCCATATAAAATTGAAATGGCCAACAAAGTGAACTCAGCAGACTTCCCGATTCGCTTGGAATTTTGCCACAAGATGCTTCAAATGGTGGAAGAGGACGGAAACATGTTGAACTGTCTTTTCATGTCTGACGAGGCCCATTTCGATTTAAACGGCAACATAAACAAACAAAATTGTCGAATATGGAGTGCTTCCAACCCACAGATACTCCATGAGACGGAATTGCCTCCACTTCGTGTCACAGTGTGGTGTGCAGTTTCATCACGCTGCATTGTCGGGCCCTACTTCTTCGAAGAAAACGGTCACACCGTTACAGTTACTGGAGGCCGTTACTTGAGCATGTTGAGAGAGTTTTTCTATCCAGAATTACGCCGACTGAGAATTTCTTTCAACTCTGTGTGGTGCAACTCCTCACATAGCCCGGCCTGTTATGACAGAATTGCGGCGAAAATTTCCCAATAAGCTCATATCCATAAGCTCCACATTCCGTTGGCCCCCAGGTCACCTGACCTTACTGCACCTGACTTTTTCTTGTGGGGTTATTGCAAACAGGAAGTCTGCAAAGCAAAACGAACAAATTTGAATGAATTAAAGCAATCCATTCGAGAAACAATTGCGGCTATTCCCGTCTCAATTCTCCAAGCAGTAATGAACAACTTTTTGGTAAGATGCCGCACATGCATCAACGAGCAGGGGGGGGGGCATTTAAATTACATTATTTTTAAAACTAATTAAGCTATATTTAATTAAATTTAATGAGCTTTAATAAATAAAAGAAAACTCAATTCCATACACTGAAAAAAAAAGTTATTTGAGTTTCTTAATGTAGCAATATTCATCAGCCACCCTGTACAAAAATTACACTTGTTATCTGTACTTGATCAGAGAATTGAAGTGATTTATTTTAATTTAGCTGTGAGTGTATTTTTGGTTTTTATGTTTCCCCCAAATGGGCTGTCTTTCAACATAGGGCGAGAGTTTCTAAGTAACACACATAAATTATCAAAAACCCAAAACAGAACTTGAAAAAATTTAAAACAATCAATAAAAATGATTTATATGTTTTTCAGCCTCAAGTGTACGACTATAAATAGTATTACTCGCACTTTCATAATTGTAAAGTCCTCCAAATCTCATCAATCCAAAGCGTCTAACATTCCATTTTGATTCGACTTGACGGTCAGTGGTGTCCTTGACCACCACTAAACGAGTTGATGTGTTAATATTTACACCACATCCATGGCCCACTGAGTGTGGTGCTCGATAAGATTCCATTCCATGGGTTGTGTAGGTTTTGTGCCGAGGGTGTGATGGGGCGTTGCCGATCTGAAGTTTAGAAATTATTTTCATTTTCCTTGATGGCTCTCAACACAAATTGACAGTTCAATTTTCTTGGTTTATTTTCTTGTGTTCAATCACAGCCATAAACTTATGGATGATAAATATACTTCGAGGAGCAATTGGTTGACCATCACTCTGATACTAGTCGTAGCTTAGAGTCAAGAAGAAAATGGGCAGATTTTCAAACAAATACAGAAAAAGGAAAGACCTTTTATTACAGACATGATTGACGGAAAGTTCTTCCACTCACGAAAGGTGCAGTTGAGTAAACCGACTAAAGATTTGTTGAAGATTTATTGGGAATTTTGCAATCAAACTATGCAGCAAAATGTTTCTTTTTTTGTTGCTTAGACCTAAAGACTTGTTTTTGTGTAGAATGAAGTACATATACATAAGTATATCAAAATGTAATATCAAAACCAAAAATGTTTTTATTGTAAAGTTTTTTTTAATTCGATTTTACATGGAAGGTGCATCTGGTATTTTGACTATATTTGGTCCAGGGTATTATGAGTTTGTGCATTTGTTTCTAACGCCCAAGAGGAGAAGAGATAAACACATCTTATATTATACCTAAAGTGACGATCCATCCCGCTTCTTGCATTCGGATCCCGCCAAAAATTTAAGCCAGTCCCGCCTTTTTAAAAATTTTAAATTGTTTCATTATAATGACTTTAACTCATATTAGTTTACGTATTTAACTTTCTGCAAATTCATGCTTTATTACTTATTAACTGTTAGTTTGTGTGAATGCAAAAATACAACGCTGTATACTGATTTGGTTGCAATATGTTGAAAATAGTTCAACATTTCAAGAAAAATGTTGTCCCCTTTAATTCTATTATAGAAATCCTAGAATATGCACTATGTTTGCCAGGTACGTCAGCTCCTGTGAAACGTATTTTTCATTGGTAAATAAGATATGACCAGAAGAAAAATCTCGCTTATCTATAGAAACATGAATATTTTTATTTATTTGTTTTTCAGGGAAAATACATAATTTTTTGTATAATTTTCTGTATATATAGATTTCTATGAAATCTATATATCTATATATAAATAAGTTAGATTTTCTTTGTAATTGATGTTCCTTGTAATGCGTGAACCGAATTTGTTTCTGTAAATTTCCCATGAAGGGTTACGTCAATGGCAAGGTTTTTATGTATACGAGGTATGTTCAAAAAATATTGCGAATTTTTAATTTGATTTTTGATATTTTTGTAGCGTTATGTTGCTACTCATGTCCCTTACTTATGCTGACAAGGTCGGCCATTTTGAATGTTTAGTTAATTTTTGACAGCTGTTGTGTTTGGATGTGTTTTAATTTGTCTTCGATTTTTATCTAAAGGGTCTGCCAAATAACTTTTTTTTGAAAATGCTATAAAAAAAACTACTGAATATTTTCTCAAATTTCTTTTTTTATTTGAAAGTACAATCCTTCCGGTTAATAATGGAAAAAAATTTCATTCAAACGGCTGCCTCGGCTGGCCATGCAGTAGCCTACAAGATCGGTCCAATTTTTAAGCACATTATCGATTGTGTGCAGCTGTATTTCACCAATGGCTTCACGAATATTGTCCTTTAAATCGTCAATTGTCTCTGGCTTGTCGGCGTAACACTTATCTTTGAGGGCACCCCACAAATAATAGTCCAACGGTGGAGGCAAAACGACATCAGCTCTGCGGCTGATAATGCGATCTTCAAAAACAGGGCGCAAAACGTCGAGTGTAGCTTCGGCTGTGTGGCACGTAGCGCCGTCCTGTTGAAACCAAATGTTGCCAATATCCTCCTCTTAAATTGTTGTGAACAAAAATTCGTTCAACATGGCCCGATAACGATCGCCATTGACTGTAACGGCCACTCCTTGCTCATTTTCCAATTATGCCTCAGGACCAAAATCCGAACCAAACACTGACTCGTCTTGGGTGTATCGGCTTTTCAATGTATGCGTGTGAGGGTTTTCTGTGCCCCAAATGCGACAATTTTGCTTGTTTACATACCCGCCAAGATCAAAATGAGCTTCATCTGAAAAGATGATTTTTTTTTTGGCAAAATCGGAAATAGTAATGTCGCAATATTTCCCAGCGTTGTTCAAGCGTATACACAACCATATTCGTTCAGCGGAAGGATAAAACTAATCATCTGTCAAATCATACATGAGCTAAGTGTTATCATTCACGAAATAAGCACTAGTTGAAAAAAAAAACGTTAGACTGCGGACCCTGTATTTATAAACGCGTTTGTATGTTTATTTCTATTTCTTTGTGCATAACTGCTAAGAACTTTTGTAGTTAAATAAATTTCGTAGATATTTTTTAGTTGTAGAAATGATTTTAGAATATTTAATGAAAGTTCTTGGTTATGGAAAAAAATATTCATGAACTTTTTCGTAGAAAATTATAAATAATTTCTTAGAAACTTTTTAAGTATTTCTAGAATATTTTTTTATTTATTTATATGAATTACAATACAAAGTAAACTTATATTCTTATTTTAGGGTCCATACGTACAAAGACCATGTGGCTAGACATGAGCCTGGGAATTGAACCCACAGCCCCTAAACTCATAGTCACTTACTACATGCTGAAAAAATCGCTCCTTGTTGGGGTTGTGAATGGAATATTTTCTTATAACCTACTTTACTTACTTATTACAGAACATTAGTTCCTGAAGCCGAACGTAGAATAGATTTCCAAGCGCTTCGATCTTCTGCGCTTCTTCTCCAATTTGTGACACAAAGTTTCGAGATGTCTTCCTCCACCTGATCTTTCCATCGGAGTTTTGGCCTTCCCCTTCTGCGTGAACCGTCATCAGGTTCGTATTGAAATGACTTTTTTGCTGGAGCATCTTCATTCATTCTCACCACATGACCTAGCCAACGTAATCGCTGTAATTTAATACGCTTAACTATGTCAATGTCGGCAAATAGCTCGTGGTTCAGACGACACCGATATTCTCCGTCAACGCAGATTGGTCCATAGATTTTACGAAGAATTTTTCTCTCGAATACTCCAAGTACTGCCTCGTCTGCTTTCGCAAGTACCCATGCTTCAGAACCATATAACAGCACGGGTAGTATCAGCGACTTGTAAAGTGTGATTTTTGCTTGTCGAGAGATGGCTTTGTTCTTGAACTGCTTACATAGTCCGAAGTAGCATCTATTAGCCAGGATTGTTCTTCGTTTTATCTCAAAACTGATGTTGTTTGTTTTGTTTATGGCGGTACCGAGGTAGTTAAAGTCGCTGACAATCTCAAAGTTGTGGTTTTTAACTTCCACTGTTCGTCGGAGTCTGCTGGAAGTTTTGGTGGTAGATACCATCAACTTGGTCTTATCGGCGTTTACTGCCAGACCCACTTTGGCAGATTCCTTTTCGATTTTTTCAAAGGTGGCAGTTACTGCTCGCAATGTTCGACCCATGATGTCGATATCGTCGGCATAGGCGAGCAGCATGTGTTGTTTCGTGAATAGCGTGCCAGTCCTATTCACATCTGCGTCTCGCATAACCTTTTCCAGCAGGATGTTTAAAAGGTCACACGACAGACTATCTCCTTGCTGAAACCTCGTTTGGTACTGAACGGCTCGGAGAGGTTCTTTCCTATTTTAACTGAGGATCGCGTATCAGTTAATGTCATCCTGCAAAGCCGTATTAGTTTTGCAGGGACACCAAACTCAGACATGGCTTGAAACACCTTTGTTCGTATAGGGCTGTCGAAAGCGGCCTTGTAGTCGACAAATAGATGGTAAGTGTCGATTTGTTTTTCTTGGGTCTTTTCCAGGATTTGGCGTAGTGTGAATATCTGGTCAATGGTGGATTTGCCCGGTCTAAAGCCGCATTGATATGGCTCAATTATCTCATCGACTTTAGTTTCTTATAACCTACAGCAACAACAATTATTTCAGAGTTCTTTAAAATTACATTTAAATATTTATGTACCTAAATACTTTTTATGAATGCGATATTCGCGGCGAAAGTTCCGTTGCGGACGTTACAAAAAATGAAAGTAGGTTTTCAGGTTAACGTGAATTTGCTTGATTTTTAGCTATGTCTGCACAGTAATCAGAAAAATCGTAATACATTAAAGAGGAATATTTAAGGATATTAAAATAGCTCTTATTAGCAAAAACACTTCATGGTTTATCCAAAAATTACAAATTCGTCTCTGTTGCGGACGTTACACATCAATTTCACCATGTGAAAACGACAATTTTCTGCAGAAATTTGTATATAAGCATAATGTTATAATTTATATGTTATAGAATCCGCTGAACGTGTCATTTCAATGGTGAGATCATTATTATGTACCGCAAAATAATGTTTTTATTACAGACCTAGAATTTTTTTATATTTTTGGGATTTACCCATATCAAAAATGGCGATTTTCCCCGTTTAGGGCGCTCATAATGTTTTTATATCTTTCTACTTATAGAAAATTCCCGGTCTTCTATTTATTGGTAGATATTTAGGAAATTTTATATTTGAATTTTCCAAATTCCATAAAAAAATATTTTGAGAAAACAACATTTTTTCCATAGAAAAATTCTTAAGCATTTTTAGTTTATGAAATATTTTGCAAAAAAAAAAATGTATTTGTGGAAGATTTCATATATATTTTTTTTGTATTTATAGATGATATTTACATTTTTTTTTAGAAAATGTATATTTGTGTGTTTTGGCAATGTTTGTGGGTATGTGGTAATATTTGTATCTTTCTCAGGCAGTTAGTTACAATTTAGAGACATCTTTTTTTCTCTAATGACTTTTATGCACAGAAAATTACAGTTTTGGTGAAATTTTCCCCTTCGGATTATTCAGCTGAAATTTCTGCACTTATTTAAAGTTTTGTACAATTTTGGAAAATTTCATTTTCATTTCAGGCTTATTAAAAGCTCTATTGTAATATTACAAAAAAAAAGTAATTAATTCCCTCCTTTATTGTAATGCAATTTATTCCCCAGGCTATGTAACATCTATTCACGCAAACAAAGACATTCTCCTTCCGTATTGTGATATAAATAATGATTTATGAAATTGTGCCATGACTATATCCAAAACAAATGAGATGTACACAAGAATGATTGACATTTTTATTAAAATAAAAAAATATATATTCATTTTATCTTAAGAATACGAACAAGACAGTAAAGTAAAATTAATTAAAATTAGATAGGAAGGAAACACATAGCTCTAAATGCTAAGTAATTTAAATGCTAAATGCAACAATTGACGGACATAGGAAATTTATTAGAAAAATTAATAAATTTCACATCTCTTCTGGGGATTCATAGGGGAGCCCAGTGGGCATTTGAATACTTTGGCAAATTCTGGGAAATTTACCAGTGGGCCAACAACCCGATATTTCGCTGGGGCATGAATGTCCAGCAAAGAGACTTTGTCCTTCATCACATTGTCCACATCGACACAAAAGAATTGAGCAAAACTGAGGAAAAATAATTTCTTATTGTTATGTTTCATATTGGGTAAGAGTTCGTCCATAGATTCCAAGGAGTTTTGATTCAACCAACGAATATAGGCTTTATAGGCCAATTGTATGGCTCCATTGTCGGCAATATTTTCGGCCTGCATATCCGACATGGGTAGGTATCTGCCATTGTAACGGAAATGGGCATATTGATTTTTAAAACAGGCTTTTTTGTGCTTGAAAGCTTTGTAGGAGGGCTCATCCCACCATTGTGTTAGCACGGTGCCATTGACATCGTGCTGCATGGTGCCAATATCATCAAACCCATGGATCAGTTCATGGGCCAGCAGGAAGCCTAGAGTGCCAAACTTCAAGGCTTGCGGATAGTTAATGGACCACAAGTAATTGGGTTGCAGCAGAGAAACGGGAATTATGATGAGATTTTCGGAGTTAATAAAGGCCGGCGAGTAGCCCAATTGATGAATGGGTTGATCCATTTGTCCCGGATGACTGAGGCGTTCCAAGAATTTAATAACCCGAAAATTATTCAATGCTTTCTTATTCGCAACATAGTTGTCTTCGCTGATTATGAGATGCTGATATTCCTGGCTAAAATTACGATTTTCATAGGAATTAATTATGAGCTGTAGGCGTTCCAATTTCTCCAAAGCCAATTTACGGCTATTCTCGCTAAGCCAATCCATGCGAGAGCTCTCCATTTGTTGGCGGAAAGTCTGAGTGATTTTGTGCCAAATTGTTAAGATATCGTTTTGCAAATTAGCGGTATCAAAACTCTTGAAAATCATACTATCAAGAATATGATTGAAATATTTTTTGATTTTCTCCAGGCAAACATCTTCCAGGTCGAGGAACGAACGATCATAACCCATGAAAAAGGGCTCCACCAATTGATACATAATATAATTTGCCACTTGCGATTTGGGGGTGCGTACCAGTACTTCCTTCAGGATCTGATGGTAATGAGGACTATAATCATAGCAGGTCACATTTAGAGGGTAACCCAAAATGGTTTCCAAGAATTTCAAAAAATTCATATTTTCTCCATACAGAGTTGCCAATTCTTGGGGTGTCCTTTTTATTGCGGCAGCTCTCAGAGTCTTGTCTGTATGCAAATCAGTTAAGCCCTCCGCCAATTGCATTTCGAAATCCAGTATCTCTTTGGCTGTCACTTCCGCTCTTTCCTCGGAAAGTCCTAGAAAATCTTCAAGGTTTTTTTGTATAACCTCGCGGTACTCGTCTCTCACATCTTGTGTGGCTATACCCTTGTAAACACTTTTGGTGCGCAGCTTCAAAATCGGTTGTCCCACAAACAGAGCATGTAAAGTTTTATTATCGAAATCGGGTCTCAAAGATAACTGTATAATTATATCGAAACCATACCGGTGTTGTATGGCTCCCAACAAGGGCAACACCTCAAAGTCTTCCTCTTGCTCCCACTTTTCCTCCGGTTCCAACAAGGCGGGCATAGCTCCAAATTCCCCTATAATTTCCTTCATTTGCTGCACCACTTTATCCTTCTTGGCAAAACTCACGTGACGACAAGACCTGTAGAAATCTTTCATTTTTTTCACCACTTCCGTATTAGGATCATTGGGCTTTTCTTCCGACATTTCCTCCTCATCCAGTTCCCGGCCCCAGTCTTCTTTCAAAAGTCTCAGCTGTTTTTGTTTATAAGTCGCCTCCAATAAATCAAATATCGATGTCTTACGATTGGGCGTAGTTTCGGCTGGGTTAAGGCGTGGCCAATTGCCACAAGCATACTCGTAGAAATTCTCACATACTTCCTCGTCGTCATTCATAAAATTGCGCATTTCTGCCGATTTAGCGCGTCGCATTATTTGCGCCACATACTCGGAATCGCTATTTTGCGATATGAGAGTATCTTCGTATTCCGCTCGAGCGGTCGGCGAACTGAGGACAAAGTCCGGCAGGTGAATCATTTGCAGGCTAAGCAACAAAAGTTGCCAATTAGCGAAGCTTTTACAAAATTTCCAATACATTTTTCGTTTAAATTTTAACGTATTTTACGAAAATAAACCGATAACCGACACAATCAATATCATTCACTTGCGCTACGCACTGCGCTCCAAGTACAACTGTCGTTTCTTAGTTTTTTTATGTCTATGTGCAAATCGACGGCTAGTCAGTCGGTCGGTTGGTCACTTACTCACTGCTCATGCAGATCCGGCTGATCGGACTCTCCGCTTCTCTGTACAAGTGATCTTTTACGGATCGCTTTGTTGATGTTGTTGTTTCTATTCGCCGTTGCTGTAGTCCAGTTCAAAAAGTTATCAAATTATTTCGTAAAATAGTGTTTGAGTAAAGTTTATGTTGCCAGGGTTGCCGAATATAACAATTATATACTGCATGAAAACAATTATATGGTGGATGAAATGGAATGGAAAACCAGGACATGTAATAGTAATAGTAATGCGGTAAATCGAAAGAAATTGTCATTTTGCAGGATAAATGGAAGGTTTCGGAATGTTCACTTCAGAAAGCAAAACATGGATCGACATGGCATTTTGTAGCAAATTCTTTTAATCCCCCGTCATGTTCCGATAGTTACAAAAGTAGCACATGTATCTGGCCAGACACACTATGTATTTCAATACACTTATATGAAAAATATGGTATTTTAGTGATAATATTTCATTGTTATATTGTTATCACGCAAGGCAGATATACATATATTTTTTATTTAAAAAAAAAAGAAAAACGAGGAAAATGAGATGAAATGAAGGGCAAATATTATATTAATCAAATTTACATTTAGTGTTGGCTGAACTGTTTGCTGATGTGAATAATGTTCATTCGCTTTTGTTCATTCGGTTTTCCCAGCTACAACCATGCAGAGTGTATATAAAATCCCGTTTCAGTTGATTTTAAATGCAAATAGAGTGCATTATTCTTCATACAAAATATGTGCGTATCTGGCCAGACACATGTGCTACGTATGTGATGTGTAGATGAAAAAATCCACATAAATTGTTTTGTTATATTTTATTTAAATGTGTTTTTTCATAAAACGACAAATATTTGTAGAGGGTACCTGAAGACTCAAACCCCTAGCTAAATTATAAAATGTCTGGCCAGATACATGTGTTTTTCAGAAAAATTTCTGAAGCTGAACTATCAGCTTATACATCAGATAAAGATTGTTTATATAAATTTAATTTTGTGAAATATAGCTTTAATAGCGCTAAAAGGCCAGATCGGAAGGTACATATATATGGAGGCTACATCTAAATCTAAATGATTTTCCTCAAATTCGGCAATGCGGAATCCTGTATCAAGAAAGTACACCCTGCTAAATTTCAAAATGATAGAGTGTGATATACAGCTTCCACAGCGCTAAAAGGCCAAATTGGAAGGAGCAGTCCATTTGTAGAGTTTTAAATAACACAATTTTTTTCCCCGAGACCTAAAAGCTGTTTTTTTGTGTAGATTGTGTCATACTATGTAAAATGTAAAATGCCATATTTGAAGTAAAGAGTGATTTTTAAGAGCTTTCGGATTTGATTTAAAAAAACTCATAAAGTTTAGAGAAATATATGATACCTTTATGTTGGGTTTGTAGCAGCTTGGAGACGCTGGGTTGATAATCCTTAAGTCTATTTCTATTACAGACTTCGTTCCGGCATATGTCCGATTATCACGGGAGCCTTATGTTGTTTTCATCTACTCAATGTTGTCCGGTTGTAAATTAACATTTGTCTGTTAATTTCAGGGAATGGATGTTATTTGAGTGTTACCGTTTCTATTATCCACTAGAAGCGCTGCATTTTTGTTAATACTCGTAGTCGTCATGGTGTTATGTCTATTTTTAAGCTTCCCTGTTGACTTGGGCGATCAGACGTTGTTGTAGTGATAGTGTGTCCGGTGAGTTATTTTAGCTGCAGAAAGCGAATTATGGTGAAAACATGAAAATCTTGATGTTAAATCTACCAGAGCCCTGGCTGGGAATCGAACCCACAACGCAGAAGAATTTTGGCATTTCTTTCCAGTGCGTCAACCGTGGCGGGCTTGTTCCTATCATAGCCCCACAAAAAATAATCTAAAGTTAAATCGCACGATCTAGGCGGCCAATTGACCGGCACCAAACCTGAAATAAGCTGTTCACCGAACTCGCCTCACAACAGGGCCATTGTTTCGCGTGCTGTGTGTCATGTGGAACCGTCTTGTTAAAAACATATATCAGCCAAATGCAGCTCTTCCATTGTGGGCAAAAAAAAGTTTGTAATCATCGCACGGTAGCGCTCGCCATTCACAGTAACGTTACTGCCTTCGTCGTCTTTGAAGAAGTACGGTCCAATGATGATGATAATGGGCCGGTCATTATCCACACCAAACAGTCCATTTTTCGGGATGCAAAGGCAGTTTGGGCAATGATTTTGGCTGCTCTTCACATTAAATGCGACAATTGTGTTTGTTCACGTGTCCATTCAATCAAAAATGAGCTCCGTCGCTGAACATAGTTTTCAGATAAAAAAGTGGAACTTGATAATATGGATTTTGATAATAAAATGCAATAATCTGCAAGCGTTGTTCGTTTGTAAGTCGTTTCATGGTTAAATTATAGACCAAACTGAACATGTTTGACAGCTGAGGAGCCAAAAAGAAAGTTGCCAAAAATCACCCAAAGTTGCCCAAAATTAGCCGATCTAGTTAAAAAAAATTACTTTCGTGAAAAGTGTAAACCTTCTAAAACATATGATTAAGTTCCAAGGTGACACGTTTTTTAGTTTTTTGTGCAATCAAAAGTAAACGATCTTAGTGAATTTGTAAAAATGAAAAAAATGGTCACCGGTATGTTATAAAGGGTGTTTTCTTAGACGTGTGGTTTTCAAGAAGAAATAAAATAAAATAAAAGGCCCCGAATATTCTCTTCTAAGGTGTCAATCGTGTCGGGCTTATCTGCGTAGACAAGCGATTTCAGCTTAGATCGCACGATCCTGGATGCCACGTTACAGGCCCACGACGCGAGATAATAGCCCTTATTCCAGTTGGCGTCGTCACGTCGTCACATCATTTTCGTCATATCTATGAAGTCATCTTTACGCCAAAACTAATGTTTTTGGTATCCATGAACTAACAAAAACCCTTTTTATAACTTTAAAATATTTAAAAAAATTTATGAAGTCGTCAATCTAAACAGTGTCGACTAAGAATCGACGTCGACGACGCCAACTGGAATAAGGGCAAATGCGACCACCAAAAGTTTCTTCAATAAATTGATTGTTTCGTTGGCTGTATGGCATGTAGCACAGTCTTGTTGGAACCAAAGGTCGTCTACATCAACATCCTCCAATTCAGGCCCATTGACTGTAGTATTACGACCGGCATCATTTTTGAAGAAATGTGGACCAATGATTCCCTCTGCCCATAGAGCACACCAATCAGTGATTTTTTGTGGATGTAACGGCGTCTGAACAATGGCATGTGGATTATCATTATTCCAAATGCGATTTTGTTTACTAACGTACTCATTCATCCAAAAGTGAGCTTCATCCCTAAACAAAATTTTCTTGTAAAAATCGGGATCGGGAAACCACTATTTTGGCAATAAAATTGAACGATTTGCAAACGTAAGTCCGGAGTAAGTCTATTCATTATGAAATGGCACACCAAACTGAGCAAAAATCAAGTGACAGCTGTCAAAAAGACCAACTCCGAAAAAAGTATTGTCAGATTGAAAACCACACGTCTAAAAAACAAACTTACAATACTTTCATTTGACAACCAATATTAAAACCGATATAGATTCTACTTTAGGGGTGCTGCAACGAGTTGTTTACAACTATACAATTTTGGGTGGCAGAGTCTAACCGGGTCGTACGAGGTGCCAAGACAAACACCTCAATTGGTCGGTGTCCACGCCAGAAATTTTAGAAAAAATCACAGAATGGTGTTGAATGACCGTCGGTTGAAGGTTCGCGAGCTACCTGAAGTCATTGACATTGCAAAGTGCTATACATCGCATATTGACGAAAAAATTGATGATTAAAAAGCTGTGTGCAAGATGGGTGCCCCGTTTACTCACAATCAAGACTGTGCACCAGTTCGCACATCCAGTATTGCGATGAAAAAAATCTGAATTAAAGTTCGATTATGAAAAGATTTGCCAGCAATTAAGAGGTGAGCGTTGCGGTTTATGGCTATTTGCAGGAGCTAGAGAGTTCTTACTCTAAACAGGGTATGGAAGCTATTGATAATCGCTGGAAAAGTGTATCGAGCTAAAAGGAGATTATGTTGAGAAATAAAGAAAAATGTTCCCAAATTTTTTGTGTGTTTCTTTGTTAGGGCGGCTAATTTTGGGGCGCCCTCGTAGGTGTATATGGTGACTTTATCTAAAACTGAATAGATTATCTTAAAATGTGGCAGGGTTTATTGTCGGCGCAAACAACATTTCTGTATCAAATGCCCAATTGGGATGCACATTGGCAGGGGTATTTACTGCCTCATAGAAATTCTCTGTGCTAAGTTTCATAAATATATACCAGAAAAGATCGCATACCGCTTAAATACCAAATCGGCATGTGTATATATATATATATATATATAAATCTGAACTCGGTCCTTGATGCAAGAAAGTACTCTGAACCAAATTTCGTCAAGATTGGAGTAAAATTGCTACCAGTACAAACTTAAGATGGTCGAAAGGACGGACGGATATATATGGCTACAATCGTTTCGAATCCGCTAGTGAGTCTGAGTCGATCGGTATACATTAAGGTGGGGCCAGCTTCAATATTTTGGGGCGTTACAAACATCTACGCCAAAAACAAACTTATAATACACTGTAGCACAGAGTGGTGTAAGGTATAACAAGTAAGCAAGTTCAGTCCGTCAACTATTAAATTATTATCAATTTAAATTGCATTTAATAACTTTAAAGTATGTACTGGTATTAAAGTTATAAGCTTTTGGTCAATTTGTGTGGAAGGTACATGGGCATGTCCATGACGCCCATTTTTCATAGGACTGGAGGTACTATAAAAGCATTACACTGTACAAAATTTCAAGTATATGTATGCACTGGTATTAAAGTTATCAGCTGTTTACTTTTGGTGCAAAATGGTCCATTTGTGTGGGAGGTAACAAAAGGGGCGTGGCTCATGCCCAACCCATTTTTCTCGAGGTGATAGCTACTAATAAACTAATACTTCTGTTCGGATTTTTTGAAGATTTTAATAAGTAGTATAGAAATTATTAAAGAATTAACTTTTCACTAAATGTTAACCCTTTTTGGGGAGGCACGAGAAATGGTAGACCAATATGGCCCATCTTCGAACTTAGTCGGAGATAGAGAAAAATATTACGGGGCGTACCAACCAACACACGCAAAGAAAAAATTCGTTTTTGCGAAACGAAATATTAGACAATTTTCGTTTGCCGGAACTGAAATTTCGTTTGTTGTGACAGAAACTTATTTCGCGTAAGCAATTGTTTGTTCTGACCAAAAGAATTTCAGTCGTCGTAAACGAGAATTGTAGTTGTCTAATATTTTGTTTCACAGAAACGAATTTTTCTTTGCATGCAGAGAGATGCACAGACAGACAGACAGACGGATATTGCTCCAATGACTTAAAATGACCCAAAACTGGTTTTCGCCTAACATACTTAGGGTATTAGGTCACTCGTTCGATGTGTTACACTGTTGGCTCGTGGAAAATGATATATACCCATGTCTCTAAGGTGAGGGGACAAAAAGAGAATTTTTTGCATTTCCCTTGCTTTTAAAGAATGGTTCATAACTTTAACATTCATTTTAGATACGAGTTTACATTGTTTTCTTCGTTAGCATTCTAGCTTTTAAAAAATGGACTAAAATATTTTTTCACCGATTTTTTTTCGTGCCTGCGAAAAACTATTTTTTAAAAAAAAAACTTTTTGTTAAGGTTTATTTCCAACATTTGTAGCCCTCATAAGTTCCTTAAATTAAACGAGTATCCCGGGTTTATACTTCAAAAATATGGTCCACATACTAAATCCATGAAAATTGTAATTAAAAAAAATTTGCAAAATTTTTTTTTAAATATTTTTTCGTGCTTAGGATACTAATTTACATCAGAAAATGTTATGCACAGCCTTTTGGGAAAATGTTTGTTAACTAGTGCTACATATTAATGCCCATAATCACGTTATGTAATGAAAAATGTGGGCTTTCACTTCATTTGTAACAAGGTGCAACAATGAAAAAATACACAGATTTGACAGTTTAGGTTCGATTCTACTACCAAAGGGTAGTATAACCCTATACTCTGTTTGGCGAAATTGGTGACCAATTTTTTTTATGGGCATCCAAAGTATCTGAAAAACAGTGGGTCCCTCGAAAATGGTGTCATCAGTATTTGTCCAATAACTAATTCAGACTTGGTGATACCGCTTAACTATATTTAACAATAATGTAACTAGGAATAGGCTGGACAAAGTTTCTTAACATTTTATGCAAATTTTTTCCAGTACTTTTTTTAAAAAGTGAAGGAAAATTTTTTTTTTAACTTTTTTCAGTATAAGTTTCAGGAACTCATGACTTACAATGTTTGGCAAAATTGTAGCCAACGTAAACTTTTGTGGACATAGCAATCTGAACGGGTCTAGGCACCCTAAATAGCTCAAAATTGTACCCCAAAAGTTTTAGAATTCCACTATTATGTAACAAAAATATTTTTTTAGTGTAGGGTATATTCAGCATCTTTCTAGACAATATTTAGGCCAATATGTTTGTGGAACATATTAACCCTCTAGCTCCCCCACATAACTGTTATTTTTGGCCCCATTTTAGCAAATGGTAAAAAAAAACACGCCTAAAATGTGGAGGGCGGGGATGAAATGTTCTAGAAAAATGTTGGCCATAAAATTTTATTATATGTGCCAGAACACACGAAAACCCAAAACTTAACACAAACACCAAAAAAAGGACAAATTCCTGTTCGTGCAGCAATGTTTGTCATACGATCTAGTAGTCGAAGCAATAACGATTCCAGTAAAGAGCGTTTTTGACTGGAATTTGACCGTTTTTTGGTTTTTGTGTTAAGTTTCTGGCTTTGGGGTGTTTTTTCCGATTTGTTAAAATGGGGCCAAAAATGTTCCGATTTGCGTTGGCTAAAATTTTGCCAAACATTGTTAGTGAAAAATTACGAGTCCCTGAAAGTTATGCTGAAAAAAGTGAACAAAATATTATTTTTCCTTCAATTTTTCAAAAAAAAGTACCGGAAAATGTTTTTTCGCATAAAATGTTAAGAAACTATGTTCGCCACATTCTTACCTACGTTATCACCAAGTCTGAATTAGTTGTTGGACAAAAACCGATGGCACCTTTTTCGGGGGTCCCACTGATTTTCAGAAACTTTGGAGGCCCATTAAAAAAAATGGTCACCAATTTTGCCAAACCGAGTATAGGGTTTACTACCCTTTGGTAGTAGAATAGAACATATACTGTCAAGTTCTTGTATTTTTCAAAAAGTGTTCATTTGTTGCATAGTGTAATTAGGGGTGCATTTTACTGGGGCCCAACTGCTACTGAAACTACATTGACATTTTAAAGTAGTTCGATTCGGATAAAAACCGGCTAAGTTTGGTTCAGTTTACATTCCTAGTACATTAGCTAGTGAGAATAGTAATCGTATCACATGTGTCGTAAAAAAATTTCAATAATTTCATCAGCTTAGGAAGTGCATTAATGTTATCGACATTCCTGGAAATAAAAAATTATTATTGGTCGTGGCAACATTGACGGCACTTATCATTGTTTATTTTATTTTCGAGAGAGAGACAGAGAAATATTTCGCAATAGTTTACAAGTCTGGCACAGTCTTACAATATGAATGAATTTCATTTGATGTAAAGATTTGTTTATAATGAGTGGGATTTTCTTAGTAAACATATTTCGGCGAGTACATTTGAGCTCAGTTCACGATACACATTTAAAATGCAAACAAACTGGTAATGTGTTTAGAAATTTTAGCGTTTGTTCGAGTACATTCATTCATACACTGATAGAAAAATGTTGGTGGCCGGAATGAATGTTTCATTTTCAATTTTCGTTCCACAAAGCAATTTTGTTTTAAAAAATTATTTTTATTTATTTATTTTATAATTTCCTTTCTCACAAAATAAGCCTTCTAATAGAGTAATATAAAACAACTTAAAAATTTCACTCTTGAAATTTTTTTATACCCTCCACCATAGAATATTAATGTTACAATGTTTAATGTTCCGTTTGTAACACCTCTAAATATTCATCAAATTAGTTAGTACAAGGTGGCGCAAAAGTAATCCTCCTATCAGAAAATGCTATACATTTTTCGATTGGCCCCTAATGTCAGTTCTGTTTTGACATTTGTGTAGTAAACACATGCGAAATACACGTTAATAAACAATGTTACGCTACACTGCTCCAGAACGCGGAATATTGCTGACTATTTATTTGACCAATAATCGGTCGGTGACTTTGGCACAACGTGAATTTCGTCGCAGATTTCCTGGCCGTCCAACGCCTACTGGTGAAACACTGCGACGTTTAGCCGCTCGCCTCGAAGAGACTGGCACAACACGAGATGCTGCCAGGCGTGGCAGACCCCGGAGTAACCGTTCTGCAGAGAATATTGATGCTGTAGCCGAGGATGTCATGGAAGCGCCGTCGACATCGACCAGACGACGTGCCACGCAAATGGGTATCAGTCGACGGTCTCTACAGCGAATTTTGGTACAAGATTTGAAGATGTTTCCGTACAAAGTACAGACGGTGCATCAGCTGTTAGCTGCTGACCGCCAATCGCGTCTAACATACGCTCAAGCCATCCTTAATCACCACCAAGAGGAAAATGATTTTTCATCAAAAATAATCATGAGTGATGAGGCCCATTTCCATCTTAGCGGGTACGTAAATAAGCAAAATGTACGCTTCTGGGGCACTGAAAATCCGCGTGTAACCCACGAAGAGCCATTACACCCGCTCAAAGTCACTGTATGGTGTGCTGTTTTTCGCTGGAGGAGTCATCGGACCTTTTTTCTTCGAAGACGTCGCGGGCTAAACGGTTACTGTGAATGGTGAGCGCTACAGAGCAATGATCAACGAGTTCTTTTTGCCGCAACTTGATAAATTGGGATTGGAAAACATGTGGTTCCAACAGGACGGTGCAACGGCACACACTGCACGTGCCACAACCAATATGCTGAAGGATGCATTTCCCGGGCGCCTAATCTCCCGTTTTGGCGATTTGCACTGGCCAGCAAGATCGCCTGATTTGACCGCTCCAGACTTCTTTTTGTGGGGCTTTTTGAAGTCGCGGGTTTATGTCAACAAGCCTCAGACTCTTGCAGCTCTTAAAGACAATATCCGTCAAGAATGTGAGGACCTATCGCCGGAAGTTTCGGCCAAAGTGATGGAAAATGCCATAAAAAGGGCTCAAATGACAATCAACTGTAGCGGCGGCCATTTACATGACATCATATTCTCGACTTGATGTAAAAAAAATAAAAGACCAAATAAAAATAATCCACAAGAAGAATCAAAGTTTTTAATTTTTTTTTTTAAATTACAGCCAAAAAACATCGAAGGGTTACTTTTGCGCCACCTTGTATATCGTCGTAAAATTCTAAGACGATTTAGCCCTGTCCGTCTGTTTTAATCACGCTATAGTCTAACCTCATAGTGACCAGAAATGTCAATTGATCGGGCTGAAAATTAGTAAATAGAATTTATTTATACCTGAAATACTTAACACGAACAACTGTAGTCATAGTTCCATGTTTTTATATAGACCCCACTCTAGGTCCCTCTATATTTGACTTCGTAACGCCAAAAAACCTCAAATTTCAACGGATTGGGCTTAAATTCGGTATAATGAGTTTATTTTTACCCAAAAATATTCACACGTGATCCATGGTGGAGGGTATATAATATTCGGCATGGTCGAACTTAAACCGTCACTACCAGTTTATTTTTGTACAGGGTCATATCATAAATAAAGTAGAATTTTTAAATGTAAATGATCTATAGAACACATTTTTAATATGTTTTGTTGGAGCGAACACAATAGAATGTTGGTTGACTTTTAATGAAATCGTTTTTTTTCGTGTATATATATTTTGCACTTTCGAATGGTTATATGGATCTCTATATGTACACAAGCATTTAACGTTATTGACACTCATGCAATCGCTATTAGTTATTCTGTTCGTTACAAGTGAGGCGGTGAGAGCAAGAACTGCTTAATTCCATATGGTTGAGGAAATTATTTAAATGATTAAAAATTAAAAAAAAAATGTTTTTAATTAAATAGGTTTTAATTGAATATTTTTTATAAATTTTTAGAACCACTTTGTACAGCTCTTTATAGGTATATAGCATATCTAATGACTAATTTTGAGGTCTCTTAATTTGCTTTACTGTGAGAACTCTTTGCATCGATAAATAGTCCTTTGTTTTTTTAACATAGATTATTTTTTTACTTAGGCCACTCTTCCTTTTCTCACCTTAATTAAAGTATGTATAATTTATTTATATATATATTGGCTCCGCTGCCAAAAATAATTGCAGTAAATTAGCATTTTCCAATTTTTTTCATTGTGCCTATCATCTTTGAAGACCATGACTTAATCTCGTTAGTTGTGAAAGCTGAATGATTGATTTCAGATATTACTTATGCAAATATTTGACCTTTTTCGTATAAAAATAGTTTGGTCTGGGATAACTTGTACAAGTAATATATAGATATGTATATGCATACTACATATTTATATTCAGTGGAATGCATTTGAAGTCTCACAAATTATTTTCATGGTATTTCTTAAGCTCAAATGGAAAATTAGGCATTCATCAAAATTGCACATGAGTAGACTGATTACCAGGAAAGGGTACTCGGTACAGATACTCCATTTAAAAACCACTGCATTCCACCTTTGCGGTAAACAAACTGTTGAAACTCCCCCAATTGGTTAACTTTTAAAGAAATGTTTATTACACCTTGCAACAAAATTTTTCAAAAGGATAACATTTTCTGATGTAGTAAGGAGTCCTAAACACGAAAAAATATTTAAAAAAATTTTATGGCAATTTTTTTTTTTAATTTTTCTTTAAAATTCCAATTTTCTTGAGAGGTGAATTTAATATTTGGACCATATATTTTGAAGTATACGCTCTATGCCGGGATAAACATTAAACGAAAGGGAACTATGTATACCATTAATGTTAGTTTGGACCATATTTTTTGAAGTATACGCTCTATGCCGGGATAAACATTAAATTAAAGGGAATTATGAAGACCACAGATGTTAGTAATGGCACTTTCATATGGAAACAGCGGTTTAGAAACTGTCGTTAAATTAATTAGAAAAAAATGTATTTTTTTCAACCAAAAAGTTTTTTGTTGGCGCGAAAAAACCATAAAAAATAGAAAAAATTTCGCCAAAAAATCATTTGTTCCACATTCTCTCTTCTAACGAAGTGAGCTATGCCTTTTTTAAAGAACATCTATGGATAAATGTAGAAATTATAGCACTTTTGGTAGAAATAAGAGAATTTCACAAAAATCGGTTTTTATACCCCGCCCCACTATTGGGCAGAAGGGTATATATCAGATGCTGTGGACCCCAAGAATATTTACCGGGAATCCGTTTTGGGACATTTTATGCCCATAAAAATACTTGACATTTTGTGAAGTGTAATGCTTTTATAGTACCGGAATCAATGTTATAAGCCGTTAAATTGTTGTGTAAAATGGTGGGAGTTACCAAAAGGGGCGTGGAAATAACGCCCATTTTTCATGGGAATGTAAAAAACACTTGAAATTTCGTACAGTGCAATGTTTTTATAGTACCCATAGAATATTAAAACAGTTCAGTCGGGTAAACCGACTTATAAATCCCCTCACCTTGAGTCCCAAAAAAATATTCGTAATTTTTTTGTTTTAATTAATTTATTATCAATTTAAATTGCATTTAATAACTTAAAGGATGTACTGGTATTAAAGTTAAAAGCTGTTTACGTTTGGTACAAAATGGTCCATTTGTGTGGGAGATACCAAAAAAAGGCATCACTTTTCTCTGGAATCTAGATACTACTATAAAAGCTTACACCGTACACAATTTCAAGTGTATATATTCACTGATATTAAAGATATAAGCTGTGTGGGAGGTACCAAAAGGGGAGTGCCAATAACGCTCACTTTTTGTGGACCCTATGTACTTTAAAAGCATTACTCTTAAAAAAATCAAGTGTTTATATTCACTGATATTAATGTTATAAGCTGTTAACTTTTGGTGTAAAATGGTCCATTTGTGTGGGAGGTACCAAAAGGGGCGTGCCAATAACGGCTACTTTTCTCTAGACTCTAGGTACTATAAAAGTATAACTCTGTACGAAATTTCAAGTATTTGTATGCATTGGTATTAAAGTTAAAAGCTGTTAACTTTTGGTACAAAATGGTCCATTTGTGTGGGAGGTACTAAAAGGGGCGTGCCAATAACGGCCACTTTTCTCTAGACTCTAGGTACTATAAAAGCATTACACTGTAAAAAATTTCAAGTATTTGTATGCCATGGTATTAAAGTTATAAGCTGCTAACTTTTAGTGCACAATGGTCCATTTGTGTGAGAGGTACCAAAAAGGGAGTGGCCACTTCGCCCATTTTTCTTCACGCGTTAGCGACTAAGAAACTATTACTATATGTGAAATTTCAGAAGATTCGAGTAAGTGGTATAGCACTTAATAAATAATCAATATTTCACTAAAAGCGAATCCTTTGTGGAGGAGGTATTAGAAAGAGTGGACCAATATGGCCCATCTTCGAAGTTAGCCGGAGATAGAGAAAAATATTACCGCATATTAAATTTGAAGTCAATCGGTTACTCCTTTCGAGAGTTATCGTGCGCACCAGCCAGCCGACAGACACACACACACAGACAGATGGACGGACATTGCTTAAATGACTTAAAATGACCACAAACGGATTTCCGTCGAACATACTTAGGGTCGTAGGTCACTCCATCGATGTGTTACACTTTTGGCTCGTAGCAAATGATATATGTATACTAGGGCGGGTCGATTTAAAAATCGCCCATTGCTCAGTGAAAATCGTATTCTAGGGATCAAAAAAAGTAACTTTGCCGAAGGAACCCTACCTCTAAAACGAATTCTGATGTCCCGGAAAAAATCCCACTTTGACCCATTTAGAGTGCTCCAATCGAGTCCAAATGTATGGAACCCCCAGGGGGTGTGACACTGGCATGGGTGGGTCGGGCCTCCAAAGTTAGTGGGTGTCGGTCATACATTTGGACTCGATTGGAGCACTCTAAATGGGTCGAAGTGGGATTTTTCAAAATTTGCCCCTACCCAAAAGTTCGACCCAAATTCCGGGACATCAGAATTCGTTTTAGAGGTATGGTTCCTTCGGCAAAGTTTCTTATTTTGATCCCTAGAATACGATTTTCACAGAGCAATGGCGACTTTTTTTGCCTCCCCACAAATCGACCCGGCCTAATGTATACCGTCCTCTCTAAGGTGAGAGGATAAAAATGGGCACTATTCCCAAGCCTCTGTTGGTACCTCATAAACAAGATTGCCAAAGTAAAAAATATTAAGAAAAGATTTTTTAAATTCGCTTACTTTCACAATGTGGGTCATAATTTATACATGTATCCATAGATTTTTTGCAAATAGGCGTTGTGTGCTTCGTTAGGATGTTAGCTTTAAAAAAATGGAACAATTTTTTTCATATTTTTTAAAGGTTTTTTCGTGACAACCTACAATTTTTTTTAAAAAATCAAATTTTTTTTCTTATTTTAACAACAGCTATTATACTTAATTTTCTACATGAAAGTGGTAGCCCTCATAATTTCCTGTAACGGTATGGTTCAAATACTACAGGTAACTTCCATGAAAATTGGAATTTTAGAAAAAAATAATTTAAAAAAAAATTAGCTATAAAACAAATTTTGTTTTGGTTTCATAAAAATGGTATACTCAATCAATCATATAAAAAAATCTACATCAAAAAAGTTTTTAAATCTCGAACGCAAAAAATCTACTTTTTCTAATTATTTTAACGACTGTTACTAAACCACATTTGTAGCCTTCGAAATTTCCTTGAATTTAGCGCTCCTCCCCACTCTTTTGGGATTATAATTCAATTATGGTTCAAATACTAAAAGATAATTAAAATTAAAAAAATAAATAAATAAAAAAATAGTATAAAAATATTTTTAAATACTTATTTCGTGTTTGGGATACCAAATTGTACAAGAAAATGCTATGTTATTAGTAAAATAAATTTCTGTTGTCGAAAGCATACAACGCCCAAGTCTAAAAATTCGTTCCTGTTGAAGGAATTATTTCGTGGCTTGTAAATATCATAATAGTGCAAAACCATAATACCCTGAGCCGTAGCCATAGCATATGTGAACTATAACATTTTGTATTTGTAGAAACTACCGTGAAACGACCGCTGCCTCTTACCGCACTTCCTCAATGAATTTGCAAATCAATAATCCCTCGAAATCCATACACTGTGAATGCGTACACACCACACCTGAAACAACAAAAACTCCACAATATGGAACCTTGTTTTTGCTGTGAATTCCCACAATTATAAATTTTTACACAAAACATCAATCACTCTGCACGTGGGGAAAATTTTGCAATTCTTCTTTGTTGCTGCCCATTGCGTGCCGAAGAGTTTTTCCAACAAAATTTCCGCCATCATATAAACGTTTATACATACAAATGTGTGGTACATATGCAATAGAGTGGATAGCTAACTATTGTGTTGAGAGTTGTCCAGAAAAAATAACACTATAAAAAAAAACGCAAATTAGAAAAAATACGGATCTAAAAACTGTTTTTGTATAGATTAAGATACACCATTTTATGAAATCAAAACAAAAAACAATGTCTATTTGAAAAAAATTGTTAGTAAATGTATTATTACATTTCTTCGCAAAATTTTCAAATTTTTATTAGGCCCTCCGGGATTTTTTGGAAGCAAACTTTTTAAGGCCTGATGCGCCATGGATTTTTTGTTGTTTTTTTTAATCTTGAGGACATTTCCTTTCATTTGATTGCCACATCGTAAATAAGTGAGCCGAAGCCCTAGGCATCATATCCCGTTGTGTCTTTTAACGCATTTTGTATTAAAGTTGTATCCAGTCAACTTTTTTTTTGTACAAAACTATACCTTTGTTGTGTGAAAGGTACAAAGGGAGGTCGGGACAATTCGACCTTTTTTTCAAACCATTACTTTTTTCCTTGGTCTCGTTCATTTCGCGGATTTTAGTGAATATTTAATATTTAAAAAAAAATATATGTATAAAAAACAGCCATATTTTGAAGCTTTTAAAAATTTTAATTGCGAATATTCAGAAAATCTGGGTTTATCAAAAAAAAATTATTTATTTTTATCGGTGAAAGTTTTCAATTATTATGAATGAATATTTTCACTATTTATGAAATATAGAAATATTTCTAATATTATCTACGTTAAAAATATATATTTTTTTAATCAACATTTTAAATTTTATTTTTTGATACTGGTATTATTTTTTGTAACCCTGTAGAATTTTATTTGACTTTCGGATAGTTCGGCTTGGGGTCCTTTGATGGAAATTAAAACTCGTTAATTTTCGATTTTTAATTTCTAAAATAATGTTCAAGTTCCTAGATGGCCTTTTTGTCTTTCTCCAAATAAGAGTATAATTAAATCATTATGGCAGAAGTGGAAGTGGTTTATTTTTATTTGGACATTTTAATTCATTTGAGCATTGCCCGTCCGTCCACTTGTCTGTCTGGCTGGTGCGCACTATAACAGCCTGTTTTTGTTACTTCAAATTTTGCTTTCGTTCGCCTGCCAGACGACAAACAGCTGATTTAGGTTTCACTATCTACCATCACAACGAGAAGTCACACGATAATGAACTCGTACGAAAACGTAATCATTTAAGTGTAAATTTTGGTTTCTCTATCTCTCTCTGCTGTCATCTGGGCGAACACCAATGGCAAATCGAGTCACTTTATTTTATTTGTCGACTGATAGGAACAATGACAAAACAACGTTATTTAAAGCAAAAAATAAGTAGATAATACTATAATTATGGTAAAAACAATTAAATAGTAATAAAATTGTGTACATATGTTAACATATTTAAGCATAAAGAAGTCAACATTGGCAGCTCGCTAAGATGGAAAAAAGTCATCAGTGCACAATGAGAAACACGTGAGAGAGAGATAGAAAGATATGAGAGTGTTGGATCAGCTCAGCTGACCCACCCAGTGTTGATTTTTGGCCACCGCTAGTGTAGAGTACATACACGCTGAAAAAAAATCGCTTCTGTAGTATATTGTCCCAAACATATTCGGCTTGAAACATATATATGTTTATGGTACACTCCAAATACATAATATTTGATACACACCAAAATTATATATTTGGGAAGATGTTGTTCTAAACAAATCTTTGTTTATATCCCAATATATTTTTATTTGGGACCATTATTTCCGAAATAAATATGTATTTGCATTTAAGTATTCAGAAAATACCTAAGTTATGTTAAATTTTTCAGTAATTCAATGTTAGTTTTTTTATAAATTGTTAACGTTTGTGAAATAATTATTGAAATCGTATAATATTGGATAGAATACTCATAAATTGTATTAACATTATTGATTAAGAACAGAAGCTAATGCTGGGAGGATAAACCCGGAACCAAGGAAAAATTTAATCTGGAATTCGAAAAAGTCAACAAAAGTTTTGAAATTTTTTTTAAATAAAATATATTTAGAGAAATTCCTAAACAATAATTATATTTGTATTTAAACACATATTTTATTTGAGAATTTTTGTTTGCAAATATATTTTGTTGTAATATATTAATATATGCGTTTCAAATATATTTTGTTGATTTTCAAATAAAATTTATTTGCTAGGAAATATATAATATTTAAAAATTTGTGTTCCAAATATATTTTCTTTCGATTCAAACATATCAAAAAAGGCTATTTTGCCCCGTGTAGGTGTATTTTCTAAGGTCGACCATACAACAATGTGTGCTTTTTTAGACTGGAAGTTGTGGAATTATTGATCTGGCAATAACATTATTTTCCAATTGGTAAATTTGTAACGTCGTTGACGTAAGTTCAGGCGAACGAACGAACGAACATTAGAGAAACCAAATTCCAGACGAAATTGAGTGACTGGTTTACAGACCTTAAATTATACAGATGTTCCGTCCGGACGAAACGTCAAAATCTATCGGTTACGAACGAATTGGAATGAAATGTCACACGCGAAAAAACACTTTTCCGCGAACATAGTTAGAACTTTCTTTGTACTAATCAATTAATATTATTTTTTGAATTGTGACAAGTACAAAAACTTCGGTAAAATCGGTCCGAAATCCGCGGAAAACCTCACACTTTGAAGTCCTACTCGTTGAAATTTATATTCGTTCGTAACTAACAACTTACTCGCTCCGGGATGACTTATCTTATTATTCATTATTTTTGGACTGGTTTTCGTTCGCAGAGACTTTCGTTAGAAATACAGAAACAGGCCGTAAATCTCGAAAGGTTATCGTGTCGTTTGCGACAAACATAGACCACACAAAGCAAATTTGGTTTATCTAATTTTTCGTTTGGAAGTAACGAATTTTTCCTTTGCGTGTATAGTATCGCGACCCAGTCTAATACATTTATGTATACTATATGTCTAGATGTACATTCATATTACGCGAGTGGCCAAACACAGTGGACAATAAATTCACATTAAATGTGTGAATACTAATTGACCATTTAAATCATTTTGTAGGCATTTAAAAATAATGCATGATTTTCACAAAATACATCAAAGCTGAAACAAAAAGCTGATGAAAAACTTATAAAAATGTGGTAACAATGAAATAATCAATTTAATATATATTTACTCGAATGCCTAAGAACTGTGCTGCCAATGAGATCAATTTTGTTCTCTCAACATTCTACCAAAGTCGCTTGAGATCTTCCTGACACTCCAATGTCAGACTCAACATGAGTTATTTTTGAAAACCAATTAAATTTTAATACTTATATACGAGTATTTGTTTGGTAACCTAATTAATGGATACAAATCTATCCCTATGAAATCATATCAGTGATAAATCAGGTAAATTTCCTCTTCATTACCGCAGGGATTCTACTGAGCTTGCCTCAAAAAATCTAAATACTCGTACGTAATAATACACGTTTTCCATTAATATTATCTTTTCGGGCATAAATCGTATTGTATTTCTATCATACAAAACATTCTAGAAAAATGCTGGACTGAGAGACAGCCTATGGTGTAGAATTATAAATTAAAAAATCTTAAGGTTTAAAATATTTACCTTACCGATGAAAAAATTGTGTTATATGCACTCACCTGAAAATGCAGAAAATAATTTTTTTGTTTAAATAGGGTAGATATTAAATTTAAAAGAAACATTAAAAGTATGCATATGTTTGCAAAATGTAAATGCTAAAATGAAAATCATTAGTTTATGAAATGTTCCCAAAGTGAAGACCATACATTCTGCGATCTTCTTCAATTAAACTCTCCTGAGGGCTTAATACTGGAAGTCAATTTACTTTTTTACAAAACTCTCATGCTCTTCAATATACGCACTTCTACTAATACATAACATAGTGTACTATGCGGAATGATAAAACATCTAAATGCAAAGTATGGTTTCAATCGCCTGAAAAGTTAAAAATATGCAAAAACCCGCGGTCTACTCATAACTTGAAAAAAATTCTGCACCAATACTTTAGAAATTTTGAACACTACTTCTGTACATAATTTACGAAGTAACAGTGTAGGGTTTTTTACAAATTTGTTAATATTTTTTATTTTACAATAACATATTAGTAATTTTTTTCTCGCAAAAATCGCATTAATTTCGAAAAAAAGCAGTACCTGAGGATAACAACTACACAATACAATAAAAATTAAAAAAAAATTGTTTAGATTGAGGCGTTCTATTTTATGAAACCAAAACAAAAAATATTTTTATGTTAAACCGTTTTTTATTCAAATTCCAATATTCATGGATGGTACCTTTAGTATTCGGATATTATTTGAACAATAGTGCCGTGATACCCTTTCAGAGGTGATATCACTTTCGCGCATACAGTCGTTTAGTAACTGTCATTAAAAAAATTAGATTTTTGACATTGACACATACTACATTTGATCAGTTTCTCCTATCGACAGTTATCGTGCGCAACAGCCAGACGGACGGACGAGCATTGCTCAAATGACTTAAAATGGCCTAACTATTTTTTGGGGTCTCTTAGGTCACTCCTTCGATGTGATATATTTTTGACCCGCAGCAACTAATGAACTGATACCCTCGTTCACACTAGTGGGGTTATAAAAACGGGTTTTTCTTGAAATTCTCTTACTTCTATTAAAAGGCCTATAATATCAAGATTTATCCATAGATTTTTTCACAAAAACAAAAAGCGATTTATTTTCAGTACTGTAGCCCTCATAATTTCCTTTAAATTATAGGTTAACCCTGTTTTATCGGGCTTATAGTCCAAACTAACTAGAAAATCGGAATTTTTTAAATAAAATTAAAAAACATGTATAAGCGTTAAGTTCTGGCATGTATAATCTTATATACCCTCCACCATGGATTGCATTCAATTTTATTACTGGAAAAATCTTTGTATATGGAGCAAATCATGAAACGATCCTTTTTATACCCTCACTTTAGTGTGACGAGGGTATATATCATCTGCTAGAGAAAAAAGTATAACACATCGAAGGAGTGACCTAAGACCCCAAGTATGTTCGGAGGAAAACCGTTTTGGGTCATTTTAAGTCGAATGAGCAATGTCCGTCCGTCTGTCTGTCTGTTTGTCGGTCTGTCTGCTGGCTGGTGCGCACGATAACTCCTGAAAGTAGTAACGGATTGACTTCAAATTTGGCATGTGGTAATATTTTTTCTATCTCCGGCTAAGTTCGAAGATGGGCCATATTGGTCCACTCCTTCTAGTACCTCCCCACAAAGGGTTAAAATATTGTGAAAAATTGATTCTTTAATAACTGCTATACTGCTTATTCGAATCTTCTATAATTCCACACATAGTATTAGCTTATTAGTCGCTATCAACTCGAGAAAAATGGGCGAAGTTGCCACGTAGCTTTTGGTACCTCCCACACAAATGCACCGTATTGCACCAAAAGTTAACAGCTTATAACATTAATAACAGTGTATAAAAAAACTTGAAATTTTGAACAGTATTATGCTTTTATATTGCCTACAGTCAAGGGAAAAATTGGCGTTGTTGCCACGCCTTTTTTGGTACCTCCCACACAAAGGTACCTTTTTGCACCAAAAGTTAACAGCTTATTACATTAAAACCAGTGTATAAAAATACTTGAAATTTTGTACAGTGTAATGTTTTTATAGTGTCTATAGCCCTGTGAAAAATGGGCGTTATCGCCACGCCCCTTTTTGTACCTCCCACACAAAATGCCCAAATCATACCACAATTTAATATCTCATAACGTTTTTACCAGTGCACATAAATGCTTATAATTCGCCACAGTGCAAAGAATTTAAAGTATCTAATGTTCAGCGAAAAATAGGTGTATTTGATAAACCCCTTCTGGTACCTCCCACACAAATTGACAGAATAATTCGAGTAATATTCAATATTACATTACTCACAAAGTGAGGGTATACCTTAGTCGGTTTACCCGACTGAAACATTCTTACTTGTTGTTTAAGTAAATTATTAAAAAACGAACGCTCCAATTTTTAGGCCGCAGATTATTTAGCCAAACTCTTTACCTGCAAAATGTGGTATTTATGGCTTAAAATATCTTATTTGAGAGATACATCTACACGGGGAATACAACAAAATAAAATTTTATTGAGATGAATTCTTGTCAAAATAGAATACAAACTGCAAAGTTTCACCTAAATTTCTTAGAAAATGTGGTGTTTATGGCTCAAATAAGCCTTTTTGTAAGGGACATTTACAATACAAACTGTAAAGATTCAGTTAAATGCTTAGAATCTATGGTATTTATGACTTAAATGCTTCTATTTTGGAGCGACCCCAAAAGGGTGACTATAACAAAATATGAACCGATTTGTAAAATTTTTCCTGTGATGAATTTTTGTCAAAATAGAATACAAACTGCAAAGTTTCTGCTAAATATCCAGTTCAATAAAAAGGCCGAATAAAAACAAAATCTTCATAGTTTCTGCTAAATTATATAAAAGAGATTTTAGCGGTGTCGTCAAAAAAAAAACACAAATATGTTCCCTTTTTCCTTGAAAAAAACTCTACCATAAAAATTGATGGTTTTTGATTTTATAGAATAGTATGTCGCAATCTACACACAAAACAAGTTTTTAGGTTTCGGACACAACATTTTTTTTGCATGGTGAAATTACTTATATGGATGGCAAAGAAAGGCTATTTGACTGTTTGAATAAAATATCAAAATTCAACACTTTCCAACTCGGAGAGTCATTTACTGATCCCGTTGAAATTTTGTGCCATAACTACTATCCAACATAACTAATGTTGCTGCAAGTTTCATCCCGATCAGAAGACATCGCTTTTAAACATCGTTTCATTTAACGTGAAATCCCCAATACATATTTTCCTATAATTCCTGGGAGAAACATAGGGTGGTATAGGGTATTATATATTCGGCATATAAAAAACCATACATTTCATTACTCGAGAACCATTAATAGTAATTGGTTCAGGAAAGCTTTAAGTAATAATAAAATAAAAATTAAATTGTTTCACCCATCAGAGGTTTCAATGATATCATACAAGATATTGTCCAAAAATAATTTTTTTTGAGAAAATGTTAATTATTTCACTTTATTTCAAAAGCAAAAAATGTCGGAAATAACATAAAATTTTAGAAACAGTTTAGATTTGTTCGAATTGGCCACGGCCGACAAAGCCATCACACGCTGTACGAAAGTGGCTTCGCTTGGCCCATTCCCGGCGAAGCGCCGTCTTGAGATGATCGATATTTTTGTATTTTTTAGTGCGAACCATACTCTCTAAAATGCCCCAGGCGCAAAAGTCCAACGAATTGAGATCCGGAGATCTTGGTGGCCATTGTGCGGTAGAAATGAAGCGAGGAACGTCCTTTTTAAGCCATTCTTGGTTGACGCGTGCGATGGTGCTGAGTCCTGTTGGAATGTCCATGGTCTGCGGCCGAAATGTTTGTCTGCCCAGGGCTTCAATACTGTCTTTAGGACATTTTCCCGATAATATTCGGCATTTATTTTGACCCCATGGTCGATGAATACGAGCGGGGAGCGACCATCGGCCGTTACGGCGGCCCACACCATTACCATCGGCGGCGCTTGAGTTCTGGTGGCCAATCGAAGGTGTAAATTTTCAGCTGCCCTCTTTGGCAAGTAAACCCGATCATTTTGTTTGTTCACAAACTGCTCAATTTGGAATGGCTTCTCATCGGAGAAAACCAAATTCGGTAACTGGCCACTTTCGTGCAAGCGAAGCAACTCCTTGGCTCTTTCCAGTCTAACTTATTTTTGTGCATCGGTGAGCTCTTGCACTTTTTGGAACTTCAATGGCTTTAGTCCAAGCTCATTTTTTAATTTGTGTTGTATCCGTTCTCGCGATATGTTCAGCTCACGAGCAAATTTTCTACCACTGCGGCGTGGATTTCGATCAAATCTGGCCTTCACTTTTCGGATTAATTCTGGTGTTGTTACCGTTTTTTTCGTCCACTTTTTGGACGCGATGCAACACTGCCAGTATTACGGTAACGAGCAATGAACAAAAGATTTATTCACATTTAAATGCTGGAGGGCTCTAACGATAGCCACTTGTGTTTTTCCACCCAAATATAAAGCAATCACACTATCACGCTTGAATTCCATCACGAATAACTTTTTTTCTGTATGTAATATATCAAAATGCTTTTTTATGCTTGTAAACAATAAAATGAACGGTCACTGAAATAAATCTGTCAGCTATCAGGCTAGCGGTTTAGAAATGATAGCAACCTGAAGTTGGTTGCAATACATATCAGCCATCCTGTATGGTTCAACCTACATCTTTTAAATGTGTACCTTTATTTCGTTAGCAGAATTAAAAAAAAAAATTGTGTCCGAGACGTAAAAACTTGTTTTTGTAAAGATTGAGGCATACTATTAAATGAGATTTGAAGGCATACTATATTTATTTATATTTCCATTTTTCATGAAAAGTACCTTTAGTATTTGGACCAATGATGCCGGCATACCACTTTAATTAAAGGAAATTATGAGGGCTAGAAATTCTGAAAACATCACTTTAATGTAGAAATGGAAGTTTAGTAACTGTCGCTAAAACAATTAGAAAACATTTTTTTTTTTTCAAAAAAAAAGTATTTTGGTGGCACGAAAAAACATGAAAAATAAAAAAAACAACATTTATCCATAATTTTTTTTTTCAAAAAGGCATTGTTATCTTCGTAGCTTTAAAAACAACAAGCAAATTATTTGCTATCTTTTTTCGTGCAAGCAAAAAACGAGACCGTTACTGAACCCCTTTTTATACGTTAAATTGAGGTTTTCAGCATTTCAAGCCCTCATAATGTCTCTTAATTTAAATGGTATCCCGGCTTTATAGAGCTTATGCTTAAAAAATATGGTCCAAATACTAAGCGTAAATTCCATAAAAATTTGTATTTTACACAAACATTTAAAAAATATTATAAAACCGTTTTCTTTTGTAAAAAATTTCGCACTTGCACGGTGCAAAAATGCAACATTTCAGCCCCGTATTTAATTGCATGGGTGGACGCTGCCTTCCAAACAGATGTTTTTCAGCGCCGATCGAATAGCCTAAATACCGTCGTGTGTACGTGCTAGCTTTTTTCTAATGTAGTTTAGACATATTATTAAGACTGCGCCGTGGGGTATTCTTTGTTATCCTCTTAACCTTAGAGAACAGGTTCCAAAGACCCCAAGTGTGTGTGGCGGAAATTCGTTTTGGGTCATTTGAGCAATGTCCGTCTAACTCTCGAAAGGAGTAACCGATTGACTTAAAATTTGGTATGCGGTAATATGTTTTCTATCTCCGGCTAAGTTCGAAGATGGGCCATATTGGTCCACTCCTTCTAGTACCTCTCCCACAAAGGGTTAACTTTTAGTGAAATATTGATTCTTTAATACCTTCTATACTACTTACTCGAATCTTCTGAAATTTCACACATAGTATTAGTTTGTTAGTCGCTAACACGTCAAGTAAATTGGGCGATGCGGTCACTCCCTTTTTGGTACCTCCCACACAAATCGTTCATTTTGTACCAAAAGTTACCAGCTTTTAATTTAAATAACAGTGCATACAAATACTTGAAATTTCGTACAGTGTAATGTTGTCACTCTTTTTGTACCAAAAGTTAATAGCTGTTAACTTTAATACCAATGCATATAAATAATTGAAATTTTTTACTGTGAAATGCTTTTATAGTATCTAGATTCCAGAGAAATGTGACCGTTATTGACACGCCCCTTTTGGTACCTCCCACATAAATGGACGATTTTGTACCAAAGGTAAAAACTTTTGACTTTAATACTAGTACATACCTTAAAGTTATTAAATGTAATTTAAACAAAAAAATAAATAAATTTACGAATATTCTTTTTGGAACTCAAGGTGAGGGGTCCGTTTACGCGACTGAACTTTGTTATTTGTTTTTGTCACTCATTCGCTGACCTATATCACAATAAGCATTGCTTATTATTGGCATATCATTGAAGATTGCAATTAGATAGAAGACAACGAATTATATATTTACAAAAAAAAAAACAATAAAATAAGATCTCTTAAATAAAACTTACTCTTAATTGCAGTATCAGAAACAAATGCAAATTCTCTTTACATTACAACTAAAAATTGTTGAATCAGTCAAGTGATAAACTCTGGCATCTAGATTCGATGGTTGTAATCGAATACGAAGGCAAGGAGGTGTTTTTAAATAATGCAAAATCCATTGTAAACTCAGTTGAAAAATTTAAATCGAAACGCGAAGTATTTTTTCAAATAAAAACTAGCTGAAAAAAAACTACCAAAAAATGTCCGAAAGTCCTAGATATGGAGTTACTGCAACAGCTTTGGCACTATTTCTACTACATTTAGTGGGAGGTTCACCCGTTTCATCCGATGACTTCAATTCACCCTATGCTTTGCAGATTTTACGTTATGCCAAATCTGCTGATATACATAATTTAATGAATGAATCGGTGGATCCCTGCGATAACTTCTATGAATTTGCTTGTGGCTATTGGAGTCGCATCAATCCGGCCAATTCCAACGAAGGCATTTCGACGGGTTTCTTTGAGACTTTGGAAAAGGCTTTAAATCGAAAAATTGCTAATGTTCTGGCGGCCGATGATGAAACGGATTCGGAAATTGATAAGAAAGTGAAAAATTTCTATGAGTCTTGCATGAATATAGCGGCTTTGAAGAACTCATATAGGGATAAGTTATTGGAGATAGTTCAGGAGTTTGGCAAAATGCCCGCCCTGGAGGGTGACAACTGGAGGGAGCACGAGTTCGATTGGCTGAAGACAGTAGCCGAAATTTCCTATAAATATGGCATTTCCATAATTATTAGCTATGATATAACGCCCGATTTCGTTAACGTTTCAACGAATCGTTTGTATATAGGTCAACCCGATTTTTCATTGGAGTCAAAATCTATGTATTTAGATGAGGGGAATGCCATTTATCGACGTAGTTATCAGCAGTATATAGCTTCATCTTTGGAAAAGTATTTGGGTCTAAAATCAAATTTGGCTAAACA
Organism: Eudasyphora cyanicolor; assembly: GCA_963930755.1. NCBI lineage: Eukaryota > Metazoa > Arthropoda > Insecta > Diptera > Muscidae > Eudasyphora > Eudasyphora cyanicolor. The sequence continues at coordinate 289,730,283 of OZ005734.1, read as the reverse complement.
GACCGCCGAGGAAATTCTAGATTTTGAAATTGCTTTGGCCCAAGGAATGGTCGATGACAAAGCAGACTTGCAACTGAATGAGACGTCGATACCAACTACTCTGGATGAAATGCAAGAGAAATACTCACCCGATTTGAATGTCAAGCAATTGATAAATATATCCCTGGGTTTAATGCCCACAGATAAGGTCTACGAAGTGTTTGAAGAATATCAAGAAAATCTTGTCGAACTTTTGAGAGCGACTCCCAAAAAAGTAGTGGCCATTATATCTTTTACACTTTATTGGATAATTTCATTGTTGACATACCCAAAAGTAAAGCGCAACTGAGGACCTATTGCATAGATATTACTAAGAAATATTTTGCCAAAAACTTGGATAATATGATCTATCGCAAATATAATAGCACCAGTGACACCGAGAAGGGAGTGGAATTTATGTGGCGTGAAATTCAAACTACTTTCGAAAATATTCTACTCTCCGAACGACTGAAATGGATTAACAATGCGACTCGGCAATATGCGGTGGAAAAACTCTATGCCACGAAAATGGAAATCAATTCATTAGAAAATGAAAATGATTTCCTACAAAAAGTTGGACAGTTAACGGTGAAAAAACATGATTTGGTGGAAAACCTTAAAGCGGTGATGCAATTGCAGGTCCAAAACTTTCGTAAGAAATTGTATGAACCCCCCTCATCTTTTAATGACGAATCGTATACAGCGGCCCACGTATTTGGGGAGAACAAAATCATTGTTCCTCTGTCTATGCTGCAGCCCTACTATGTTTGGAGCACCTCCTATCCGAATGCCGTTACATATGCCACCCTAGGCTTTTTGATATCTCACGAATTGATGCATGGTTTCGATGACACCGGCCGCAATTTCGACAAAGTGGGCAACAATCGCAATTGGTGGGATGAAGAGTCCACCATAGATTTTGTAAATCGTACCAAGTGTTTTCGCGAACAATACAAGAATTATATTTACAATGGCCAACCACTGCCCGAAATGGCCTCACAATCGGAGAATATTGCCGATAATGGTGGCGTTCGTTTAGCCTATGAGGCCTATCTGCATTGGCACGAGAATGCTCTGCGTTCCAAAGAAAATATGGATTTGGAAATTTTGCCACGCCTAAAATACTCGGCGAAACAGTTATTCTTCATTAGCCATGCCCAAATATGGTGCAGTGATATCCATCCGGCTTATCGTAATTTACAAACATCCACCGATAAACATGCGCCGGGAATATTTCGAGTTATCGGACCATTGTCAAATTTCCCCGAATTCTCAGAGGTATTCCATTGTCCGATCGGTAGTACTATGAATCCGGTAAAAAAATGTTCAATTTATTAAGATCAGTAGTGAGTTTGTATTTAATTGGTGAAATATTGAAGTAAATAAAATTAAAATACTTGATTTACTGTAATTAATTTACTGTGTACTCTTCAATTCTCACAACATACTGAAGTAGCTGATGATGCAATTTCGTAGAAATTTATATTTTGACGAAATTATAAAACAAATTAATATGGACGAGAACCATGTGAATTGTACATAAAAACCGCCGATGGTCTCCAATTTTGATGAAACTTGGTGGAAATATTAAATATGGTGCTCTAATATCGAATATAACATTTGGTTGAAAAAGCTTCAAAACTATGGGAGATATGTACATTTAAACATTAGAAATTGGGCCAAAAATATCGAAAAATGCTTACATTCGAATGCTCATAACTCTTGTTCTACGAGAGATTTTTAAATATTTGTTTTGACCTAGATACCTAACGACTTCAGCTTCAGTAATATCGAGGCGGATGCTGCTTGGGAGCTGCATGACATATTTTTATTTTTTATACCATACACCACACTGTGGTACAGGGTATTATAACTTTGTGCATTTGTTTGTAACACCCAAAAGGAGAAGAAATTGACCCATCGTTTATTATACCGATCGACTTAGAATTACTTTCTGAGTTGATTTAGCTATGCCCGTCTGTCCGTCTGTCTGGCTGTGCATGTATTCTTGTAATCAAAGTACAGGTCGCAATTATGGTCCGATCTCGACGAAACTTTACACATATGTTTTATTTAGCCCAAGGACGATCCCTATTGAATTTGGTCAAAATCGGTTCAGATTTAGATATAGCCCCCATATATATGTTACCCCAGATTTGACATGTAAGCGCTGTAAAAACTTTATTTAATAACCGATCAGTCCGAAATTCGGCAGAAAGAGGTTTCTTATCATATGAATGAACACTGTTAAATTTGGAATAAATCGGTTCAGATTTAGATATAGCCCCCATATATACGTTACCCCCGATTTGAAGTGTAAGCACTGTAAAAATGTTATTTTATATCCGATCAGTATGAAATTCGGCAGAAAGAGGATTCCTATTATTTGAATGAACACTGTTAAATTTGGAAGAAATCGGTTCAGACTAAGATATAGCCCCCATATAAACGTTACCCCGGATTTCACATGTAAGCGCTGTAAAAATGTTATTTTATATCCGATCAGTGCGTTGTGCAGAAGAGCTATAGGTTTAAAATGGGGACTACGTCCAAATATGACTCACTGGCTTTACATGAGCGTGATTAGACCAATAATCACCTACGCCTCTGTAGTGTGGTGGACATCAATGGACAAGAATTGCAACGTAATACCTTTGCAAAAAATTCAACGTATGTGCTGTCTAGGCATAAGCGGGGCATTTAGAACTGCACCAACAAAAGCGTTTGGAGACTATACTGCACATCCAACCAATAGACATCCGTATAAAGTATGAGGCAGCCCTCACAGCAAGACGTCTACAAGTGATGGGTGAAGGGATAAATCGAGACCACAAGTCGTACCATCAGAAGATTTTAGAATATCTAGTTGGTCACATTCAAACGCCAGAAATCTCGGACCGCATTCCTGAAGTGCGGCTTACTGCTACCTGTGATACGTTTGTGCCAGACAGACGCTCCTGGGAAAATGGAACTTTGGCCCATGTGCCAGTGGGAACCAGCTGCTACACGGATGGGTCCAAGCGAGGAGGAAGGACGGGTCTGGGACTTTTTATTGATGAACCAGAAGTCGAACTTCACTTCCGCCTCCCTGACCAAAACACGGTATTTCAAGCAGAAGTTCGAGCAATCACGGAGTGTGTGAACTGGCTCAGTAACACGACAAAGCCTAAATATGCCAACATCTTCACAGATAGCAAAATGGCGATTAAAGCAATAACATCGGAATGGGTCAAATCCAGAACTGTGTTGGACTGTAAAAGAACGATAAATGATTACTCAGCCCATGGTCAATTGCGTATTTACTGGGTACCAGGACACAACGGAGTGATTGGAAATGAACGGGCAAACAACTTGGCTTCAAAGGGCAGAGAACTTCGAGTATTTCTTTCTACATGAAGAAATACTGCCAAATTCGGAGAAAATCGGTTCAGATTTAGATATAGCCCCATATATATGTTATACCCGATTCGACATGTAAGCGCTGTAGAGATTGTATTTTACATCTGATCGGTACGAAATTCGACAGAAAGATGTCTTTTTACATGAATGAGTATTCAGGGAAAATCGGTTCAGATTTATATATAACAACCATACATATGTTCCTCCTGATTTGGTATCAAAGCGCTATAAAAGTTGTACTTTACTTCCGATCATTAAAACTTTCCAGAAATATGTTTCTCAATTTAGGAACGAATATTGCTTAATTTATCGATTATCGGTTCAGACTTAGATAATATTTTCCTACCCATTTACAAATTATTCCAAATTATTATCGCAATGACCCTTATCGCATTATTAGGGAGGTGTAGGGTATTATATAGTCGGTCCCGCCCGACTTACTGCCTTTCATTACTGGTTATTTTTATTTTAATTAAAATCTAGATTTTTTTTCAAAAAGTAATATTTTTAAATTGAGGTAATGTGGACCAGTTGATGACCCATATTTTGCCCTATGTGTCCAAAAAATTCTTTTTTTTATCGCCAGTAGTTTTTGAGATATCAATAAAAGTATAAGATAAGTTCAAAATTTCTCCTATATTTTATTCGAACTTTTTGTAAACTGTTTTTTTGTATTTTAAAATCTATAATGTTTTTGATTTCAGTTGATTTGAAAATTGTATTCCCCATAAATGGAAGAGCATTGTAAAGTTATCTTATTATTTTATTGATATCTCAAAAAAACTTCCGGAGATCTCAAAATGATTTTATTGGACACATAGGGCACAATATTGGTTTTACATTGTTCGGCAATAACTAAATTTCGGCGAAATGTTCGACACAAATTTTAATGAAAATGTAAAACGACTTAATTGTCGGAAAAATTTAATTTCGACAAAATAACGACAATAAATTGAATAATATTAAAGTTTCGACGAAATTTTCGATAGAAATTAAATTTTCAAAAAATGCTATTTGTACAAAATTTTCTATAAAAATGCAATTGCGACAAAATTTTTAAAGAAAATTCAATTTCAACGAATGTGTTTGATACAAATATCGTCAATATTTGGAATAAAATTGAAATTCTTCAAAATTTTCGTAAAAAGGTAAATTTTCGAAAAAAAATTTGATGAAACAGATTAATATGGAATAAATTCTCGGTAAAAATGAAATTTTATCGAAAATTTCAATAAAAAAAATGCTATGTCGACAATATATTTAATCAAATTCAAATTTCGTCGCATATTTCGTCAAAACGAGAAATTTCTAGAAAATGATTGATTCCGAAGAATTTTTCGATTCAATTACGACAATAAAATTTTATAAAAATGTAATATCGACCAAAATTGTCTATGAAAAGGAAATTGCGACAGAAATTTTAATGAAAATATAATTTCGATCCAAGATTTTTACGAAAAATCTTTTGTTAGGAAAGCATAATTTTTATAAAAAAAATTTGCACAAAAATATGGAGGATAATGAAATTTTTCAATTCAATGAAATGAATGAATGGATTCAATGAAATTTCGACGAATTTTTTGTTGATACAATTGCGACCAAAAAATGTTTTGACAAAATTTTCTATAATTCTATTAAATTCAGATCAATATTTTCGATAACAATTCAATTTGGATATCAATAAAATTGAAAATTCGACTACAATTTCTACACGGTACAATTTCGACAAATTCGTTGATCTAATTTCTACGATATTTTCGATTAAATGTGATTTTGGTGAAATTTTTGATAAAAATTCAATTTTGACGAAAATCTACGATATATTTAAAAAAAAATACTATTAAAATGTCATTTCGACAAAATTGTCCATAAATATTAGATTTCCAATTAAAATTCTATTTTTGATCAAATGTAATTTCAGCAAAATTTTCAATTAAAATTAGGTTTTGAAGACATCGTAAAAAATTAGTTTTTGAAGAAATTTGCGATAAAAATTTGAAATAAAATGCAATTGCGAAAGATATTTGAAAGAAGATTCAATTTCGATCAAAATTTTCAAAAGTCGACGTAATTGCCGGAAAAAGTAGAATTTCGACAAAATTGTTGATGAAAAAGCAATTTCGACGAAATTTTGCAAATAAAAGGAAATTTTTCCTAGATATTCCATCGATAAAAATGCTGTTGCGAATTTTTTTTAAAGAAAATGCAATTTCGATCTGAATTTTCGATAGACATATCGGCTTTATTAAATAAAATTTAAATTTCGAAAAAATCAATTTCGATTAAATCTCTGATAAAAAAAATGCAATATTCATGATATATTCAATAAAATTAAAATTTTCGAAAAATAACTGAAATTTCGTCTCACTTGTCGATGAAAATGCAATTCCGACGACATAACAAAAGCATTTTTTTAAAATAATAATGCAATTTTGATAAATTTGTTGATGAAAATGTAATTCGAGGTAATTTTCGATACAAATGCAATTTTGATGAAATATTCGAAAAAATGCAATATCAAAAATTTTAGATTCTTAAAATGGTGCAGCTGCGACAAAATTTTTCAAAAATATTTAATTTCCACGAAATTTACAATGAAAAACAAATTTTGCGGAAATTTAAAAAAAAAAATGAAATTTGAACAAAATTTTCATTAAAAATGTGAATTCTACAAAATGTTCAAAATTGTCGGAAAAAATACAATTTCGACAAAATTGTTGATGAAAATTAAATTTTTTATGAGATTTTCGATCAAAAAGCAATAACGACAATAAGTTTAATAACGTGGAAGTTTCGAGGAAATTTTCGATACAAATGAAATTTTGTCGAAATTTTTGATACAAATGAAATTTTGTAAAAATAAAAAAAAGAAATGTTCTATAAAAATGCAAATGTGATAGATTTTTTAATGAAAATGGAATATCGATCATAATATTCGATATAAATATCGACAATATATTTCACAAAATTTAAATTTCGACAATAACATTATCGAAATTAAATTGTTTATGAAAATGCAGTTTTGACCAAAATTTCCTATAATAACTCCATTTTGGTGACATTTTGTTAAAAAAAACAAGTAATACTGTCGACATATTTAATAAAACTCAAAAAGCGAAATTTTGAGAAAAAGTTAAATTTCTACAAATTTTTTTGAAAATACAATTTCGAAGAAATTTTCGAGTAAAATGCAATTTCGATAAAAATTTTCGTTACAAATGTAATTTTGTGAAATTGCCGTTAAAAACACGAAATAAAAAATTGGACGATATATTCGATACAATTGAGTTTCGACGAAATGTTTGATAAACAAATTAGTCAGTGTAATTTACACTTGCACTTGACATAAAAATGGACCAAAACAGCCTAAAATACAAATAGATAAATAATTTTGACGAAATATTGAATAAAAATGGAATTTTAATTAAATTCTCGATAAAAAAAAACAATTTATACGAACTTTTTTTAAAAGCAATATCGATGAAATATGTACATATTACAAAATTTTCGACAAAGTTTTTAAAATAGTGAAATTGTGTTAAATTAATTGATATAATAATTTCTACGAAATTATAGACGAAAAAGCAATATCAAAAAATATCCAATAACATTTTAATTTCGACAACATTATTGAAAAAGTGTAAATTTAACAAAATGGTTGAAAAAAATGCTATTTCGATAATAATTTGATTTCAAAACAAATTTATCACGCGGTGATATTTTTCTCCATCTCAAGCTAACATAGTGCAACACATGATTTCGGGACTCAACTCTGAGAATTGGACGTAAATATTGCCCCAAAAATATAAAGTTTTGCATCATTTGTTTAGTCAAGTTAATAACACTATGCAACAAAAAATTTTTTTTTTGTCCTAGACCTAAAATTTGTTTTTTTGTATAGATTGTGGCATACTGTTATATAAAATCAAAACCAAAAATATTTTTTTTTGGATAATTTTTTTTTTAAATTTTTTATTTAAAATGCTATTATCGTCGAAGGTACCCTTTGGATTTTTACTATAATTTTTGGAATATATGTCCGATCAGGTCGACTTATACGTTAAATTGAAGCTATTAATGTGGGCTACCAATGTTGGAAATATCTCTTTCACTTTGAAACAGTGGTTTAGTAACAGTCATTAAACAAATTGGAAAAATGTCCTGGGACAAAAAAAAACATAAAAAATAGAAAAAAAAATCGAAAAAAAAATATTTTATTTTATTTTTTAAAAGTTTGCATCCTAGCGAAGAAAATAATGCCTATTTGAAAAATCTATGGATAAATGTAGAAATTATAGCCCTTTAGGTAGAGGTAGGAGAATTTCAAAAAATTTTTTTTTTTAATTTCAGTTTAAATAGCGATTTGTAAGTTACTTTTATTTATATTATGTACATTTGAGTTTATTTACATGTACAGGGTCTCCCATATTCGACGGACCCATCTGGCAACGCCATAACTTTTGACAGAGATGTCAGATCGCTTAATGACATACCGCGTTTGAAGCGTCAGTCCAAGCAGATTTTTACCATGGAACAATACACGCCACGCGAGCGCTCTGAAATAGTTGAAATTTACATTCAACAGAAGAAGTCAAGTCAACGTGCTTTTAAAATATTAAAAAATGTGAGAAGTGCGCCTTCTAAGAACACCATTAAGCGTTTATACGAAAAATTTTCGACTGGTGAGGCTCTTTCTAATCCGAAGAGGCCAAATAAAAGTCGACCAAGGCGATCGGCCGAGAATATCGCTGCCGTACGAGCCAGTGTTGAGAGGTCCCCAAGAACATCCCAAAAACGCCGTTCTCAGCAGTTGGGCATGGCTCGGTCCACTTTACAACGGATTATTCGCGTTGATTTGCATTTGTTCCCGTACAAAATTCAATTGACGCAAAGATTGTTGCCTGCGGACAAGCCTCGTCGATTGGAATGGGCCCAAAAAAAACATGGGTCCGTCGAATATGGGCAACCCTGTACAAGTTTCATTAGAAGTAATTGTGAGTTCTTTGTTGACGTTTGTAGATTTCGGAATCGGTTTCTCTAATGAGGAACCAAATCCCATCATTCTTTCATCCCAGTTCCCTCTTTTACGCCGCTCGATGGACTTCATTTCTTGGTGAAACCTTTCGCCGTGTTCGTCGCCAAGATTCTCGGGGAAAAAGTTTAAATGAGAATGCAAGAAATGAATTTTGAGGGACATATTTACACATGTTGGAATATATAAAGCGAAACATAAGTTGGAAGAATACATACATATACTACAAGCTTAAACGACCTCCATGCTGCAATTTCATCCAACGTGAAATATGATTCGAAATCCACATCATTCCTTATTTTAGGCCCATCAAAAACTACTTCTTCGATTTTTTATAAAAGAAGGACTTTTAAATAAACTTTTTAAATATGAGAGTGAATTGCCTTTCTTTCCTTAAGGCTTTTACAAAATTTTTAAAGAGCCCCAGCTTAATATGCAGTGGTGGCAAAATATCGGCTATCCCAGAGGCATAACATACCAACTACTTTTAAATCTCAAGAAATTTTCCAGTCATGTTCATATTTTATCAATTTAGCCATTGTTTCGTATGATTCCTTAGTGTTGACAGCATGAGCAATGGAAATCGACGGTTTCTGATTTTCGTTGTGTAAAAGTACTGCTTTCAAACTTTCTTTACTGCTGTCAACAAGTAACCGCCATTCCTTCAAATTGTATGTTTGATTAAGTTCCTGGAACAATCCGGGAATGTCCTTGCAAAAGCATCTGTTATCCACAATTGTATGAAATTGTTTGTAAGGTATATCACGGACTCTATAATATGATATGTTAACATCTGGGGCCAAAATATTGTACTGTTTCATCCCAGATGCCTTATCTGTGGTCAGTTCCAAATCTCTCACTAGATGAATGACTTGAATCTGAGTTAAAAGCAATGACTTCTGACTCAAACTTGAATCGCTCAGAGTTGAGTACTCAGTTGAACTTGATGATGTTTCCGTTATTAGGCTGTTAGCTAAACTTGGACACTTGGGAATTGGTATTGTTTCCGAATGTGCAACTGGCAAAGTGACAGATTTTACTTCAGCGTAATTCCAGCGAATGCTCCTTCCTACTCCAATCTATTAACTTAGACACAAATAGCAGTCCGTATCGTGAATGAATGGTTGTCTCCAAATCATTGGCATTCCAAATTACACGTGAAGTCTAAAATTGAAACGTTTTATTCCACAAAACATTGTAATACATTAATTGTAAAGCACTTACCGCATTCTTCCACTAGTCCATCGAGTAAGATTTACATGGCACGAATTACACAAAATACTAGGTGTCCACGGTTCGTTCATATTTTTAACTCGTATACCAAAATATTACTCATACGAGTATATTTCTTCTATTATTTTACTAAACGCACGTCGATTATTTTAATTACATATTTTCCGCAGATGTAGCAGAAATTGTCGGGATCATTTTCACATTGAAAAGTTCTTTGCCTTTTACTCATACTTCGAAATATAACTTTGTAATATTTTTCAGAAAATCGACTCCCAGCAAAAACTTTCATTACCAGGTAACCATTTAGCCACACTTCAGATTATTTTTACATGGGCATGACATTGCAGGAAAGTACTTCCATGCAAGCATACCAAGAGCTAACAAATAACTACTTACCCCCACGCTTACGAAGATCCAACATATAAGTAGTTATTATTGTCATTTTAATAAGGGGTTGAATAACACCTTACCAGTAAAGATTTTCATAACCATTTACTTATCGTATATAATTAAATACGACGAGACATATATTTTACTCGGAATATTCCCATCAAGTACATGTCGTTGTACATTGCATTAGCGTGTAAGACATGTCATTACCCTCTGCATTGACTTACTTATATTGACATAGATATGTATTTGTAAGTCAATTTAAGATGGGTATTGTAAAATATGCAACAACAACAGTTTTTATAAAAGAAAAGTTGATTTGATAAAAAAAATAAAAATTGGCGTTGTCGCATATTTTACAATAGCCCACTTAAAATAACTTACAAATAAGTACATATTTATGTCAATATAAGTAAGTCATTATTTGTTGACTACATGTAATGCAGAGGGTAATGATATGTCATTACCTGGTAATGCAAGTGGTAATGACATGTACTTACCAAGTTTTTGCTGGGCTTATCTCTTTAATGCACTGAATCACACTAATTTATTAATAAGAAATTTCATTCATAAATTCCGGGTTTAAGGTTCATAAGTTGCAGTACCTGTAGCTGACATATAGTTTGCTTCGAAAGTAGACACCCAATATTTTCAAGACTGCCGCGTACTACTTTATATTGCGTTCATTTAATTTTACTACCTGTATATACGACTGGGATGTCCATGACCCTCTATCCGAGCGGATCTCATTCAATATAGCTCTCACATTGCATATCATGTTTTATGGAGGGTTACGCACGGCCATAAAACCTCGTCCTCTCTATAATTTTATAATGTCTGACATCAATCCTCATAAAATAAAATGCAAGTGCAATGTCTCTATCACATATGGCGAATATAAGCAAAAACATAATTTAAAAACGAAAAAATATGAAACAAGATTTTTTGAATTTCCCTAACATTTACAAAATGCCTCATAACTTTTACATATATCCATAGATTTTTCAAATAGACAGTGTTTTCTTCGTTAGCATGCTGGGTTTTTAAAAATGTGATAACATATTTTTTTCTATTTTTTATGTTTTTTTTTGTACCAGGAAAAAGTATTCTCATATTTTTGACGACTGTTACTAAACCAAAGATTCTACGTGAAAGCCATATATGCTGCATATGTAGCCCTCATAATTCCCTTTAATTTGAGGCATAACAAGGCTCAATCAGGCTTATACTTGAAAAATTATGGCCCAAATACTGAATGTACTTTCCATGAACGCTGGAATTAAAAAAAAAATTAAAAAACAAATTTAAAAAAAAAAAAATTTTGGATATTTTTTTTGTATTTGTGACACCTAATTGCACCAGAAACTGTCATCCACATCCCATGGACAAAAAATTTGTTGCATAGTGTATTTAGTGAAATATTGATTCTTTAAAAACTTCTATACTACTTTTAGAATCTTCTGAAATTCCACACATAGTATTAGTTTATTAGTTACTATGGCGAAGTAGCCACGCCCCTTTTGGTACATCCCACAAAAGTTACTATAAAGCTATTAAATGCCATTTCAATTGATAATAATTTGGTTAAAACAATAAAAATTGCGAACATTTTTTGGGACTGAAACTCCTGATGTTTTTGATTTACAAATTTTTTTGTCAGTCATTGACTGACCTATATCGAAGTAAACACAGCCTGGCATTGTCATGCCATTGAAGATTGCAAATTTGACAGAGGACAAAGCATTTTTAATTTTGCAAAAACAAAATAAAAAAGCTCTTAAATACAAATTTGAACTCTTAAATGTGTTATCAACAAATGCAATTTCTCTTCTTCAAAGTTCACAACAACAAAACAGACAAAGCCGTCAAGTCGTCAAGTGATAACCTCTGCCATTTCGATTTGGAGGTTGTAAGCTAATGCGAAGATGAATGGAAATACATATTTTAAAAAAATCGAAATGTTTTATTAAATCAGTTGAAAAATTGTAATCAAAACGTGAGGTATTTCTGTTTTTAAAATAGACACAATAAATCTGAGCGAAGAAATAACGAAAGATGGTCGCAGATCTTAGACATGTAGTCAAAGCAGTTTTGGTTTTATTTCTAATTCGTCTTGCCGGAGGTTCACCAGGCTCAACTGATGACTTCACTTCACCCTATGCTGTGGATATTTTACGTTATGCCAAATCTGCTGAAATTCACAATTTAATGAATGAATCGGTGGATCCGTGTGAGAATTTCTATGCATTCGCCTGTGGTAATTGGAATCGCATCAATCCGGCCAATTCCTATGAACGCATTTCGACGGGTTTCTTTGAGACTATGCAAAAGGCACTGAATCGCAAAATTGCCACTGTTCTGACTGCCGATGATGAGAAGGACTCGGAAATCGATAAGAAGGTGAAAAATTTCTACGAGTCTTGCATGAATCTGTCGGCCTTGAAAAATGTCTATAAGGATAAGTTATTGGAGATAGTTCAGGAGTTTGGCAAAATGCCCGCCCTAGAGGGTGACAACTGGAGGGAGGAGGATTTCGATTGGTTGAAGACAATAGCCGAAATTGCCTATAAATATGAAATCTCCATGATAATTGGCTATGACATAATGTCGGACTTCTCGGACAATTCCGTGAATCGTTTGTACATCGGTCATCCCGATTTGCCGCTGGAATCAAAATCTATGTATTTGGATGAGGGAAATGCCATCTATCGCATTTACTATCGGCAGAATATAGCTTCGAATTTGCAAATGTTTTTGGGTTTAAAGGCGGAGTTGGCCCAACAGACAGCCCGGGAAATTGTAGACTTTGAAATTGGTTTGGCCCGCGGAATGATCGATGACAAATCGGCCATGCAACTGGATGAGATGACCATATTGACTACCCTGGACGAAATGCAAAAGAAATATTCACCCGATTTGGATATCAAGCGGCTGATTAATATATCCCTGGGATCAATGCCCAGGGGCAAAGTCTACGAAATGGTTGAAGATTATCAAAAGAATCTGGTCGTGCTTTTGAGAGAGACACCCAAACGAATAGTGGCCAATTTCATCTATTACACTTTGCTGGAGAATTTCATTGTAAAGGTTCCGAAAACCAAAGATGAACTTCGCACCAAATGTATAGATAATACAAAGGAATATTTTGCCAAAAACTTGGATAATATGATCTATCGCAAATACAGTACCAATGACACCGAAAAGGGGGTGGAATTTATGTGGCGTGAAATTCAAACTACTTTCGAAAATGTTCTACTCTCCCAACGGCTGAAATGGATTAGCAATGAGACTCGGCAATATGCGGTGGAAAAACTCTATGCCATGAAATTGGAAATCAATTCATATGAAAATGAAAATTTCATGGATGAATTCGGTCAATTAACAGTGAATAAACATGATTATGTGGAAAATCTTAAAGCGGCAATGCAGTTGAATGCTCAAAACACTCGCAAAAAATTGTACGAACCCCCCTCGCCGTTGGATGCCGGAGAATTGTTGTCCTTTACCCCGGCCAATATAATTATAGAGAATAAAATCAAAGTCCCCGTTTCACTGCTGCAGCCGTATTATGTCTGGTCCACCTCCTATCCGAATGCCCTTAAATATGGCACCCTGGGCTCTTTGATATCGCACGAAGTGATACACGGTTTCGATGACACTGGACGCAATTTCGACAAAGTGGGCAATAATCGCAATTGGTGGGATGAGAAATCCACCAATGCTTTTGTAAATCGTACAAATTGTTTTATCGATCAATACAAGAATTACATCTACAATGGTCAGACTTTACCCGAAATGGGTTCGCAGGCGGAGAATATAGCCGATAATGGTGGCGTCCGTTTAGCCTATGCGGCCTATCTGCGCTGGTATGAGAATGCTGTGCGCAATTTCCAAAATATGGAGGGGGAATTGTTGCCTCGCCTTAAATACTCGGGAAAACAGCTGTTCTTCATTAGCTATGCCCAGATATGGTGCAGTGATGTTCATCCGGCTTTGCGTAATTTACAAACATCCACGGACATTCATGTGCCGGGGAAATTCCGTGTCATTGGACCATTGTCAAATTTTCCCGAATTCTCTATGGAATTCAAATGTCCCGTCGGTAGTAATATGAATCCGTTGAAAAAGTGTTCAATTTATTAAGTTAAATAAGACGCAGATCAAGAGAAGCAGTTCATCAGCAATACCTTAATATATTTAGTTTGTATTTACATATGTATATACTCGTACACTGATTGTGGAAAAATTTGTTAGTAAATAAAAGATACACAAGTTAATTGAAACCGAAACATTGAAACTTTCCGATACCTTATGGCTATTTCGTTTCTGGTACAAATTTTTCCCATCGGCGTGAAATTCTAGAAAATATCTGTACCTTTTAAGTCGGAATAATGTAGTCTCTTGAATCTAAATTAACTCAAATATTCCAACTTTAAAAATGTGTTAAAAAAGTGCAGTTTCCGAGAAAAGGGCAAGGACAGAATGCAGCACTTTTTCCTGAAACGAAATTGCCATTCGTGAATAAGAATGAAACAAGTCTGAATGTCAGTCGAGTAAAACGACTAATGCCTTTTTGTTTTCATATGTAAAAAAATGTTGCACTGCGAGAGGGTCCCGTTTTCTTTTGTAAAAATATCGCACTTGCACGGTGCAAAAATGCATTATTTCAGCCCTGTATTTAATCGAAGAGGTGGACACTGCCCTACAAAACAAAGGTTTTTAGCGTCGAGCGAATAGCTTAAATTCCCGCGTGTGCACATGCGTGCCTTTTTATACCCTACACCACACTGTGGTACAGGGTATTATAAGTGTGTTTCACGGCAGATGTTTGTAACACCTGAAAATAACACAGCTAGACCCACCTTAAAGTATACCGATCGACTCAGAATCACTAGCTGAGTCGATTTAACGATGTCTGTCCGTCCGTCTGTCCATGTAAAGTTGTTCGTCGACTACAGGTCGCAATTTCACTCCGATCGTTCTGAAATTTTGCAGTTTAGAGTATTTCGCGGCTGTTAAGATCGCTATTGAATTTGGTTGAAATCGGTTCAGATTTAGATATAGCTCCCATATATATCTTTCGTCCGATTTGGCCCTTTAGTCCTATAGAAGCTGTATTTTACATCCAATCGTTTTGAAATTTAGAATGGTAGGGTTTCTTGATCCATGAACCAACATTGCCGAATTTGAAGAAAATCGGTTTAGATTTAGCTATAGCTCCCATATATATGTTTCGTCCGATTTTGCTCTTTAGTCCTGTAGAAGCTGTATTTTAGATCCAATCATTTTGAAATTTAGAATGGTAGAGTTTCTTTATCCATGAACCAACACTACTAAATTTGAAGAAAATCGGTTAAGATTTATCTATAGCTCCCATATATATGTTTCGTCCGATTTGGCCATTTAGTCCTATAAAAGCTGTATTTTACATGCAATCGTTTTGAAATTTAGAATGGTAGAGTTTCTTGATCCATGAACCAACATTGCCGAATTTGAAGAAAATCGGTTAAGATGTTTGTAACACCTGAAAATAACACAGCTAGACCCACCTTAAAGTATACCGATCGACTCAGAATCACTAGCTGAGTCGATTTAACGATGTCCGTCCGTCCATTCGTCTGTCCATGTAAAGTTGTTCGTCGACTACAGGTCGCAATTTCACTCCGATCGTTCTGAAATTTTGCAGTTTAGAGTATTTCGCGGCTGTTAAGATCGCTATTGAATTTGGTTGAAATCGGTTCAGATTTAGATATAGCTCCCATATATATCTTTCGTCCGATTTGGCCCTTTATCCTATAGAAGCTGTATTTTACATCCAATCTTTTGAAATTTAGAATGGTAGAGTTTCTTGATCCATGAACTAACATTGCCGAATTTGAAGAAAATCGGTTTAGATTTAGCTATAGCTCCCATATATATGTTTCGTCCGATTTTGCTCTTTAGTCCTGTAGAAGCTGTATTTTAGATCCAATCATTTTGAAATTTAGAATGGTAGAGTTTCTTTATCCATGAACCAACACTACTAAATTTGAAGAAAATCGGTTATGATTTATCTATAGCTCCCATATATATGTTTCGTCCGATTTGGCCATTTAGTCCTATAAAAGCTGTATTTTACATGCAATCGTTTTGAAATTTAGAATGGTAGAGTTTCTTGATCCATGAACCAACATTGCCGAATTTGAAGAAAATCGGTTAAGATTTAGCTATAGTTCCCATATATATGTTTCGTCCGATTTGGCCCTTTAGTTCTATAGAATCTATATTTTACTTCCAATCGTTTTGAAATTTAGAATGGTAGAGTTTCTTGATTCATGAACCAACACTACCGAATTTGAAGAAAATCGGTTAAGATTTAGCTATAGCTCCCATATATATGTTTCGTCCGATTTGGCCCTTTAGTTCTATAGAATCTATATTTTACATCCAATCGTTTTGAAATTTAGAATGGTAGAGTTTCTTGATTCATGAACCAACATTGCCGAATTTGAAGAAAATCGGTTAAGATTTAGCCTTTTAGTCCAATAAAAGCTGTATTTTACATCCAATCGTTTTGAAATTTAGAATGGTAGAGTTTCTTGATTCATGAACCAACACTACCGAATTTGAAGAAAATCGGTTAAGATTTAGCTATAGCTCCCATATATATGTTTCGTCCGATTTGGCTCTTTAGATCCAATCGTTTTTATACCCTACACTACACTGTGGTACAGGGTATTATTTAAGTATAAAATGTCCCAAAAGTAAATTTATGTAAACAATTTATACATGAATTACAAAATTTATATATCAGAGTTATTCAATATTACGAGAGTGGTGTAGGGTATTATATAGTCGGCACCGCCCGACTTAAGCCTTTCCTTACTGGTTTCTAATGACGTTTGGACAGATGCTTTATTTAGGCTGCGCCTTGTAGTATTCTTTGGTTTTAGTGTTTTTAGTAATTTTCTGTGTTTTTTTTCTTTAAAAAAGTAGGGAATCTCGAAATGGATCACGCTATATTATATATTTCTGAATAAATATATTTTATTGGAAATTAATAAACTTTATTTTGAAGCCCCTGTTGTAATATGTGAGAACTAAATATATTTGCAAATTAATTTTCACAAAAAAAATATGTTTTTAAATACAAATAAAATTGTAAGATTTTCAAAACTATGCTGAAGTTTTCTAATTCCAGTTGTAATTTTCCTTGGATTCGAATTATACCTTCCAGTTAAAAGTTGCTCAGTGAAAATCGTATTCTAGGGATCAAAATAAGAAACTTTGCCGAAGGAACCACACCTCTAAAACGAATTCTGATGTCCCGGAATTTGGGTCGAACTTTTGGGTAGGGGCAAATTTTGAAAAATCCCACTTTGACCCATTTAGAGTGCTCCAATCGAGTCCAAATGTATGACCGACCCCCAATAACTTTGGAGACCCGACCCACCCATGCCAGTGGCACTCCCCCTGGAACCCCCTGGGGGTTCCATACATTTGGATTGGATCGATTGGAGCACACTAAATGGGTCAAAGTGGGTTTTTTTTCCGGGACATCAGAATTCGTTTTAGAGGTATGGTGCCTTCGGCAAAGTTTCTTATCTTGATCCCTAGAATACGATTTTCACTGAGCAATGGGCGATTTTTAAATCGACCCGCCCTACTAAACACCCAAAAAATATAAATAAAAAATTATGGTATATTTTTCTTAAAAAAAATTCTTCAAAATTCGCATTTTTTGGAAGGTGCCTTTAGCATTTGGACCATACTTTTTAAGAATAAGGTCGATGAAGTCGATATATATTTTAAATTAAAAGGAATTATGAGGACTAAAAATGTTAACGAAGATAATTTCAAGTGGAAGCAGAAATTTAGTAACTGTTGTTAAAACAATTAGAAAAAAATGATTATGATTGCATTGTTTGTTTGGCTTGAGGTCCGTGGTAAATAAAAGACAGATCTTTTATTTTTTTTCTTTATTTGCCCAATATTTCGGCCATCTTCGTTGGTCATCATCAGGGACATTGTTGTAACAAAAAATATTCCTTCACTGTGTGAGCTTTCGTTAGTTACTGTCGTATTGTATTGTCTTTTATTTACCACGGACCTCAAGTCAAACAAACAATCCAATCATAACAACAAAAAGGTATTCAAAACATAGAAAAAAGAAAATTTCAATAAAATTCGTATTTTAATTGGTGTTCAATTTCTTTATGGGCCCCCAACGTTTCTGAAAATCAGTTGGCCCCTCGAAAAAGCTGTAATCAGCTTTTGTCCAACAACTAATTCAGACTTGGTGATACAACTTAAGTATATTTAGTAATAATGTAGCTAAGAATATGCTGAACAAAGTTTCTTAATATGCTGAACAAAGTTACTTTTCTTCGAAAAGTGAAGGAAAAAATATTTTTGTTTACCTTTTTCAGCATAACTTCCAGGGACTCGTAATATTTTACTAACCAACTAACTACTTGGTAGCCAACGTAAATCTTAACAACTTTTGTGAACATAACAATACAATCTGAACGTGTCTAGACAGCCTAAATAGCTCAAAAAACCACATTGTACCCCAAAAATGTTAGTATTTCACTATTATGTAACAAAAATATATTTTTTTTGGTATAGGGTATGTTCAGCAACTTTATAGAAAATACTAAGGCCAATATTTTTGTGGAACATATTAACCCTCTATCTTCCCCACATAACTGTAATTTTTGGCCCCATTTTAACAAATCGTAAAAACACCTCTTAGAATGGGGAGGGCGGGGATGAAATGTTCTACAAAAATGTTGGCCATAAAATTTTACTATATGTGTCAGAAGAAGCCAATGCTCAAAACTTAACACAAACTCCAAAAAAATTTCAAATTATCATACAGACACTTGAAATTTTGATTTAAAGTATACATCTAAATAATGTTTTTATAGTATATGTTTAAAAAATTGGCGTAATTGACACGCCCTATGAAAAATATTTTTTTATTTCCCTATATGTACAATATGGGTCATAATTTATACATTTATCCATAGAGTTTGTGCAAATAGGCACCGTTTTGGATGCTAGCTTTCAAAAACTAGAACAAACAATTTTTTGACCTTTTTTATATTTTTTGGAAGAAAAAATTCAAATTTTTTTAACGACAATTACGAAACTTCCATTTCTACGTGAAAATGGTGTTTTCAGCATTTCTAGCCCTCACGCGGGGCAAAATCGCCTTTTTGATATGTTTGAATCGACGGATAATATGTTTGGAACACAAAATTTTTAAATATTACTCGTATATATTTCTGAGCAAATACATTTTATTTGAAAATCTATAAAATTTATTTGGGACGCATATATTAATATATTACAACAAAATATGTGTGCAAACTAATTTTGTCAAAATAAAATATGTGTTTATATACAAATAAAATTATTGTTTAGAAATGTCCTCAATAAAATTTTGTCTAAAAAGCTTTTGAAAACGTTATAGATTTTCGAATTTCATTTTTAATTTTTTTATTGATATCGAGTTGTACCGTACGGTTTAAAATGACATAAATATCAATTTAAATTATTAAATGAAATTATTTAATTTTGATTTCTGTTTTTTTTCAAGTCGTAATTTGTTGTCAACCCATCAAGCAATGTATCTTACGAGCATTTACAATCTGGAAAAATTAATGTTAAATTACTGAAAAGCGTAAGCCCAGCAAAATCTTGGTAAGTACATGTCATTAACACTTGCACTACCTAGTAATGATATCTTATTACCCTCTGCATTACATTCAGTCAACAAATAATGACATACTTGTTGCTATAAATCGCGAGGTAGGCCAGTGGTTATGATCAGTGTTGCCGTTTTTGGGGTTTTCTACCAAAATTGGTAGAATTTTTTTAGTTTGGTAGAATGGAAGAATCAACGAAAATTTGGTAGATTTAAGGCTCGTCGAAACAGAATGAACAAGTAAGATAAACACACAAATGTTAAATAACTAAATAATTTAACACGTAAAGGCTAAAGTCAGACGGAGCCGAATAACAAACATATTGTGATAAATATTATAAATATTAAATAAATATTAAATTAAAACTCGCAACGTTCAACCTAATGTTATCTGCCTAATTTCATAACTAACAGATGTTAAATAAAGCTTCTACTCATTTGAATACCGAATCGGGTGCGGTATTTTTCGTGCGCTAAAACCTTTTTTTTAAATAAAACCAGTAAGGAAAGACAGAAAGTCGGGCGGGGCCGACTATATAAAACACGGTTTCTACAGCGCTTACATGTCAAATCGGGTGTAACATATATATTGGGACTATGTTAAAATCTGAACCGATTTTTCCCGAATTTGGCAGTGTTCATGCATGTAATAAGAAAACTCGCTCTGTTAAATTTCGTACGGATCGGATATAAAACACGATTTCTACAGCGCTTAAATGTTTAATCGGGTGAAACATATATATGGTGGCTATATCTAAATCTGAACCGATTTTCCCCGAATTTGGCAGTGTTTATTCATGTAATAAGAGAACATTCTCTGCCGAATTTCGTACTGATCGGATATAAAACACGATTTCTACAGCGCTTAAATGTTAAATCGGGTGAAACATATATATGGTGGCTATATCTGAATCTGAACCAATTGCCCCGAATTTGGCAGTGTTTATTCATGTAATAAGAGAACTCTCTCTGTTAAATTTCGTACTGATCGGATATAAAACAAGATTTCTACAGCGCTTAAATGTTAAATCGGGTGAAACATATATATGGTGGTTATATCTAAATCGGAACCGATTTTCCCCGAATTTGGCAGTGTTTATTTATGTAATAAGAGAAATCTCTCTGCCAAATTTCGTACTGATCTGATTTAAAATACAGTTCCTATGTGTAAAATGTGGTTTCTACGGCGCTTGCATGTCAAATCGGGTGAAACCTATATATGGGGACTATATCCAAATCTGAACCGATTTTAACCAATTTCAATAGGGATCGTCCTTGGGCCAAGAAAGAGCACTATGCTAAATTTCATCACCATCGGACCATAAATACGACCTGCACTTTGATTACAAGAATACATGGACAGACGGACGGACGGACATGGCTAAATCGACTCAGAAAGTGATTCTGAGTCGATCGGTATAATAAACAATGGGTCTATCTCTTCTCCTTTTAGGTGTTACAAACAAATGCACAAAGTCATAATACCCTGTACCACAGTGTGGTGTAGGGTATAAAAAAACAATTTCCACTCGACTTACGACCTTGACACACATGAGCAATATTTTAGCTCTCGTTAAGAGCTATCTTTTGCCATTGACCGTGGCTAAATCTTTTAAATCCAAAAAAAAACCCTTTCCAGTCGACCTACGACCTTCACACCCATGAGCAATATTTTAGCTCTCGTTAAGAGCTATCTTTTTCCATTGACCCATTGTGGCTACGTGCCACTCAGCAAATGAAACAATTGAATTGTTGCGAAAAAAGTTCGGAGATTCGATTATTTTAAGAAATTGTGATATTGAATGGCTCCAAGAATTTGTGATTTAACACCATTAAACTTTTTCTTGTGCGGTTATTTGAAGTCATTGGTCTTTCGAAATAAACCAGACTCTCTTCAAGCTTTACAAGTCAATATTGAACGTGGCATTCATGACATACGACTTGATTTAGTGGAAAAAGTGCTCGAAAATTGGGTTCATCGAATTCGTTACTGCAGAAGAAGTCGTGGAGGCTATTTGAATTACGTTTTATTTAGAACTTAATAGTTAGTAATTGTTTTTAAAATTTTTGTGTTTTAAATTAACTAAAAAAAGTTACAGATAAGTTTTTTGTAAAATGAAAAATGGAAGATTTGCAATGATTTTGGTAGAAATTTTTGACAATTTTGTTGGAAAAAATGATTGTAGTGGCAACACTGGTTATGATGCTAAACTAATGGCGTATTCTTTTATGGAAAAAAGTGCAACACTTGCATTGTCCTTTTCCCGAAAACTGCATTATTATATCGCTTTTTTGAAATTTTAGTTGTGCTAAATTCGAGTAACTTAATTACCAAATTTCAAAAAAGTATCACAAAAGTGCCGTTTTCGGAAAAAGGGCAATGAAAATGTTGCACTTTTTGGCAGAAGAGAATTCGCCATAAGAAACCATGATGTGGTGAGTTCAATCCCACCTCCTGGCAAATGACATTTTTCGGCATGCAGTCGATAATTGCTCTCTTCCCAATGTTACGCTCTTCCCAATTTTACTCTTTTCTACTTTCTCAACTCATTTCACCACTGATGGTGGTGAACAAGCAATAGCAACTCGGAAATATCCTCTATCATCAAATAAACACACTCATCAAAGAATTACTTACGTCCACGCTTACATTTAAAGTAAGTGGTTTTTTTTGCATCTTGTATGCTTGAGTGAAAGTACTTTCCTCCAACGACATGTTTGTGATAAATAATACAAAGGTTATTTGGTAATGTGATATTTTTCTGGGAGTACTTGCAATTTTGATGATTTTATAGTATCTATAGTCCAGTAAAAAATTTACTTTATTTCCAAGCCCCTTTTGGTACCACTCAAACAAAGGGACCATTTTGCACCAAAAGTCAGCTGCTTATACTTGACATTTTGTACAGTGTAATGCTTTTATAGGACCTACAGTCCAGTTAATAATGGGCGTCATTGGCACGATCAAAAGTTAACAGCTCATAACTTTACTACTAGTACATACTTTAAAGCTATTACAATATAAATTGATAATTATTTTATTAAAAAAAATAACTTTATGAATATTTTTAGGACTGTAGGTGAAGGGATTCGTAAGTCGGTTTACCCAACTGAACTTTCTTATTTTTTTTTTTCATATTTTTGATGATCGTTACTTAACCAAAGTTTCTACGAAATATGTAACATTTGTAGCCCTCATAATTACCTTAAATCTAATGCTAATCCCCACTCTTTCGGGCTTATACATAAACAAGTAAAAGCGTTAAGTTCGGCCATGCCGTATCTTATATACCCTCCACCATGGATAGCATGTGACCTCACAAAATAACTGAAACCTAAAGAAAATAACACCGAAAAACACCAAAAAATATAGTAGATGAGAACAGTAGGAAATACAACAAATTATATGCTATATATGGGAGCTATATCTAAATATGGACAGATATCGCCCATTTGCAATCCCAAACAACCTGCAACTATAAGAAGTATTTGTACCAAATTTTATCAACCTCGCTCTATTATTTCGGACTGTAGCGTGATTACAACAGACGGACGGACATGGCTAAATAATGGTAGAATTTTACGACGATTAAGAATATATATACATTATGGGGTCTCAGATCAGTATTTAGAGGTGTTACAAACGGAGTGACAAAATGAATATACCCCCTATCCTACATACGAGTATAGTGGAGGGTATAAAAAATGTAGTCCAATCTAGAGGCACATACCATAACATATTTTAAATATTTTTGTCGTGTTTTTGATGAATTAATTTCTTTAGGATACCAAATTACAGCAGAAACTGTTATTTTCGACAAAAGTCTTTGTAAACTAGTGTATTCCAAGCATTTATCACTTCTCCCCTTTGGGTGTGACGGGCAAATAAATGCATACCACTAAGTGGTGTAGGGTATAACATATCGCTATTACTAATCGTTGAACTTTATCAATTGTTCGTACATCAGTACTTATTTTATACACAGAATCAGAAGAACATAAAAACATTTTGAATACAAAACGCTGCGACATCCGAATGAACTCTTAAACCACAGAATACTCTTGAAAAGGGCCACAAGAATTCTCTTCGAAAGCGATAAGCTTATCGCACATACAAACCGTATGTGCCCATAGCTGCGAAGTAACTATTAGTATTTTATTTTAAACAAAATACATTTCAAAACTCAGTTGCATTGTTGAAATCAAAACGTACGGTATAGAAAAAGAACTGCAATTTTTGACAAAAACAAAAAAGAAGAATAGTGCATTGTCGTATTATGCATTCGTTTCCAAAAATGGAATGGCTATTATTCCCAGCATTAGTTGCTGTCCTCTGCGGTATGGCGGCCGAAGCAACTCCAGTGGACTCCAGTGAATTAAATTCTCCCTTTGCTAAGGAGATTATACGCTACGCTAAGTCAGCGGAAATCCATAATCTAATGGATGAATCTGTGGATCCCTGTGAGAATTTCTATGGCTTTGCCTGCGGGCGCTGGAATCGAATTAATCCGGCCAATTCGCTGGAACACATTTCCACGGGATTCTTTGAGACAATGCAAAAGGCACTGAATCGCAAAATTTTCGAGGTTCTGGTGGACAACGATGGCTCCGCTACGGAAATTGATAAGAAAGTGAAAAATTTCTTTGAATCGTGTATGCAATTGGCGACCTTGGAAAAAGACTACAAAGACAAATTGAAGCAGATTATAAGGGAATTTGGAAAAATGGCCGCTCTGGAGGGTGACAAGTGGAGGGAGGAGAATTTCGATTGGTTGAAAACCGTAGCGGACATTTTCCATAAATATGGTATATCGAT
This sequence comes from Eudasyphora cyanicolor, assembly GCA_963930755.1. Classification (NCBI taxonomy): domain Eukaryota; kingdom Metazoa; phylum Arthropoda; class Insecta; order Diptera; family Muscidae; genus Eudasyphora; species Eudasyphora cyanicolor. Next base: position 289,705,704 of record OZ005734.1, on the reverse strand, counting down.
AATATTCAGCTATGATATTATGGTGGATTTTGCCGACAACTCGGTGAATCGTTTATATATTGGCTATCGTAATTTTCCATTGGAATCACGTTCCATGTATCTGGATGAAGCCAATGCCATATATCGTGAGGGTTATGAACATAAAATCGCCACAAATTTGGAAACTTTTTTGGGTCTACCAATGGAATTGGCTCAAGAGACAGCAAAGGAAATTCTACGGTTCGAAATTGGTCTGGCCCAGGGAATGATTGATGAAAAAGCCGGTCTACAAGTGGTGGACATCACCAAACTCACCACTCTAGAGGAAATGGCTGCTAAATATGGTCCCCAATTAGAGGTGAAGAAATTTGTGAATATATCTCTGGGTTATGTACCCACGGATAAGGTTTACGAAATGGCCGAGGATTATCAGAGAAATCTAATCGCATTAATGCAACACACCCAACCGCGGATAGTGGCCAATTATATTTACTATTATCTGGTGGACAAATTTATTGTGAAAACTCCCAAAGCTCAAGAGGAATTGAAGGACAAGTGCATAAGTAAAACTAAAAAATATTTTGCCAAAAATTTGGATAATATGATCTATCGCAAATACAGTACCAATGACACCGAAAAGGGGGTGGAATTTATGTGGCATGAGATTCAAACGACATTTCAAAATGTTCTACTTTCGGATAAACTCGATTGGATACAAGAGGAGACCCGTCGTTATGCTGTGGAAAAACTTCTGGCCATGAAATTGGAAATTAATTCATATGAAAAGCAGAATTTCTCGGCAGAATTTGAGCACTTGACGGTGAATAAACATGACTTTGTGGAAAACCTGAAAGCAGCAATGACTTTAAATGCCCAAAATACCAGAAAAAAGCTGAAAGAACCTCCTTCCCCGCTAGAGGCGGGAGAGGTTTTGTCCTTTACGCCGGCCAACATTATTGTAGAGAATAGGATTAAGGTCCCCGTTTCGCTATTGCAACCCTACTATGTGTGGTCCCTCTCTTACCCGAATGCTGTTAAATATGGCACCTTGGGGGCATTGATATCTCATGAACTGATACACGGATTCGATGACACGGGACGCAATTTCGACAAGGTGGGCAACAATCGCAATTGGTGGGATGACAAGTCTACGAAAGCCTTTAAAAATCGCACTAAATGTTTTATCGAACAATACAAGAACTATGTATACAATCACAAAAAGTTGCCCGAAATGGCCTCACAGTCTGAGAATATAGCCGATAATGGCGGAGTACGTTTGGCCTATGAGGCCTATTTGCGTTGGTATGAGGATGCGGCGCGTGCCTTTCAAAATATGAAGAGCGAATCTCTGCCCCGCTTGAATTACTCGGGAAAACAGTTGTTCTTCATTAGCTATGCCCAGATATGGTGCAGTGATGTTCATCCCATTATAAGAAACTTGCAGACCTCCACCGACTCTCATGTGCCGGGTAAATTCCGTGTTATAGGACCTTTGTCGAATTTCGAAGAGTTCGCCAAGGAATTTAAATGTCCTGTGGGCAGTACCATGAATCCCAGCGAGAAATGTTCGATTTATTAAATCGGACACTGATATATTCACGAAGACAATTTCTGGAGACCCTTCAACCAATTTTGTTCAATAGCAAGGTATGCATATTTAGTGTAAATTTGATCTTGGCTTTTCTACTTAGATCTACTTTATCTTTTCAGCTCAGCGCAAGAGGTGCTAGATTATTTAACTGTGTTAATATCGAATGTGGAATGTAAGTGAAATATACATTTAAATTTCTGTATAACAATTGAAAAAGTAATTACAAAAAATATTTCTCCTTACAGGTTGTAAAGATGTTGTTATTGTGAGGATTTTTAGTGGATTTATATATGCTAGAACATCAAGACATTCTGAGCAATTCTCTATTTATCAGTCATTATAATATACGTATAATTTGTATTACTAAAACCTTTGAAAAACAAACTAATTTAAAATAGCTAAGAATATTTAAGATGCATTTATAGTTAGATGCAACCTACGTCAGTGTACCAAATAAATCGACTAAGACTGTTTTCACAAATTATACTTATATATTAGAATGAACTAGGTTATTTCAACGTTTATTAAGATTAATTTCAATCAGTAGAATAAGTATAGGGTGATCCATTTCGAGAAAAAAACACAGAAAATTCAAATTGAATGGGGAATGTTTATTATCATTTAAAAGTACATTCTTTAGCATTTATTTTTTGAAGATTATGTCTATGAAATGTTGGTCGAGGCTACGTCTCAGATGGTCTATCCGTTGAGTCCAATTTTCGATGACTCGTTCGAGCATTTCGACTGGTAACTGGTAACTGGCGAATGACACGCGTGATGTTTTGCTCCAAGGCCTGAATCGAAGCTGGTTTGTCCGCATAAACTTTAGACTTTACATATCCCCACAGGAAAAAGTCTAACGGTGTGATGATTTGACACGATCTTGGTGGCCAATCGACCGGCCCAAAAAGTGAAATTATCTGCTCACCGAAGTGTTCTCTCAATAAATCCATTGATTGATGCGATGTGTGGGAAGTGGCGCCGTCTTGTTGAAACCAAATGTCGCCAAGATCACGAGCTTCAATTTCAGGCATCAAATGGTCGGTTATCATGGCACCATAATGGTCGCCATTGACGGTTACGTTCTCACCGGCATCATTTTTGAAGAAATATGGACCTATGATTCAGGTACGTCGGATCGGGAATCGGTCAGTCAATGGCAAAAAGATAGCTCCTAACGAGAGCTAAAATATTGCTCATGGGTGTCAAGGTCGTGGGTCGACTGGAAAGTGTTTTATTTTTTTTATTTAAAAAAATGGACTTAGCGCTATTGGCGAACGATTATTTTGATAATAAAACTGAATAATTTGTAAACTGTGTTCAGACGTTAGTCTTTCCATGATGCAATGCCAAACAATACTTAACTAAAATAACATGACAGCATGGCACGACTCACACGTGATTGAAAAAAGTATCTCTATTTAGATCACCCTATATAATAATGATGTACACTGCCGAAACATTGGATATTTACACTGTCGGAAAACGAAACCGTGTTTCTTCGAAAGGTTCAGTTGGGTCAAATGAAATTAACGATATTTTCGGATGGATTTTCACAATAGTTGAAAAAAAGAGTATTCTGTAATAATAATAATAATTCATTCACTACGTTGAATGAGTAAAATTGGTAAATATTTTTTGGAACTTCAATACTAAAAATTTTATTTATTTCACATTCAGTTTGCAACTTTTTATACCCTACACCACACTGTGGCACAGGGTATTATAACTTTGTGCAATTGTTTGTGACACCCAAAAGGAGAATAAATAGATCCATCGTTTATTATACCGATCGACTTATAATCACTTTCTGAGTTGATTTAGCTATGTCCGTCTGTCTGTCTGTGTATGTATTCTTGTAATCAAAGTACAGGTCGCAATTATGGTCCCATCTCGACGAAACTTTACACATATATTTTATTTGGCCCAAGGACGATCCCTATTGAATTTGGTTAAAATTGGTTCAGATTTAGATATAGCCCCCATATATATGTTACTCCAGATTTGACATGTAAGCGCTGTAAAAACTTTATTTTATATCCGATCAGTCTGAAATTCGGCAGAAAGAGGTTTCTTATTATATGAATGAACATTGTTAAATTTGGAAGAAATCGGTTCAGATCTAGATATAGCCCCCATATATACGTTTCCCTCGATTTGACATGTAAGCGCTGTAAAAACTTTATTTTATATCCGATCAGTCTGAAATTCGGCAGAAAGAGGTTTCTTATAATATGAATGAACACTGTTAAATTTGGAAGCCGGCCCCGCCCGACTTTCTGCCTTTCCTTACTGGTTTAAATATTGATCTGAGACCCTATATATTATATTATATTCATGTCAAGTGAGTAAATTTTTAAAAGCGATGTCTTTTGATCGGATTGAAATTTGCACGAACGAAGTGTAGTTGTATTGGTTAATAGTTATGTCACAAAATTTCAACGAGATCGTTTAAGGACGAGTTGGAGGATGTTGAATATTGAAATTTAGGTCAAGCGACCCCTTTTTCCATCCTTAGAAACTACCCAACAAAAAAAAAATATGGAGGTTCTTTTTAAGGAATCACTTTTAAGTATTTCCAAAGAAGAAGAAATTTTAGACAAGTTTTAAATGTATTTATAATTTATGAAAAATATAAAATATTTATATTTTGTTATAAAAAATAGATTTTTAAAATGTAATATGTTAGAAAAATTTAAATTTTAACAAAAAAGTTGAACAACTGCTGCTGGACTAGAAACCGTACACCGCAATTTTATTATTCTTAGATAAAGGCCGCATCCAAAGCAGTAAAGATTCTAAAAAGTACCCATGCGCTAAAGTGTTCACATATACTATCTAAGGACAGTGGTAATTCGTTATGCGTTAGCATGCCATGTTATGAAGCTGCAGCGTTAGGAGACTCAGGTTCAACTCAGGGCAAGACCAATAAAAATTTCATTTGAACATTTTAATAAAAAACTGTTTATAAACATAAAATAAAACAAGTAAGAAATTCAGTCGGGTAAACCGACTAATGAACCCCTCACCATGAGTCTCAAAAAAATATTAGTATTTTTTAATTTTTTTTGTTTTATTTAAATTTTATACTTTAATTATTACATATTACTAAAGAATATTTCTTCCACACAAAAAAAAAAAAAAAAAAAAAATATTATCTATTTAAATTGCATTAAAAACTTTAAAGTATGTACTGGTATTAAAGTTAAAAGCTGTTTACTTTTGGTACTAAATGGTCCATTTGGCGGAATGAAATTGGGCCCCAGGAAAATACACCCCACTATTTTTATGAATATGAGCCCCAAAAAATAACATATCAAACAACAACAATTTTATTTGGGGCTTAATTTCATTTTTTGACTGCTTTTTAGGGTTTACTTTCATTTCTTGTCTGCTTTTTGGGGCTTATTTTCATCTATTAATTTAGAAACAGGAGAGGCTACGCATAAAAGATTTGCTCCACGTTGCCAACTTTGGATCCTGTCCATAGGAGAAAGTCTTAAACAGAGGCCGAAAGCCGCAGGCCGTAGGTCGACCGCACAGGAATAGATTTATAATTAGAAAATATGTTTGTATACGTGTTTTAATGCGTACTCCCCAGTTTTAGGAAGAGAAAATTTCTTAGTTTTTTTTGGGGTTTATTGTCATTTCATGCTGTTTTCTTGATTGGGGTGTAATTTCCTAAATCATTTTTTGCAAAGAAAATAGGCCCCAAATTTGGGGCGCACTTTCATTTTCAATTTGGGGTGCATTTTCTTGGGGTCCAACTTCCGGCCGCCGGTCCATTTGTGTTAGAGGTACCAAAAGGGGAGTCCCAATAACTGTCGCTGTACATTACACTGTACGAATTTTCAAGTATTTGTATGCACTGGTATTCAACTTAAAAGCTGTTTACTTTTGGTACAAAATGTTCCATTTGCGTGAGAGGTACCAAAAGGGGCGTGTCAATTATGGCCACTTATCTCTAGACTCTAGGTACTATAAAAGCAATGCACTGTACAAAATTTCAAGTATTTGTATGCACTGGTATTAAAGTTATAAGCTGGTATCTTTTGGTACAAAATGGTCCATTTGTGTGGGAGGTACCAAAAGGAGCATGGCAACAATGCCCATTTTTCCCTGTGTTGTATGTACTATTTCACCATTACACTGTACAAAATTTCAAGTCTTTGTATGTGCTGGTAATAAAGCTATAAGCTATTAACTTTTGGTTCAAAATTGCCCATTTGTGTGGGAGGCACCAAAAGGGGCATGACATCGTCGCCCATTTTTCATCTTCGCGGCATTTAAATTCCTCCGAAAATTCTTGAATATTAGGTAAAGTTATTTGTATACGAACTTGTTCAGGAACATGACGTAGTATGGTTGCAGGTTCGCCACAGGAATCATGATAGCATTTTTGGGGTGTACATGTGACATTTTGTGGTACGCTATTTCATCCAATGGGTCATGTAGACTATTCCTCAATTTGGGCTTTGAGCATTCTCAGAGCTTTAATGTTTGCAACAAAGTCGCTTTGGTCAATCAAGATCGTATCATAGTCTATACCGGAATTGTCTGCTTCAATGGCTGGTATCAGCAATTGCATGGCCTGAAGCTTCTCCAAAGCATATTCTCGATTGTCCTCTCCCATCCTTTGAAGATGTGGTGATCGTAGAACATCTTCGAATGCTTTTAATACTCAACAAAATCATGGTGTGTTTGCTGGGTATTGTATTTGCGATAAACTACTCTTTGTAGACTTTTTGGGTTAAACTCTTTAATTTGCTGGAGGCAAAAGTCACTTTGACTTTCTTCGTTCTCATAGATGTTAAATGCAAATTTATTTATCAGTTTAAAAAATATATAATTGGCCACAATTCTTTAGTCTTTTTTTCTCATGACTTCAATGAGATTTTCCAGATATTCGTTCGGTACGAAGATCTGTAAGGGGGAAATTGTAGCATAGGTATTTTTAAACAATTTATTGACATCCAAAATGGGTGAATACTTCCTTTGAATTTCTTCTATTGTTGCTGAAGAGAAAGTGTTTTCGAGATGCAAGCTCTCATCGCTTAGGCCATAAGTCAAAGCATACTCGAAATCCAAAATTTCTTATGCTACGATTTGGGCAGTGTTCGCTTTACAATTTCAATAAATTACTTTGCTGTGCATCCTTCTGTTCCGCGAAGTACAAAGATTTTGATTTAAAAAAAAATCACCAGCAAACAATTTCACAATTTTCAACGAGTTGTCATGGAAATCCTGGGAAATTCGGGTAGACTCTATTATTGACAAAGCATATTTGGTGTCAATTTCAGTCACCACTTGCTGCCAATTGATATCACTCGTATTCCACTTCTCACCCACCATGGCTGGCATTTTTCCGAAATCTTCGATAAGAGCCAACAATTTCCAACTATAGTTTTTCGCAATGTCTTTTAGATGCAAACAAGATCTATACTAATGCCTTACGCTACGATCCTCTGTAGCATTCATCATCTCTTTATATTTAAATGGTAATGCTTTTAGTTTCCATTTGAGTAAAATAATTGAACTTTGTGTAGTTGTAAGTTATTGTACTGACAGACCTCGACTAAAACAAATACAGGTCCAAAGTGTAAGTGAACATCTGACAATCACCTGCATCATTTTCGTTATTGTTTTTTACAGTTTTTTTTTATAAAATATCTCCGGACGCTTTGAACGTTTAATCTTAAATAAAAATCTACTGCGATGCAAGGCGATTTATAGGGCAATGTGAAACAAATAACAAGTAATAAAATTGAGGTCGAGTAGACCGACTAAGGTATACCTTACCTTAGTGAGTAATGCAGTATGGAATATAATTGGGTGGAATTCGATTGTAACAATAAAAAAGATAGTACTAGCAACAAAAAGTTTATTGCCTACACCGTGTGTTTAAGTCCACGCCAGGGTGGCAGGACTTAAAAAAAAGAAAAACACAAAATATTTATTTATTTTTAATTTAATATTTATTTTGGCCGTGAGCCTGGCGGTTTGGCAGTATGCCAAAAGCGCGTGAGTTGATAACTAATTTAATGCAACACTGACGGCGTTGCCATCACTTAGAGAGTTCTGCGGCGTTGTGAAATGAACGGCTCCAAATCGTATGTAGGCGGCGATGAAGTCGAATATCAGCTGTTGTGACTTCAACATACTCCCCCCTTGCACGAGTGCAATACCAAGTTGATGTGTGGTGAAGATGCATTTTATGTTGTTTTGCTGTTGTAAATACATGCCAGTGGATTCTGTGTTGTTGAAACTGCCGAATGTGTTTGTTGAAGAGACCTCAAATTGCATCGTATTTTTGGGACGTTTATTAAATGAATGTTATTTATATGTATGAAGAATGGATTGATTCGTGAAACCTCCACTCTTCAGTATAACTCCATTAGCTCGTGAAGCCTGATTTCACGTGATGAAATCGTATAATGGTGTTAATTGAAGGGGTTTGGGGAACCAAATAATATTTATTTTATATTTTATGTATTTAATACGGATGACCGCGCACAAAAACTTGAGGTACTGGGCCAGCTTTGGTTCGAAGGACCATGTTGTGACTTCAACACCGTGTGTCGGTTGTATTTGTATATAAATAGTTGAAACAACAATAATAACATGGATACGAACAAATGAAAATGCTTACAACTAAATCGATGGTTGTATCGATCAATTTAAGATTGTTTTTTTTTTTCATTGACACTCGGTTAGTTGTGGTAGCTACTTTTAAATTTTCATTATAGTAACATATGATCGATTTTGTTGTTGTGACAACCAATTTTTTTTTTTGACAACAGAAATTGTATCAATAGACCAAAGATTATTATTGCTACGAATAATTGGTTACTACAACAGAAAATATTAATAAATAACACTATGTAACAAAATTTTTGTCCAAGGGATGTGGATAACAGTTTCTGGTGCAATTACATAGGTGTCACAAACACGAAAAAAATATTTAAAAAAAATGTTATGGTAATTTTCTTTTTTGTTAATTTCAGCTTTCATGGAAAGTACATTCAGTATTTGGACCATAATTTTTCAAGTATAAGCTTGATTGAGCCGTGTTATGCCTCAAATTAAAGGGAATTATGATGCTGCAAATATTGATTTCACGTAGAATCTTTGGTTTAGTAACAGTCGTCAAAAATGTGAGAAAAAATGATTTTTTTTAAAGAACACTTTTTCCTGGTACAAAAAAACCATAAAAAATAGAAAAAAATTGAAAATTTTTTTTCACATTTTTAAAAAGTTTGATGTAAAAGTTATGAGCCATTTTGTAAATGTTAGGGAAATTCAAGAAAACTGTCATTCATATTTTTCGTTTTTAAATGATGTTTCTGCTCATATTGAATTCGCCATATGTGAGAGAGACATATAAGAGACATTGCACTTGCATTTTATTTAATGAGGATTGATGTCAGACATTATAAAATTATGGAGAGGACGAGGTTTTATGGCCGTTCGTAACCATTCATAAAACATGATATGCAATGTGAGATCTATATTGGATGAGATCCGCTCAGGTTGAGGGTCATTCAACAATATGTGTGTCTTTTTATTTATGAGGTTTCCATTCAGTTGCGCCTTTTAAGGGCATGGACATCCCAGTAGTATATACATACAGGTAGTAAAATTATATGTATTGGGTTTCCACGTTCGAAGCAAACTACATGTCAGCTACAGGTACTGCAACTTATGTACCTTAAATCCGGAATTTATGAATGAAATTACTTATTAATAAATTAGTGTAATTCAGCGCCTTAAAGAGATAAGTAGATTTTCTGAAAAATATTACAAAGTTATATTTCGAAGTATGAGTAAAAGGCAAAGAACTTTTCAATGTGTAAATGATCCAGAAAATTTCTGCTACATCTGCGGAAAATATGTAATATTTGGAAATATATGTGCAAGATTTTGAACTGACCAAAGATAGGGCAGAACTACATGCATCTCGGATGAAACAGTACAACATTTTGGCCCCAGATCTTAACATATCATATTATAGAGTCCGTGATATACCTTACAAACAATTTTATACAACTGTGGATAACATATACTTTTGCAAGGACATTCCCGGTTTGTTCGAGGAACTTAATCAAATATACAATTCAAAGTAATGGCGGTTATTTGTTGACAGCATTAAAGAAAGTTTGAAAGCAGTACTTTTGCACAACGGCAATCAGAAACCGTCGATTCCCATTGCGCATGCTGCCAACACTAAGGAATCATACGAAACAATGGCTAAATTGATAAAATGCATAAAATATTAACAACATGGCTGGAAAACTTGTTGCGATTTAAAAGTAGTTGGGATGTTATGTGGAATGCAAGGCGGATATACAAAATATTGCTGTTTTTATGCCTCTGGGATAGACGAGCTCGCGAAGATCATTACAGAAGAAAGAAATGGCCAACAAGAAAACACATTGCATTGGGTGAAAACAACATAAAATACATTAGAGAAACCCATTTCGAAATCAACAAACGTCAACAAAGAACTCACAATTACTTCTTATGAAGCTTGTACATGTAAATAAACTGAAATGCACATAATATAAATAAATGTAACAAATAAATCGCTATTTAAACAGATATTTAAAACATTTTTTTTTTAAATTCTCTTACCTCTACCAAAAAGCCTATAATTTCTACATTTATCCATACATTGTTTTCAAATAGGCATTATTTTCTTCGCTAGGATGCAAACTTTTATGAAAATAAAATATTGTTTTCGTTTTTTTTCAACTTTTATGTTTTTTTTTCGTCCCAGGAAATTTTTATTTTTTTAAAAAAATCGACTTTTTTACTAAACCACTGTTTTTAAGTGAAAGTGGGCCAACATTGGTAGCCCACATTAATAGCTTCAATTTAACGTATAAGTCGACCTGATCGGACATATATTCCAAAAATTATAGTGCAAATACTAAGGGTACCTTCGACGATATTAGTATTTATACCCTACACCACACTGTGGTACAGGGTATTATAAGTTTGTTTCATGGCAGATGTTTGTAACACCCGAAAATAACACAGCTAGACCCACCTTAAAGTATACCAATCGACTCAGAATCACTAGCTGAGTCGATTTAACGATGTCCGTCCGTCCGTCTGTCCATGTAAAGTTGTTCGTCGACTACAGGTCGCAATTTCACTCCGATCGTTCTGAAATTTTGCAGTTTAGAGTATTTCGCGGCTGTTAAGATCGCTATTGAATTTGGTTGAAATCGGTTCAGATTTAGATATAGCTCCCATATATATCTTTCGTCCGATTTGGCCCTTTAGTCCTATAGAATAGTATTTTACATCCGATCGTTTTGAAATTTAGAATGGTAGAGTTTCTTGATCCATGAACCAACATTGCCGAATTTGAAGAAAATCGGTTCAGATTTAGAGATAGCTCCCATATATATCTTTCGTCCGATTTGGCCCTTTAGTCCTATAGAAGCTGTATTTTACATCCGATCGTTTTGAAATTTAGAATGGTAGAGTTTCTTGATCCATGAACAAACATTGCCGAATTTGAAGAAAATCGGTAAAGATTTAGCTATAGCTCCCATATACATGTTTCATCCGATTTGGCTCTTTAGATCCAATCGTTTTTATACCCTACACCACACTGTGGTACAGGGTATTATTTATGTAAGTATAAAATGTACCAAAAGTAAATTTATGTAAACAATTTATACATGAATTACAAAATTTATATATCAGAGTTATTCAATATTACGAGAGTGGTGTAGGGTATTATATAGTCGGCACCGCCCGACTTTAGCTTTTCCTTACTGGTTTTAATAAAAAAATTTTTTAAAAAAAATGTTTCGATAAAAAAATTTTTGGTTTTGATTTTATATAACAGTATGCCACAAGCTATACATGAAATTAATTTTTAGGTCTAGGACACAAAAAAATTTTTTTTTTGTTTCGTAGTGTAATCGTTTTTTTCGTTATCCCAATAATTTCCCAAATTTAAAAAAATTAAATTAAAAAATTATTTTGGGAAATACAACCGAAAGATTGGTTGCTGATCTTTTTCTGAAACATGACAAACAAAAAATAAAATTACTCAACATAAATAAATCTTCAACATTTAGTTCAAGAGCGGTATATGTAGGCAAAAATAATCTCGCGTGGATAATAATGTGTGGAATGCAGAATATGTTGTGCAAAATGTTTTACATAAATAACAAATAAAAGCAAAAATCATGAAATTGAAAGCACAGGGAGGGTTAAGCGATATTTGCAAAAAGTTTTGTTTTTTTTCGTGTACTAAAATTTGTGTCAAATATTTCCACATCTCATAATAGTGATGAATTTGAAATATGGGATTTTTAATTTTGTTATGAATTGTTTGTTATTTTGTTCAATAAATAGAATAAAAATTAATGAAAATTGTCGGTAGTATATGACTGACAAATTATCAGAACAACCAATTTTTTAAAACAGTTGGTTGTGGTAACATGCAGAAGATACTTTTAGCCACCATTTTCGTAGTTGGCGCAACCAAATATGATTGCTGTCAACATGGAAGCAGAAGTATACCACAACCAAAATGTTGGTTATCCTGATGGAATCGCATTATAGTAGACAGAACTACCAAAATTCGGTTGAGGCAACCAAACTGTATTCTATATGTGGTTTGGGAGTCAGAATATGTTTTTGGCTGAATTTTACCGTTTTTGGGTTTTGTGTTATGCTTTGGGCTTTGGTGTGTTTTGACACAATTTTATGGCCAACATTTTTGTAGAACATTTCATCCCCGCCCTCCCCATTTTTAGAGGCGCTTGTTACGATTTGTTAAAATAGGGCCAACAATTACAATTATGTGGGCGAGCTAGAGGGTTAATATGTTCGAACCCTGTATACAGATTTTAATTGAATTTAATTCTTAGATTTTTCAAATAACTTTCTTTATTTTCCAGAAATTTTATTCGACTACAAAATACACATTTTGTAAAATTTTGTTTCTTTAGTGTTTTTTTCTTCGACTGCAATCAATAAATTTCGCACTTCGTAATGGGATTCATTGCACTGCCACTAGGACATTTGAATTCTTGTGAAAATTCCTTAAGATTCGATAGTGAAAGCATTACTCGAACCTCTTCAGGAGCGTGTTCATCGGTCCGGGATAACATAAGCTTGTATTCGGGATCCGTGTTGGTGCACCACATCTGGGCAAAGCTTATAAAGAACAATTGCTTGTAGGTATACTTGAAATTTGGGATGGTTTCCCGCACCAATTCCTGGCGAGATCGCGAGCTATCCTGATACCATTTGAGATAGGCCATATAGGCCAAACGGAGACCACCATTATCGGCTATGTTTTCCGACTGCGACGAGGGTTTGTGCAAAGGTTTCCCGGCGTATAGATAACTCGAGTATTGATCCTCAAAACATTGTTTGAGTTCGTTGAACGTACGTTCGGATTGGTTGTCCCACCAGCGACGGGGATTGCCCTGCTTATCGTACTGACGACCCGTATCATCGAAGCCGTGAAGCACTTCGTGCGACAGTAGAAATCCGAGTTTGGCAAAAGTGGCGGCACTTGGCAGTGCTTGACCAACCATGAAGTGCGGTTGCAGTATAGCCACAGGTATGGCAACAAGATTTTCCGTAACTGAATTTGTTGGAGAATATGTATCGTCTGCTATATCATCCAGTGCTTCAGGAGGTTTGTACAGACTTTTCCTATACACCTGCATTGCCAAACTTCTTAACGATTTAAGGTTAGCCACGAAATCATGCTCATCTATCACAAGATCATCAATATCTTCCACGTCGGTTTCGTTGTTTTCCAGAGCTGGAATCAGAAAGCGCATGGCACGCAGCTTTTCCAAGGCATGCTGACGCGTTGTCTCTTTCATCCAGCTGAGACGTGGTGATCGCAAGACATCTTCAAATGCCAGCTTGATATTCTTCCACATCTCATCGAGATCATTGCGTGTCCGCTCCGTATTATATTTGCGATAAACCAGACTTTCCAGTTGAGTGGGGAAATATTCCTTGGCCTTTTCAATGCAGAAATCTTGTTGGGCTTCTTCATCGGCAAAAGTACTGAGAAGAAATTCATGAATTAATTTATAGTAAATATAATTGGCCACAATTCGTTTGGGAGTTTTTTCAATAACGGCCACCAGATTTTTCAGATATTCGTGTTGTTCGTAGAAGCGAAAAGGTGGTATCGAACCAACGGTGGTGTTTATCAGCTTCTGGACATCCACTGCCGGCCAATACTGTCGCTGAAGCTCTTCTACAGTGGTCGGGGGAAATACATCCTGCGGTGACAAGCCCTCCTCACTTAGGCCACGGGCTAGGTCAAATTCAAAATCCACAATTTCTTTGGCGACCTTTGTGGCTGCAACTCTATTTAGTTTTAAGAAATTCACCAAATTAGACTTTAGACCTTTAATCAAAGTCTTGCGTGTGACATTAGCGTCCTCATTAAAATATGAAGACTTATCATCGAGGAATATTCCTCCTCTACCTAATACTATAGCTTTTACAGAGTTATCATGGAAGTCTTGAATGATATCTACACTTAGCACTATCGCAGATCCATATTTCGCTCTCACATCGCCCACCAAATGTAACCAATTGAAATCGCTGGCATTCCAATTGTCACCCTCCAACGCAGGCATTTGTCCAAATTCTTCGATGAGCGCCAACATTTTGCTACTGTAATCATTGGCAATATGCTTTAGATTCAAGCAGGACTTGTACAAATCTTTCACAATCCGGTCGTACTTAGTATCTCCCGCCTCAGAGGTCGACAATAGCGCTCTTACTTTTCGATCAAAACTGTTTTGCATCACATCAAAGAAGTTAACTCTAGCCGTGTCCTCGGTGAGTGGATGTTGCTGAGGCCAATTGCCGCAAGAAAATTCATAGAAATTATCGCAAGGATTCCAGGACTCATTAATATAGTTGCGCATCTCTGTGAGTTTGTCATTGCGAAGCATTGTGTCAGCCGGTGAGGCTCTGCAAAAGTGTGCACTAAGCCAAAGTACAAGGAAGCCTCTGAGAATGTCGTTTAATATCTTTGGCATTTTTTTCTCGATTTTTGTTTTTACTTTATTCCAATAGCTAAAACACCAGCGAACGTTTTAAAAATGTAATCAAAACTAAATAAATATGTTGAGCTTTGTTTTATTGTAGGTTCAATGTTAGGCGAAACGGCTAATCAGCAACAAGACCAGTGAGATCAGACACAGATAACACTGTAGTTTTGTTGTTTTTGCCAATAGTGACAGTAAAATCGAGTGCTTTAAATGCGTATAAACAGTTGTGGATTTATATTCGCCCATATTCCAGTTGGCGTCGTCGATTCTTAGTCGACACTGTTTAGATTGACGACTTCATAAATTTTGAAATTTTTTTAAATATTTTTAAGTTATAAAAAGGGTTTTTGATAGTTCATGCATACCAAAAACATTCGTTTTGGCGTAAAGATGACAAAGCTAGAACTTCATAAATATGACGAAAATGATGTAACGACGTCGACGACGCCAACTGGAATAAGGGCGATTTTGTGTAAAATATACGGCCCACAATACAAGGGTTGCTATTTATATTTCGGGATCTGGCAATACTAGTGTTGCCAGATGCAAACTGGAACTCCCATTGGAAAGTTTGACACATTTACACTTTTGAAATATTTATCTGCGACCCAATTAAGTATATGGGGAATTCCACGACAAATCGAAAAAAAAATCGGTTTTTATTTTTCCCATTTTTATCCGCTCACCTTAGAGAGGAGGGTATATATCATTTGCTACGAACCGAAAGTGTAACACATCGAAGGAGTGACCTAAGACCCTAAGTATGTTCGGCGGTTATCCGTTTTGGTTCATTTTAAGTCGAATGAGCAATATCCGTCCGTCCGTCTGTCTGTCTGCTGGCTGGTGCGCACGATAACTCTCGAAAAGAGTAACCGATTGACTGCAAATTTTGGATGTGGTAATATTTTCTTCTATCTCCGGCTAAGTTCGAAGATGGGTCATATTGGTCCATTCCTTCTAGTACCTCCCCCACAAAGGGTTAAAATGTTGTGAAATATTGATTATTTAATTACATCTATACTACTTATTTGAATCATTTGAAATTATACGCATAGTATTAGTTTATTAGTCACTATTACCTTGAGAAAAATGGGCGACGTTGCCACCCCCTTTTTGGTACCTCCCACATAAATGGACCATTTTGTAGAAAAAGTTACCAGCTTATAACTTTAATACCATTGCATACAAATAGTTGAAATTTTGTACAGTGTAATGCTTTTATAGTACCTAGTACCCATTATTGGCACGTCCTTTTTGGTACCTCCCACAGAAATTGACCTTTTTGTACCAAACTTTAACAGCTTTTAACTTTAATACCAGTGCATACAAATACTTGAAATTTCGTACAGTACAATGCTCTTTAGTACCTAGAGTCTAGAAAAAAGTGGCCGTAATTAGCATAATTTCCTTTGATTTAAAGTGTATACCGAACATAAGCTACCAATCGAACATAAGCTACCAACAAATATGGTTCAAATACTAAAGGCAACTTCCAAGCAAATGGAAATTTTTAAAAAATATATTAATTTGAATTCCAATACAAAGTAAAAGTTCTAATTTCACGGTCCAGTGAAAAGCAGAACGACAAAGACCATGTGGCTAGATTTTTGCGGCGACAGACCAGAGCCTCTGGTGGGCATCGAACCCACGACCTACAAACTCATAGGCGATTACGCCACTTACTCATATTTTTTTATTTTTTTTTTCATGCTTAGGTCTCCATATGACACCAGCAAATATTCACCCCTGTTCTGGAACTCACTTCACATTCATCTCACTTCTCACCTATACTTCACAGGACGAATAGCGAGGTGTCTGGCAACTGCAGAAAGTATTGGCTGCCTAACTTCTGCTTAAATAATGCCTAACATGTGATTTGCCTTCCATGCCATACGGTTTTCAGGCGTGATAGCGACTTTTAGAACACCTTTTTCTTAAGACATTTCACGTGAGATGCTCCAAGTGAGTGCCAGAACATACCCGATTATGCTCAGCACTCCGACAAAAATGTTCTTGTATGGTTTTATTAATATACGAGTATGTTATTTTTATTTATTTATTAATTAATATTTATCGTAATATAAGTATATTCACATCACCAGTTAATTCAATAAAATGCACATTTCTTAATGGGATTCATGACACTACCCGTGGGACAGCTAAACTCTTTGGAAAACTCTCTCAGATTGGCTAGTGAATGTACAATTCGCTGCCTGGCAGGTGAACGATCCATATAAGCGTAATCCGTCGCAACATCTTCACACCACATTTGAGCGTAGTGAATGAAAAATAATTGTTTGCTATTGTAGCGCAGACGAGGATATGTTTCCATGGATAACTGCTTCTTGGTTCGTAGCGCATCCTGCAACCATTGCAGATAGGCACTGAAGGCCAGACTTACACCACCATGATCGGCTACATTTTCAGCTTGGAAATTGATCTCGGCTGCAGTTTGATTGAGCAGTGTAGAGCTTTTGTATTGATTTGCAAAGCAGTTGGAGAGATTTTGGAACTGTTTACCATGCGCCAGGTTGCGCATAAGTTCTCGAGATATGAGACTGCCCAATTTGGCATAATTGTAAGCCATTGGCACGGCCGGAGACCATAGGTGATAGGGTTGCAATTTAGCCACAGGAATTGTGATTTTATTGACTGCGGAGTTGCTGCTCCGAAATGATCCTGATAGCTCTTGCGAAAGTTTTGCTCTATCCAATTTGGTTTTAGTACGCAAAAGAGTTTTTATATTTTCAAGAAAATCCTGGGGTTCAAGAGTTATTTGCTCAAATTCTGTGAGATAATCTTGTGGAGGTTTTAAGCCTTCTATTTCAATTTGGGTTGAATTCAGCACTCTCCGGGCATATTCTTGCATTGCTTCATCGGCCTGGAACATACTCTCGAAGGTTTTCTTGATGACAAGCCAGATTTCTTGAATATCCCCTGAAGTTTGATTCGAATAGAAGTGACGATAAGCCAGACTATCCAAAGTCGATGGGAAATATTCTCTCACCTGAGATATGCATTCAATTTGTTTAACACTCTTAGGAAATGCATTTTCAAATAAGAATTTCTCCATAAGTTTGTAGAAAACATAATTGGCCACTATCTGAGGAGGAGTGCTTTCCATAACCTTGTCGAGATTTTTTAGATAAGCAATTTCCTCATACAATGTCACATTTGGTTTGAAACCCCATGATGTGTTTACATATAACTCCACATTGAAATTAGCTCCATAACGAAGTTGCATTTGCTCCAGCGTACTCTGGGTACTAATTTTGTCCAGTTTTGCAAATTCCAAATTGTCATGCTCTTGACCCAGGGCCAATTTCACTTCAAAATCCAAAATTTCCTTTGCTCTCTTTATGGCCAAGTCTTGACTTATATTTAGATAATTTATCAAATTGTAGGCAATAATAATTAAATAGGCTCTGCGATAACCCTCATGCTCCGCTTTGGTGTAGAATGACCTAGAGCCCAGATAGAAATTTGGACGACCCAAAATAATACCCTTCGCCGTTTCATCAGCGGACACTTGTAACAGGGAAGAGCCCAGAATTATTTCCACACCATATTTATATTGGATTTCGGCCACTGTTTTCACCCAATCGAAATCCGCCGTTGACCATTCTGCATCCTGCTGCAAGACAGGCATTTGTCCAAACTCCCTTAGCATTTCCTTCAACTTATTCTGGTACTCTTTCCAATTGTTTGACAAATTCATACAAGATCTATAAAACATTTTTGCTAATCTGTCCAATTTTGCTTCATTTTCATTATCCAGGGCCAACAATCGCTGAGTCTCCTCCACAAATGTCTCCTCAATATTGTCCAATACATCTGTGATTTTATGGTTTGCCGAAGCCTTATGATACTTTGGCCAACTGCCACAGGCAAAGTCGTAGAAATCATTACAGGGATTTGTAGATGGATTCATGTATTTGAGCATTTCTAAGGATTTGACATTGTACATCAATTCGGCATTCCAATGCCCAATTTCGGGATGAATGGCAAACGAATCAGTTCGGCTAATATTTATTAAGATGAGAAATATAGGGCAAATTCGCAGAACATCGCACAATAACATTGTGAAGATTAAAAAACACAAAACAATCGGTTTGAATATAGTTTCAGAACTAAATCAGTTTAGTTGAGCTTTGGTTTGAAAGAGATTCTTTTTTGGGAAACTATGAAAAAACTTATATGTTTCAAATCTTGCAGAATTTTGACTGATAAGAATTTGCCAAATCAAATTTGTGTTGTTTTATGCCCTCACATTAGAGTGACGAGGGTATATATCATTTGCTATGGAAAAAGAGTGTAGCACATCTAAGGAGTGACCTAAGACCCCAAGTATGTTCGACGGAAATCCGTTTTGGGCCATTTTAAGTCATTTGAGCAATGTCCGTCCGTCTGTCTGTCAGGCTGGAGAGCACGCTAACTCTCGAAAGGAGTAACGGATTGATTTCAAATTTGGTATGTGATACTATATTTTCCTATCTCAGGCTAATTTCTAAAATGGGCCATATTAGTTTACTCCTTCTAGTACCTCCCTAACAAAGGGTTGGCATTTAGTGAAATGTTGATTATCTAATAACTTCTATACTACTTATACGAAACCTCTGTAATTCCACATATAGTATTTGTTTGATTGTCGCTATCCATTGGAGAAAAATGGTTGAAGTGCCACCGCCCCTTTTGGTACCTCCCACACAAAGGGAGCATTTTGTACAAAAAGTTACCAGCTAATAACATTAATACCAGTGCATAAAAATACTTGGAATTGTGTACAGTGTAATGCTTTTATAGTGCCTACGGTCCAGTGAAAAACGGGCGTTATTGCCACGCCTCTTTTCGTACCCCTCACACAAATGTACCATTTTGTACAAAAAGAAAAATCGACACCTAATGGTAAAAGCTGAATTCTGCGAGCACACGAATAGAAATCATTATTTCATTATTTCATTATTTATTATTTCATTATTTCATTATTTCATTATTTCATTATTTCATTATTTCATTATTTCATTATTTCATTATTTCATTATTTCATTATTTCATTATTTCATTATTTGGTCGTCAGCCGGCTGATACAACCGGGGGAAAAACGTGTCACACCTATGTGTAAGCGTCATATCTGTAAACACGACTACAAAGTAAATCGTGCTGACAGTCAGCGTAACACATAAGTGTACGCTCCGTAACGGTGTATACAGTTGGCAGTGCAGTATACGCCTCCTTGTGGCGGCGACCGGAAGCAGGTACCTAGTACGGTCATGTCTCTGCTAGGCCTGACTAAGTATGCTGGGCGAAGAGAAGAACACTCTATAAAATACCCTAACTCCACGGTGGAACAGCATATGCCAACGGATGCATGGCCAAGAGGGCGCTTGGTCTCAAATATGCGGACTCTGGATACCTGTCGACCTCCAGTTTCAATCAGACTTGCCAGGGTACACGGATCACTGCCCTGGTGGACATTTTTTTTTATCCGACACTCGTGGGACCAAAATCTATATGTCAACCCCAAACAAACCCCAAAACGCAGCAGAAGAGGACGAGACCGGTTTTCAAACCAGCTCAAAGACCTTACGTTCACCAGTAGACACTCCGTGCTCCACCGCAAGCAAGAGCGAGCAGCAGATAGACACACCTCAGCATACAGGTATCAGTGCAGACGACATCGAGATGACACCTAGCTCACCCCGACAGGAGTTTATTCTGAAGATGAGATTCTCCGAAGAAGAAGCCCTCGGAAAATGTCAAAAGGTTCTTCGCAGAATCAGACTCGCGATGAACAAACAAAGAAACATCAACATGGATGTCCAGAACGGTGTTTCTGAATTAGAGGAACTAATCGATGTGATCGGAAATTACCGCAAAAACTGGAAAATTGCGGAGAAAAACCGAGATGCAAGCTTGGCAGCAGCAAATGTTCCTAAAAATACCGAGGAAACAAAGAACGCTCCAACGCCTTCGACGGGCCAGAACAAACGCAGTGCCTCCAGCCCGGCAGGAAAAAATCCTTTAAAAAAGCAGAAAGAAAAAGTTACTGACAGAGATATAAACACGGTATCGGCCAAAAACAGGGCATCTGATAAGACGCCAAAGAGAAGAAAGATGGAAGCTAAAGATGACCCCAAAAAACAGCGAAAAAAAGGCCCAAACAGCACTCCGACGCCGTCATAATTAAACCAGCAGAAGGCCATAGCTACGCTGATGTCCTTAAAAACCTTAGACAAAGTGTAAACCCAGAAGAGACCGACGTTGCTGTCCGTTCGATCCGAAAGACTAAAACCGGCGCAATACTTCTAGTGATGGGAAAAGGAGGAAATAAGGAAGAATTCTGCGACGCCATTAAAGGCTCCCTCAAGGAATCAGCAGTTGTGGAAGATTCAAAACCAAAGGCCACAATAGAAGTCCAAGACTTAGACTGTCTCTCTACAGTAGAAGAAGTGGTAAATGCTATTGCCAAGGCCACAGACATAGCTGTGGAAAACATCACGGCAAACTTAACAGCCACGAACAGCCAAGAGCAAAGGAGGGCGTTCGTTTCACTTCCTGCGACAGGGGCGATCAAACTCCTCAATAAGAAGAGAATAAAAATATCGATGACAAGCTGCAGATTAAAATATCGCGAAGAAATCAAACGCTGTTTCAAATGCTTCGGCACAGGACACATGCAATGGGACTGCAAAGGCCCTGATAGAAAAGGCATGGGTCTCTGTATCAGATGCGGTGAGAAGGGACACAAGTTGAAAGAATGCAGAAATTCTCCAAAATGCTGTATCTGCTCCCAAGCAGGATCACAACAGACAGATCACCTGCCAGGGTCACGTAGCTGCAAAAATAAACAATAGAAAACATGGTGAGGATTCTACAAGGAAACATGCACAGGGGAAAGGTGGCACACGCTCTTCTGCCCCAGATTGTAATTGAGCAAGAAGCGGACGCCATAGTCATCAGCGAACAATATGGCAGAATGACAAACGGGAGCTGGTTTCACGATGACACTGAAACAGCAGCTATATGGATCCCAAATAACAGAGATCTAGAAATAAAAAGAAATGGCAAAGGAAATGGCTTCGTGTGGGTTCAGGTCGAAAACATTACACTGGTAAGCTGCTATCTCACTCCAAGTGACAACGTCGATGAGTTCCAACGAAAGATAAATGGAATTGAAGACAGCATACGGGACATAGGTGGATACCTTATTGTAGCAGGCGATTTCAACGCTCGAGCCGCAGAGTGGGGTATGGAAACAACCAACACAAGAGGCAGAAGGATAATCCAGATGGCAGCTAGAGCAGGGCTAACCGTTGTAAATAACGGAGGAGTACCAACTTTCAGGCGCCCGCAATGCTCCGGTACAATCCCGGACATAACACTGGCATCTGAAAAAATGGCACATAAGGTTAGAGAATGGAAGGTATTAGAAATTTATACCGGCAGCGACCACCAGTACATTTCTTTCTCAGTAAACCAGGGCGGAAAAGAAATCGCAAAGAAGAAGAAAAGTAGCACTCATAAATGGAATTCAAACAAACTAGACACGGCTGCACTTATACGAGAAATAGATAGATGCTCAGAGGAAGCTGAAGGTAACGCCACGACAATCGTAAGAGAAACCATGAAGATTATCACAAATGGCTGCAACAAAGCTATGCCAAAAATAAAAGGCCCAAAAGATAAAGTCGCAGTATATTGGTGGAATTCCGAAATCGACGAGCTGAGAAGAAACTGCATCAGAAAGAGGAGAAAATACACAAGAGCCAGACCCCGAGGCGACGCAGAAACCGAGCACACCGAATACGTAGATGGAAAAAGCAGCTAGCAGTAATATTCAACAGCAAGAAGGAAAAATGGGAAGAATTGCGAACAGACATAAATAGAAACCCATGGGGGCTCGGCTAAAAGATAGTGATGGAGAAACTCTGTAGAAAAACCTCTGTACCAGAGATGGATGAGGGAATTATGGAAAACATAGTGAGCTCACTCTTTCCGAAGCATGATATCAGGGAAGAACATAGGGAGGCGGGACAGAACCCAACCATAATCACGTTCACTGAGGAAGAACTAAAAAACGCAGCCCACAAACTCCAAAATAAAAAAGCGCCCGGCCCCGATGGCGTGCCAGTCGAAGTAATAAAAGAAATAGCAAAAAACCGCCCCGGAATACTGCTAAATATGTACAACAGCTGTCTCAACGAAGGCATCTTCCCTAAACAGTGGAAAGAGCAAAAACTTGTTCTTATTAGCAAGGGAAAGGGTGAGCCAAACTCACCATCATCATATAGACATATTTGCATGCTAGACACAGCTGGAAAACTTCTGGAGAGACTGTTAAAACCCCGCCTTGAAGCAGCCATCAGAACCGGAGGAGGCTTGTCGAAGAGGCAGTACGGCTTTCGACCAGGGAAGTCCACAATCGGAGCCTTACAGGACGTGGTTGATGCTGTAGAAGCCGCCCAACAGAAAAGCCCTTTCACCAGACCAGTGGTCCTCTTGGCCACTTTAGACGTCAGAAACGCCTTCAACAGTCTGAGATGGAACGACGTTTTAAAGGCTCTTGAAGAAAGGTTCAAGGTAACAGCTTACCTCATGAGAATGTTAAATGATTACCTCAAAGACAGAGTTCTGATGTACAGCACAAACAGAGGACAGAAAAGGTATCAAGTCAGCTCAGGCGCAGCGCAAGGATCCATTCTTGGACCAGATCTCTGGAATGCGAGCTACGATGAAATCCTGAAAATAGAAATGCCAGAAGGAACCTTTTTAGTCGGATACGCTGATGACATCGCTGCTGTCATTGAGGCGCGCAACACGGAAGAAGCACAACGCAGACTTACCCAAGTAATGATAAGGACAAAAAATTGGCTCGACTCCCATGGACTACAATTAGCTTCCCAAAAAACCGAGCTCCTGCTTCTTACCAGAAGACATATCCCCACGGAAATAGATATGAGATTTGACGACGTAGTAATACGCACCACAAGATCCCTAAAGTATCTCGGAGTAAGATTGGATCCGAAACTAACATACACAAATCAGCTAAAGCATGCCGCTACTAAAGCGGGGAAGATAACCGCACAACTCAGCCGACTAATGGCAAACATTGGAGGTCCTCTACCAAGCAGGAGAAAGCTGCTAATGGAGACCTGCACCAGCATACTCCTCTACGGAAGCGAAATCTGGGCAAATACCCTGAAAACTAAATGCAGAGCTAAAATTATACTCTCAGTACAGAGAACTGCAGCACTCCGAGTAACGTCTGCATATCGTACGGTGTCGGAAGCAGCCGTTCTTGTCATTGCTGGCATGACACCAATAGATTTGCAAGCCTTAGAACGCTCTAAGTTGTGGAGCATAAAAAAGGAAGGCCAGCTGGATACCACACAAATCGCAACCGCAAAGCAGGAGACTTTAGATGCATGGCAAACACGATGGAACCACGGAAATCATGGCAGATGGACGTTCAGACTAATCCCAGATATAAACAAATGGATCAAGAGAAACACAGTAATATTTCATTATTTCATTATTTCATTATTTCATTATTTCATTATTTCATTATTTCATTATTTCATTATTTCATTATTTCATTATTTCATTATTTCATTATTTCATTATTTCATTATTTCATTATTTCATTATTTCATTATTTCATTATTTCATTATTTCATTATTTCATTATTTCATTATTTCATTAGTTCATTAGTTCATTAGTTCATTAGTTCATTAGTTCATTAGTTCATTAGTTCATTAGTTCATTATTTCATTATTTCATTATTTCATTATTTCATTATTTCATTATTTCATTATTTCATTATTTCATTATTTCATTATTTCATTATTTCATTATTTCATTATTTCATTATTTCATTATTTCATTATTTCATTATTTCATTATTTCATTATTTCATTATTTCATTATTTCATTATTTCATTATTTCATTATTTCATTATTTCATTATTTCATTATTTCATTATTTCATTATTTCATTATTTCATTATTTCATTATTTCATTATTTCATTATTTCATTATTTCATTATTTCATTATTTCATTATTTCATTATTTCATTATTTCATTATTTCATTATTTCATTATTTCATTATTTCATTATTTTATTATTTCATTATTTGTTGTTTTTTTTTCGCCGATAAACAAGAGACAACCCTGGAAATCAACATTCGACGAGCTATTGGCGAAATTCGGACGCAAATGCTGCATAAAGTGTGTGAAAATTTGAGTTGAAGAGTGCATCATTTGCGCATCAGCCTTAGCGGCCCAAATTATCCATCCAATAAAGTCAGTTTAATTGATATTAAAAATATGTTTCTTAGCTTTCTTTGAATTCAAAGTTCTGTAACTCTATAAATACATCAGTTACAGTCGATTCCTTGCCAACCCAGCGGACAAGGAATTCGTTACATTTTCTAATTACTTTCGCAGTGGCACTCGCAATAGCAATAAAAATTAAGTTATAAGATTGATTATTGATTTGTAGACTTTCCGTTCGTTTCCGGCAATTTTGTTTGCACTTACCGTGAGTTAAAATGTTTATAGTTTCGTTGTGCCAATAAAACAGACTTAATAGGCAGCCCTTGAATGTTTGTAGTGGACGGTAACCTTTGAGAACGTACGGATTGAATTGCAAATACTGCGGCATGTCCTGCCACTGCAAGAGTTCGGCATCGGCAACGACATCGCCGGAAATGGAAAAACCTTTCGTGGAAGGCGGCGGTGTAGCCGGCGAGGCCGATGCGGCCGACGAGCATCCAGTGGACGACGACGACGTGGTGGCTGTCGAAGAAGACGGTGATAGTAAGGCGGGCGTGGTTGCTGAAGCTGGTGGTGTAATGGAGGAAGATGTCGATGTGGCTGACGATGCCGAGGCAGATGCGGATGACGATGCCAGGGAGGCCAATGAGGCGTTCGAAGCATTTGAATTAATTGACGATGAGGTAGCAGATGAAGACATTGTTGTTGCCATTGCTAATGATGGACCAGAAGACAGTTCCTGTTTGTTAGCCAACGAGGAGGAAGTGTTTTCAAATGGAAGCATTTGATTATTTTTTATTAATTGTAGGGGTTTTTGCGGTTGCTTAAATGAGTCCCTAAATGTTGCGGCGGCGTCGACGGCGGCGACAGCAGCTGTCCCTACACCACCGCCGCCTCCATCAGTTAGAGCAGTAGCTCTGCCATCACCACTACCACCACCGGTACTGCCCCCAACTAGAGCACTACTTAGTTTCGTATTTTCCTCTTCCGGGGCCTTAAAGACGTTGCCATTACGCTTGGAAATTGGCGTAGCAATCACAGATGAGGTCGTTGATGCTGAATTCGATGTGGTCTTCGATGATGAACATGATTCCGGCGGCGATGGTGACGGTGGCGGTGATGGTGATGATGAGGTATATGTCTTGCACTTTGCGTCCATGAGACCATCGAAACGCTGCGTCTCCAATGGTTTGCATTTATCTCTCTTCGAGGGTGATACCTGGGGCGAGGGAGATGGTGTCCGGGACATACATTGGACATTACTGCCTAGATAATCGGTTGCATCTATAAGATGTGTTAGGCCATTTTTCGGTGCCTTCATTGGGGCATCGTAGCTGCTATTAGTGGTGGCCGCCGTCATGCGGTGCCTCAACACAGACGTGGGTGCTTCGTTCACATGGTCGGTGGTGGTTTTGGTGTTAGTGGTGGTGGCGGTGGCGGTACTGCTCTGGACCAACACATGCTGGGTCATCGGTGCATCAGTTCCCGTTTCCGTTTGGGTGGTAGTGATGGTGGTGCTGTTGCTGCTGCTGCCATTGCAATCGACAGCAGTTTGCATGTTTCTATATCACGTTTCTATATATGGTTAATTGCTACAAAACAAGACAACCGATGTTATCCTTCCGTTCGTCCTTCTTTTCACTTTACTGATGGTTTTGTGATCTGCACTAATTTGGGGGAAGGGTCTTCAGGACTATATCCTGTAGTGTGTACTCCTTTGGTGTTTTCGTTTTATTCTAAAAGATAAGATAAATAGGACATATTATTAAACTTTAATTCAAGGAAGCGGTTTCATAAAAATACAAAAATCAATAAATATAGCTCATACATACATATATTATATAAGGTTTGTAATAAATCCCAGGAAATGAGATTTGTAGAAAAAACTATGGGTATGAAAACTGTTGGCAGTATTTTTAGATTTTTTTTATAGATTTTTTTTGAAAAGGAATGCCAACGAACCCATTCTGAAATCACAGGATATACGGTTTTATGATTGGAACTGTGTCAATGGTTAATAACTCTTTGTCAATGATGACTGACCCTCTGTCAATTGTCAGACCAACGGGCATTGGACATTGTCAAAGACAATTGACCATTTTCAAAGAGCATTGGCTATTGTCATAGGTCATTGACCCTATATAAATGGCCAGGGAATCTGATCCTCTGTCTAAGGTCATTGACCCTCTGTCACTGGTCATTGACCCTCTGTCACTGGTCATTGACCCTCTGTCAATGTTCTTTGACCCTATGTCAATGGTCATTGACCCTCTGTCAATGGTCATTGACCCTCTGTCAATGGTCATTGACCCTCTGTCAATGGTCATTGACCCTCTGTCAATGGTCATTGACCCTCTGTCAATGGTCATTGACCCTCTGTTAATGGTCATTGACCCTCTGTCAATGGTCATTAACAGAGGGTCAATGGTCATTGACCCTCTGTCAATGATCATTGACCCTCTATGAATGGTTATTGACCCTCCGCCAATGCTCATTGACCCTCTGCTAATGGTGATTGACCCTCTGTCAATGGTGATTGACCCTCTGTCAATGGTCATTGACCTTCTGTCAACGGTCATTGACTTTCTATCAATGGTCATTAACCTTCTGTCAAGGGTCATTGACCTTCTGTCAGTAGCCATTGATCTTCTGCCATTGGAAATTGACCTACTGTCAATGGTCTTTGGCCTTCTGCCAATGGTCCTTGACCTTCTGTCAATGGTCGTTGACTTTCTGTCAATGGTCATTGCCTTTCTGTGAATGGTCATTGATTATCTGTCATGGTCATTGACCCTATGTCACTGGTCATTGACCCTCTATGAATGGTCACTGACCCTCTGTGAATGGTCATTGACCCTCTGTCAATGGTCATTGTCCTTCTGTCAATGGTCATGACACTCTGTCAATGGTCATTGACACTTCTGTCAATGGTCATTGACCCTCTTTCAATGGTCATTGAGCTTCTGTCAATGGTCATTGACCTTCTGTCAATGGTCATTGACCTTCTGTCAATGGTCATTGACCTTCTGTCAGTGGTCATTGACCCTCTTTCAATGGTCATTGAACCTCTTTCAATGGTCACTGACCTTCTGTCAATGGTCATTGACCTTCTGTCCATGGTCATTGACCTTCTGTCAATGGTCATTTACCTTCTGTCAATGGTCATTGACTTCCTGTATATGATCATTGGTCTTCTGTCAACGGTCATTGACCTCCTTTCAATGGTCATTGACCTTCTTTCAATGGTCATTGACCTTCTTTCAATGGTCATTGACCTTCTGTCAATCGTCATTGACTTCCTGTACATGGTCATTGACTTTCTGTCAATTGTCATTGACGTTCTTATAAAGGTCATTGACGATCTTTTAAAGGTCATTGACCTTCTGTCAATGGTCATTGACCCCCTGTCAATGGTCATTGACCCCCTGTCAATGGTCATTGACGCACTGTCAATGGTCATTGACGCAATGTCAATGGTCATTGACGCACTGTCAATGGCCATTGACGCACTGTCAATGGTCATTGACGCACTGTCAATGGTCATTGACGCACTGTCAATGGTCATTGACACTCTGCGAATGGTCATTGACACTCTGCGAATGGTCATTGACCTTCTGTCAATGATCACTGACTTCTGTCAATGGTCATTGACCTTCTGCCAATGGTAATGGGCATTCTGTCAATGGTCATTGACCTTCTGCCAATGGCAATCAGCCTCTGCCAATGTCACTTATCCAATGTTGATGTTCATTGATCCTCTTTCAATCAATGACCATTGACCCTTTGGAAAAGATCATTGACCCTCTGGCAATGGTCATTGACCTTCTGCCAAAGGTCATTGAGCTATTACCAATGGTCATTGACTTCCTGTCAATGATCATTGGCCTTCTGTCAACTGTCATTGACCTTCTTTCAATGGTCATAGACCTTCTGTCAATGGTCATTGACCCTCTGTCAATCGTCAATAACCTTTTGTAAATGATCATTGACTCTGTTAATGGTCATTAACCTTCTGTCAGTGGGTATTAACCTGTCAATTGCCCTTCTGTAATTGGTCATTGACCTTTTGTTATTAGTCATTAATTTTTTTATGGTAATTAACCTTCTATCATTGATCATTGACCTATTGTCATTGGTTATTGACCTTTTGAAAATGGCCACTGACGTTTTGTTAATGGTCATTGACTTCCTGTATATGGTCATTGACTTTCTGTCAATTGTCATTGACCTTCTGTCAATGGTCATTGACCTTCTTTTAAAGGTCATTGACCTTCTATCAATGGTCATTGACCTTCTGTCAATAGCCATTGACCTTCTGTCAATAGTCATTGACCTTCTGTCAATAGTCATTTACCTTCTGGCAATGGTCATTTACCTTCTGTCAATGGTCATTGACCTCCAGTCAATGGTCATTGACCTCCAGTCAATGGTCATTGACCTCCAGTCATACGGTAAAGGGCTTTCTATCTATGCTTATTGACCTGCTGTCAAATTTTTGTAAAAGATCCAAGTCATCTTCATTGAATTGAGACACTACCTTGTAACGAACAGTTATTGTAATATTTCCTATATGTATGTATTTCTTATTTCTTTTATTCATACAGTTTGATTTTTGTAATCTATCTTTCGCAATGTCGTCAACTTTTGCTAATACCTCCCACCAATATAAAGAACAAACACGAAATGTCACACGGGTCGAACGATTTATTTCAGCCCATTAAATTCAGTTCTTTTTCATTCTGATTCGAATTCCAAGTCCTTGAGACACTTGCAAAATTCTAACAAAATGTATGAGAACCTATTGTAGTAGCGGTAGGTTTTAAAAATACATAGAACATAAACGAGAATTGTATCCTTTGGAAAACATAAAAACCTTGTCATTATATTGTCCTGTTGTGCCAACGAATGTATTTCTTTGAGAAAAGGAAAAACAATACGAGGACTACAAGGAAAAATATATGCAAAATTTCTGCTGACACAAATACTCGTTATAGTCGTTTTGAATATAAGTGTCATGGTGGTGGAGCAAATGTCTAGCAGAGGGGTTGGGGGAGCTTGGGGAGGTAAGCAATTCCAAAAGGTGATGTATATGCTGAACATGAACAATAACGATTATTGTAAAAGAAAACCTAATTGTTGCTGTCGTTTTTTTTTGCTTTGTTAACATAAAGGCAATGGCCCCCGACCATTAGCGTTACTATATATAGACTCACCCACTCGCCCACATTTCTACGCCTCTGCCATTCTTGGGAACATTGCATAGTTGTGTTTTATTTAACATTTTTGCAAATTCTTTAATATTTTTGCATATTGTGATTGTCATTTCGAAAAAAAAAATTACAAAAAAGCACTCAATGAATTGCATTTGTTAAACCGAAACGAAAAGATGAAATGAAATGAAAATTTAAATGGGTAAAACTGCAATCATTTCGTGGAAATATTAATAAAGAAAACCGACAATAAAAATGGCACATCTTGATGATGTTCATAATGAGGATAATGACGATGGCGATGACTATGACAATCTGATAAA
Organism: Eudasyphora cyanicolor; assembly: GCA_963930755.1. Lineage (NCBI taxonomy): Eukaryota > Metazoa > Arthropoda > Insecta > Diptera > Muscidae > Eudasyphora > Eudasyphora cyanicolor. The sequence continues at coordinate 289,675,262 of OZ005734.1, read as the reverse complement.
GGCGGAAAGGGAAAGAAATGCGAAGTGAAGCTACAATCAATCATCCAGGGCAACGAAGTGATACTTTAAATACTTTGTAATAAAATAAGTTCTTAATGTCGTTTTGGTTGAATGAACGATTATTTAGTCACTCTAACGAAAATGACTTCAATAATTCCATTGAATGAATAGCTTGACGCAATAAATAGTTGTGAACTATTGAAAATTTAATTTCGATGTTTTCAAACAATACAGCGATTCATAAACATCATTATATCCTATAACAGATAAAGGGGTTTCCAATTAGGACAGGTCAATATTGAATGCCTCCGGTGGTAATGTTGCGAAATTAGTGCTTCATTATTCAGTCACTGATACCAAATCATCATGCCAAGTTATACGATTGAGCAGGTCTAATTAGTACAATTTATTATCAAAATATTTGGTACTTAGGGCTGACGCGCCAAACTTTTATTGTGGACACTCTAACGTTTAGTGATCAAAATTCAAGACAAACGATTCGTTAAACTATTAACCGAAGTTCATCTTTAAATTAATGCTATACAACGGGGGGGTTTTCTGAAGTCGCAGGTCCATGCTAGTAAATTCAAATCGACAGTCGCATATTTGCGTTAGATTCACTGAATATTGGGTCTCCAGGACCTTTGAAGGTACTCATATAACACTATGCAATAACCAATTTTTTTGTCCGATACATATAGACTTGTTTTTTGGTGAAAATTGAGGTCAAGTTTGTTCTAAATTATAATTTTCATAGCAGGTACCTTTAGTAAAGGGTGGTTAAATTGTAAGGGTCGATGTTGAATGTGAACCACACCTAAAGGTCAAGTTTTTTTCTGCATTTCATTTGACATTTCTCAATTTCAGACAAATCAATTTGAACCATGGAAAGAAAGAGCAACGCGCTAAAGTTTTTTAAGCCTTTTACGAAAATGGGCGTGCACTTCGTGATGTTTTTGATCAGCATAATCGACCAAATGTGTCCACAATCGGGAGAATTGTGCGCAAATTTCAGTAAACGGGGTCTGTAGGAGATGTGAAAACACCTGTGCATGCTCGCCCAGTTCGTTTGGTGCGTCTTATGGGCTGGCGACGTCATCTTCGAAACGAGGCCGGCCAGGCAGTTACTGTGAATGGCGTTCGCTATCGTGAGATGATAACTAACTTTTTATGGTCCGAATTGAAAGATATGGATGTGGGCACTATGTGGTTTTAACAGGACAGTGCCACTTGCCACACAGCCACAAATTCAATGGCCGTGTTATCTCACGTCGTGGCGATGTCAATTGGCCGCAAAGATCATTTGATTTGACTCCGTTGGACTTCTTTCATTGGGGTTATTTGAAAGAAATTATGCCTCAGCATCATCGAAAATTTGGACCATCGGATGGAGGTGTGCCACCGAGGTCGCGGCGGCCATTTGGCCGATATTTTGTTCGATATATAGCGTGATCCATTTCGAGGTTCCCTACTTTTTTAAAGAAAAAACACAGTAACTTGTAACGTGGCGGTTTTTATTCATAAAAATCTTCGTTCATAATTTCTTTATTTTTTTACGAGCCACCCTACTATACAGAATTTACCTCACAGTTAAGGGCCACCCTTTTACAACGTCGCAGACGAACATGCATACATACCACATAACAGTCAACGAGTCAACATATATGCGTACACTTCCAATGCAGTACGATTTTCAGTACAGTGCATATTCATTTATGTCATATCTGGTATAATTCTCGTTCCCTTTGTATAGTGGACCATATATGTTTTGGAGTGAGCCATCACCCCGATCGTCAGCAAATTACAATACGAAGTAACGCGCCGCGAACGGCCAGCTCGACTTCGGAAGTTTTGTAGCTGGAAATTTGTAACGCCTTCGGGCAAATACATTGGTATCACAGAGACTTCGGTCTACTGTTCAAACCACAGAGACTTCGGTCTACTGTTCAAATCACAGAGACTTCGGTCTACTGTTCAACCCGCAGAGATTTCGGTCTACTGTTCAAACCACAGAGGCTTCGGCTTACTGTTCCACCACAGAGGCTTCGGCTTACTGTTCAAACCACAGAGACAGTCGGTCTACTGTTCAACCCACAGAGATTTCGGTCTACTGTTCAAATCAAAGAGACTTCGGTCTACTGTTCAACTCGTAGTTAGTTCAGTAGTATGTAATTAGATTAATAGTTTATAAGACGAAGAAAACGCCCCCGATCCCTAGAAAGCCGAATGCAGCAGCAAATCCCGAACCGACCCGCTTACCGATCGTACTAAGTCCCGATGCTGAACCGTTTGCCGCAGATACATTAAGCCGAGTCCTTAACCGAAACCCGAACCAACCCGCTTACCGAATTCCGATGCTGAATAATTTTCAGCACATACACTCAAGCCGAGGGCTCAATCAAACCCCGAACTGATTTGGTTGCCGAGCATCCGGGATACCAACGCGGAAGCAGTTGCTGCAGATACTTCTATTAACGCTTTGCCGATCCGACATGTTTTCGTAATCAGCTGCATCCAAATAGCAGGAGTCGAAGCGAATAGCACCCGATTAACTTGAAATCGCTATTAACTAAAGTTTCAGATCAACTTCAATCGATTATATGTACAGTTCCCGATTAACTAAAATCGGTTGTCAAAACTATGCCCAACTTGAGTAATTTGTCGCATTTCATCCAAGTAGATTATAACTAAGATTACAATAATAAACAACTGAATTGTATTATTAGCCCCAAAAAGGGAGAACTACTTGTGTTATTATTTCGTAAGGTTTGTGGACCCTTATGGAGACCTTGGACACGACTGAACTTACCTCAGCCGAAGACAAAACCACGTTACAAAATTCAAATTGAATGGGGAATGTTTATTATCATTTGAAAGAACATTGTTTGGCATTTATTTTTTGAAGATTGTGTCTATCAAATGTTGACCGCGGCTACGTCTCAGATGGTCCATCCATTGAGTCCAATTTTCGATGACACGTTCGTGCATTTCGACTGGTAACTGACGAATGACACGCGTGATGTTTTGCTCCAAGGCCTGAATCGAAGCGGGTTTGTCCGCATAAACTTTAGACTTTACATATCCCCACAGGAAAAAGTCTAACGGTGTGATATCATACGATCTTGGTGGCCAAACGACCGGCCCAAAACGTGAAATTATCTGTTCACCGAAGTGTTCTCTCAATAAATCCATTGATTGATGCGATGTGTGGGAAGCGGCGCCGTCTTGTTGAAGCCAAATGTCGCCGAGGTCACGAGCTTCAGTTTCAGGCATCAAATAGTCGGTTATCATGGCACGATAACAGTCGCCATTGACGGTTACGTTCTCACCGGCATCATTTTTGAAGAAATATGGACCGATGATTCCACCGGCCCACAAACCACACCAAACCGTTGTTTTTTCTGGATGAAGTGGCAGCTCTTGAATCTCTTCAGGTAGCTCTTCGTCCCAAATGCGGTAATTTTGCTTGTTTACATACCCACTGAGCCGGAAATGGGCCTCATCGCTGAACAAAATTTGGCTCGAAAACGTCGGATATTCTTGGAACTTTTCAAGAGTCCATAGATCGAAGGGATGTCGCTTCGGAAGGTCGGGCGGCTTCAGTTCTCGACTATCCACGGTCTTCGTGTACACTCTCAGCTGCGGCCGCTACATATTCTTACTGCGTGCTGGACGTGGTCTATTCGGCCGAATATTATCCAATAATCAATGCTGGGTCGCAAGATGGGTGATGGTGTTGCGAATAGTACGCTCAGTAGGCCGATTATGTTGACCATAAGTTGAGCGAAGTGCACGAAACACATTCCTCACAGAACTTGAATTTTCGTAATAAAGTTGAACGATTTGTAAACGTTGTTCAGGCGTAAGTCATTCCATGATGAAATCCAAACTATACTTAACAAAAATAACATGACAGCATGACACGACTCACACGTGATCTGTCAAAAAAAGGCTATTGAAAAAAGTATCTCTAAAGCCGGGATACTATTTAAATTAACGGAGGGCTGTAAACGCTGAAAACATCACTTTCACGTGGAACCGGAATGTTAGTGACTGTTGTTAAAACAATTAGAAAAACAAGTAAGAAAGTTCAATCGGGTACAACGACTTATTAATCCCCCTCACCTTGAGTCCCAAAAAAATATTAGTAAATTTATTTATTATTTTGTACCAAAAGGGGTCCTATAAAAGCATTACACTAAACAAAATTTCAAGTATTTGTGTGACTGGTGTTAAAGTTATACGCAGTTAACTTTTGGTGCAAAATAGTCCACTTGTGTGGGGGTTGCCAAAGTGGACGTGCCAAAAACGCCCACTTTTCACTGGACTTTAGGTACTATAAAAGCATTGTACAATATTAGTATTTTTTTAAACAGTTAACTTTTGCTGCAAAATGGTCCATTTGTGTGGGAGGTACCAAAAGGGACGTCCCAATAACGGTCACTTTTCTCTGGACTCTAGGTACTATTAAAGCATTACACTGTACAAAATTTCAAGTATTTGTATGCACTGGTATTAAAGTTAAAAGCTGTTACCTTTTGGTGCATTTGTGCATTTGTGTGGGAGGTACCTAAAGGTGCGTTCCAATAACGCCCATTTTTCTCTGGACTCTGGGTACTATTAAAGCATTACACTGTACAAAATTTCAAGTAGTTGTATGCACTAGTATTAATGTTATAAGCTGGTAATTTTTGGTACTGAATGGTCCAGTTGTGTGGGAGGTACCAAAAGGAGCGTGACAATAATGCAGATTTTTCACTGTATTTTAGGTACTATTAAACAAATACACTGTACAAAATTTCAAGTATTTGTATGTTCTGGTATAAAAGATATAAGCTGGTAACTTTTGGTTCAAAAGTGTCCATTTGTGTGGAAGGTACCAAAAGGGGCGTTTTAACTTCGCCCATTTTTCTCGAGGTAATAGTGACTAATAAACTAATACTATGTGTATAATTTCAAAGGATTCAAATAAGTAGTATAGAAGTTATAAAATAATCAATATTTCACCAAATGTTAACCCTTTGTGGAGGAGGTACTGAAAGGAGTGGACCAATATCGCCCATCTTCGAACTTAGCCGGAGATAGAAGAAAATATTACCAGGTAACAAATTTGAAGTCAATCTGTTACTCTTCGAGAGTTATCGTGCGCACCAGCCAGCCAGCAGACCGACAGATGGGCGGACATTTCTCATTCGACTTAAAATTATCCAAAACGTATATCCGCCGAAATTTAGGGTCTTAGGTCACTCCTTCGATGTGATTGTTAAATTTTTTGAAAGTTAACATTCTGACAAAGAAAACAAAAGTCTATGGATAAATGTATAAATAATGACCCATATTGTAAAAATAGGGAAATTAAAAAAAAAATTATATTTTATATCTTGGCAATTTTGTTTCGAAGCTACCAAAAGGGGCGTGGCAATAACGCCCATTTTTTTAATATACTATGGGTACTACAAAATCATTACATTCTACAAAATTTTAAGTATTTGTATTGGCTGGAGCAAAAGTTATAAGCCGTTAACATTTTGTGCAAAATGGTGCCAACAGGCGCGTGTCAACTTCGCTCATTTTTTCCAAGGTGGTAGCGACTAAGAAATTGCCAAAGATTCCTATAAGTAGTATAGAAGTTATTTAAGAATCAATATTTCACAAAATGTTGACCCTTTGTGTGGGAGGTACCCGAAGGAGTGGACAAACATGGTTCATATTTGACCTTACCCTGAGATAGAATAAAAGTTTATCACATGCCAAATTTGAGGTCAATCGGTTACTCCTACCGAAGGTTTTCGTGCGCACAATCCAGAGAGACAAGCGGATGGACGGACATACTTAGGGTCTTAGGTCACTTCCTATGTCTTACACATTTGGGGCTTAGCAAATTATGTATACCCTCCTCCACTAAAGTGAGGGTATATAACTGCAATGACATTTGAATCGTGTGGACCAAATTTAATTTCCAGTTTTAGACACACAAATGAGTTAGATATGGTATACCTATTATTGATTATTTAATTTTTAATTAAATTTATTTATATATTTTAGAATTTTACTAAATAACATATGTTTATTACTTTGACCACGGCATATAAAAAATTTTATAGTAACTACATTTAAATGTTCCAAAAAAGTAATAAATGTCACAACCGAAATCCCCAAAAAAACCACCGTCCTCTCCTCGCCACGCAACTATCTGATATTTTTCCATATGCCAGATTTAACCAAAGAAGGTCATGTCCTTGAAAAGGAAAAAAATACTTTTCAACAGATTTTTCCTTTTGCTTCCCCCGCGCACAAATAGTTTATTTTCAAATCCTTTGGAAAATTGCCTTTACGTCTTTTCGGTGAGTCGTTATTGTGAAATTGTTGTTGGTTGCTATTGCAGATTTCATTGTGATTATGCACAGAATAAATGCTTAAAATGCTCTTCAGGACGAAAATGAAATATATATCCAACCAAACCCAACCGCATCACCATAACCATATCCTCTCGATGTTCTTACATTGGTAAACGCATATAAGAATTTTTGTAGACTTTGTCCTTTCTGCGACGCAGGAAAGGAGAGTATTGTGTATTGTGTGAACAGAAGAATAAGAACGACATCCGGCCAATACGAGTGGGGATTTGTGCATTTATAGCCCGGTGTTTACCGACATCTGATTTTTTATTTATTTCACCGAGAAGAGTAGCACCGCCGACAACGGGCTGTGGTGATGTCTCCTCTGAGGCACCGAAGGGACATGTAACATCATTGGACGTATGCCGAGCAGTAAAGGGCAAATCACATCTCTATCTCTGTCCTAAATTCGCCTGGAGAGGCAAAGTAAACAAATAAACAACGCTCGATGACAATATTTGTTTTATGTAAATTTCCTCAGTAAGCAAATTCTCAAAAAAAAAAACTGCCCGGAAAAGGACTAAATTGCCTGAATGTCATCAACTATGATTATCACATAGAGCGAAATTGCAAATTTGCTAACTTGAAGAAACGTTTAGGAGGAAGGAAGAAGTGAGAAGGGGCGGCACACGTTTTCAACGTTGTAGGCTCTTGAATGGGCCCAGAAATGTATCATTTGTGTTTTCCTAATTTAATTGTTAACATTTACATTCAGATAAATACAGTAAAGACAAAAATTGTTTTCAAGAGATTTTGATGGGATTTTTCTTGTTTTAAGTTTTGCTTTAAGCAATTCATTGCATTCACGTATCAACCTATACACAGAAACCAACAATGAAATATCCAATAAACACTTCAACTAAAATTTGTTTACAAAATTTAGCCTAATCGGACGAAACGTATATATGGGGGCTATAACTAATTCTGAACCGATTTTATTCAAATTGAGCATTGTTGGTCCATAAATCAAGAAACTCTACCATGCTAAATTTCAAAACAATTGGATGTAAAATACAGCTTCTATAGGCCTAAATGGCCAAATAAGACGAAACATATATATGGAGGCTATAGCTAAATCTGAACCGATTTTATTCAAATTGAGCATTGTCAGTCCATTGATCAAGAAACTCTATCAAGCTAAATTTTAAAACAATTGAATGTAAAATACAGTTTCTATAGAGCTAAAGGGCCAAATCGGACGAAACATATATAAGGGAGCAATATCTAAATCTGAACCGATTTTCTTCAAATTGAGCATTGTGGGTCCATTGATCAAGAAACTCATCTATGCTAAATTTCAAAACAATTTTATGTATTATACAGCTTCTATAGGGCTAAAGGGCCAAATCGGACGAAACATATAGATATGGGGGCTATAGGTAAATTTAAACCGATTTTCTTAAAATTCAATAGGGGTTCTTCTGTGTACGAAAGACTCCTAACTACAATTTCAGCACGATCGGAGTAAAATTACGCCCTGTACTCAACGAACAACATAAGATGGACAGGCGGGCCGACGGACGGACCAACATACATGGTTAACCCGACTAAACTAGTGTTTCTAAGTCGATCGACATACTTTCAGTTGGGTCTACCTGTAGTAATTCTAGGTGTTACAAACATCTGTCATGAAACAAACTTATAATACCCTGTACCTCAGTGTGGTGTAGGGCATAAAGATAGTAATAATATTAATGCAATAATTAAATTAAGGACGTGACCACGCCATCAATTAAAATTTGGATTGTAATTATTTCAGTACAATGATGACAATTTATATCTTTTTAAAGAAATTTTCCTTGATCTAAAGTGTCTTGCAATTGACTGAACGACACACTAATGAAAAATTAAAAAAATTATTATTTTTGTGACAATATCAATTCTTTTAAAGATTTTCTACATTAGAACAATGATGTAGACAGTAATAGTTATATAGCTGAATCGGACTTTATTATCAGTATGCATAATTTGAGTAATAAATTTAAGGCTGTGGTTACTTTTATAAAAAGTCGGAGCTGTAAGTAAATTTTATGACCGTTACCATAATTATAAAGAGTTCTTCTAAAATTGACTTTGTATGAGAGATAATTATAATCTCCCTCTCTCAGAGCTAATTAAACTCTCTCTCTCTCTCTCTCTCTGTACATCAGGGTTTTTTGTTAAAGCTTGAGTCTATAAAGATATAAGCGGAGTATTGTGTATCAGACAATGCAGAATCGGTTGTTTGTTTATTTTTGAATGATCAGTTTTTTGAGAAATGGTATAAGAAGAAGATTGTGATTTTACTGTGCATGTCGTGATTGTGCTCAAATTCAATTGTGATAAAGATGTTAGCAATACGTGAATTCAAAAATGTAATTTTTTTGAAAAATATTTTACATTTTTTCACAATAACAACAACAAATGAAAACTCAAGGATGACGTTCAAAATAGCAGCGATTGTTCATTTGTTTGTGTTTTCGTGTGTGTGCGTATGTATGTGCTATACTGTCGTCGACGTCGCCGTCTACATTTATTCGAGAAACTGTGTTGTGCACATATTTATTATTGCCCTGCAGCTAAAATCATTTCTAGTTGCGTATTGAACCAGTCATAAGCTAGTTGCAATGTGATCTATGCAAACCCATTCGCATCGCTGCCAGCAAAAACGATTATCTGAGCTGTTTAAAGGCCGGGTTAGGCATACGTAAACGTAATTTATCTTTACCGTTCCCGTAACGTTGCCCGTTTGAGCGATTAGCCAACGTTGAGAAAACGAGTCATATGTTCTGACAACAACAACACATAAGTAAACAAAAAAGCCGCGATTTTTTTTTTTTGTTTAGATTTATTAAAAATGAAGTTAAAAATAATGTTTATAAATTTGTGTTTTTAAATCTGTGTAGAATTTACAATAAAAGTAATCAAGAAAATATCGTCGGATAAGAAGATGGGGTGGACGTCCTATAAACAATGACTGGGCGAAAGCCGGACACTAGAATGCCTATGGCAGTTTTTAATTTGTTATTAATATTAATAAAATATAAGTTAACTACGGTAAAGCAACGGATTAGACCGGCAGAGAGACTAGCAATAACACCACTGTATGTCAAATATTGCTTTATCCTATGATTCCAAGATGGGAAATATTAACATTCTATTCTTTAAAATTGTAGATATTTGGGTCACGGTTATTCCATACAATCGATTGCATGGAGTCACAAGCTGGGGAAAAAAAAATTCGAAATATTATTTTGGAATGCAGTGAAGTTTTGTGGCGCTTGCTTTCGCCGATTTATTTAAGTGAACAAACTTCACAGCAGTACAAACACATTGCCAATGATTTTCAACGAATGTGAGATATGCCCAATGGTGTGGGAATCTGTGATGCTAACTATACATTCATATTAGTTAGTGCTGGAAGTTATGGCAGCCAACACGATGGGGGTATGTCCATTAAACTTACATTTATTTATAATATATTTTAATACAAACAATTTCCATTTCTTAATTTAAATTAAATACAGCTATATTCCAGTACTCTCCGTTTGGCCCATCACTTATTTTAGGTACAGTACCTGGACCTCCTAGTAAACCATTATCGTCTGAAGCCTTTCCTCATTTTTTCATTGGCGATGCGGCGTTTCCCCTGAGGAATATCCTTGGTCTAAGTCAACAACTTTAGACGAGCTCAGGGACAACATCCAACGCGAAATTGCCAACGTTCCGGTCGAAATGTGTCCAAGAGTGGTGGAAAATTGGGTCCAAAGAATAGATCGCTGTTGACGGGCTCGTGGAGGTCATATGGCCGAAATTGAATTTCATTCTTAACATGTAACATTTGCACTACATCTGGAATAAATTTGAACTCTATATCTTAAATATTCTGTGTTTTATTAATATATGAAATGCTTATGTCCTTAATGGAAAACCCGTAATTTATGTCTATTTCCATTGAAGAGGGACTCAGCCAAATCCAATCCAATTTCTATCTATAAATAAGTCCACGTTTGTAGAGACGCTTACATTGCTGTCAAATTAACCCACAATGAAGAATATTGGCGCAATGATTGTCTCGTACTGTCGTCAAAAGAATGCTGAAGCAGATTATAAATTTAATTTTAAATGAAGTCAGCCGCGATCTTCATAAAACTCACCTGTAACGCCCAGCTCCTTGCCAATTTGCTTCCATGCTTCTCGCATTTTTCCGATATCCTATATGCTGGATTATATTTATTGTATAAATACTCGTGCGACTGCACCAATGAAATCAATTATTCGTCTTTCATGTTTATTTGCATATTTAAACAACAAATAATTAATAAATTATTTTCTTTACTTTTCTCGGTGAACATACAATTGTAATTGTAAACAACATGTAGTAGCAAATTGTACGTAAACGGAACGTCCAATTCTGATTTCAACAGATTCAGCCGTCCGTTTACGTTTCGTTTCCGTTGGCTAATCGTTTACACTGATTTCCATATGACATATTGAATCAGCTTATTCGTTACGCTACGGGGGCGTAACGGTTAAGTTTGCCTAACTGGGCCTTTACAGTACTTGTTTGGTACCTACATGGAGGTTGCAGATCGACTCGTTCGTCTCTCTGCCGTCAGCAGCAGAGAAATAAGCAAAAACGAGTGAACTGCTTTACGAGCAAGTACTTGTTTCGTGGTGGCAGAGTAAATGTTTCTCTCTTCCACCACCATTCTCTTGTACTCTTAACCGAACTAGATATTAACTAGTACTGAATTGTAAACAAATGAACTAGTTGGGTGCCTATGACAAGTCAATGGTAAAATCGATAGTTCGTTATATGAAAAAAGGACAGATATGTTACTAGTTTGAAGTAAAAAGCAACTAGTATATTTCTATATACAAACTAGTAATTTTGGCTGCAGGGTGTTTGTAAGTCCGGTGAAGAGTGGTTTATGTGAGCACTTAAAACAGAAATGATTGCGGTTTATCGCAAGAACTGAAACCAGTTCAAAGAAAACGCCCTTTAAGGTAAGAACTGTATTATCCCACAAAAATTGATTGCAAAGCCCAGCGCCGCAAAAAAATGTTGACCAGTGGTATTAAACAACATACATAATTGGAATTTATGTAATTTACAAAACAGAATCATTTTAATAGAGAGTACATATCTATTTTATAACTGATTAAATAGCACAAATGAAGAATTAATTCTGCCAATGTGGAAATTTAATATGGAAATAATATGGAAATTTATTTTTTAATTTTTTAGTAAACAATTTTGGAACTGAAATCCTATCCAAATTACAATAAAAAAAATCTACAAACAAAAAAGTGTTGAAAACACATACAACTATTTTTTCTTTGTACTTATAATTTGGTGAAGATTTTCTGTTATTATAATGTTACTTCTGAACCAAAGTCGTCCCCAATCCAAAATGTACGCCATCGGTAGAGTACATATGGATCATTTTTTATAAAATATTTAAGGAAAACAAATTAGATCGATTCTGAGATATCGCAATTTATATTTTTATTTCCGCGAAAAGTGACCGAAATAAATTGTTTAAGATAAAATTAATATTATTTTTATGAAAAGTGCACGGAAATTTTTTTAAGAAACAATATTTTCAATTTCTTATGCTTTGTAGCATTAAAATTAATTTCAAAAAACCATTACAGGCGAAAAATATCAATTTTTCTGAACTTTGACCTAGCCCCCTGCCTCCAATTTTCATATAATTTTTTTAATATTGTGGGTCATTACTCCCACATACTAATGCAACATTTTCTGAGAATTTGAGAAAGATCTAATTTTTGGCCTATGAGTTAGAACTACTCATATGCTTGTTCGGCAATTTGGTTTTTATCCCCTATCCTTCGGCGGAAATCCGTTTTAGGACATTTTAAGTCATTTGAGCAATGTCCGTCCGTCTGTCTGACTAGAGCGCACGATAACTCTCGAAATGAGTAACGGTTTGACTTCAAATTTAAGATGGCCAAGTTCAAAGATGGGCTATATTGGTCCACTCCTTCTAGTTCCTCGCTCACAAAATGCTAAAATTTAGTGAAATATTGATTCTGTAATAACTTCGATACTACTTATCCGAATCTTCTTTAATTTCACACATAATAATAGTATATCTCTCGCTATCAGCTTGAGAAATATGGGCGAAGTGGCCCCTACCATTTTGTACAAAAAATTAACTGCTAATAATTTTAATACTTCCCACAAAAATGTACTATTTTTAAGCAAAAAAAAGTAAGAAAGTTTCAGTCGGGTAAGGTATACCCTCACTTAATGAGTAATGTGATAACATTACACTAAATAATCTGTCAAATACACCTATTATTCGGTAAACAATAGATTCTTACACATTGCACTGTGCCGAAATATAACCGTTCATGTGCAGTGGTATATTAACGTTACGAGCTATTCAATTTTGTCATTTTGTGTGGGAGATAAAAAAGGGGCGTGGTGATAACGCCCACTTTTCACAGGACTGTAGTCACTATCACACCATTACACTGTACAAAATTTCAAGTATTTGTATGCACTGGTATTAAAATTATAAGCCGTTAACTTTTGGTGGAAAACGGTACTTTTGTGTGGCAGGTACCAAAAGGGGCTGTACATGAATGCCCATTTTTTACCGGACTATAGGCGCTACAAAAACATTATACTGTACCACATTTCAAGTGTTTTTATGCACATGTACAAGTTATAAGCAGTGAAATTTTGATGCAAATTACCCATTTGTGTGGGGGGTACCGAAAATGGTACCAGGTACCAAAAGTTCAAGGTAATAGCGACTAATAAAATAATATAATGTGTGTAATTTCAGAAGTTTCTAATAAGTAGTATAGAAGTTATTAAAGAATCAATATTTCACTAAATGTTAACCCTTTGTGTGGGAGGAACCCGAAGGAGTGTACCAATATGGCCCATCTTCGAACTTAGCCGGAGATAGAAAAAAATATTACCGTATACCAAATCGGTTACTCCTTTCGCGAGTTATCGTGCGCACCAGCCAGCAGACAGACGGACATTTCTCATTCGACTTAAAATGACTCAAAACGAATATCTGCCGAACATTACTTATTGTACACGGGGGAAAATCGTCATTTTTGATATGTTTGAATTGAAAGAAAATATATTTGGAAGCGATTTTTTCAAATACTATATATTTGTTAACAAATAAATTTTATTTGAAAATCAAGAAATCTTGTTTGGAACGCATATATTAATATATTAGAACATAATATATTTGCTAACTGACTTTCACAAATAAAATATGTGTGTACCCACAAACAAAGTTATTGTTTAAGAAGTTTTCCAAACATATTTTATTTAAAAAAAATTTTAAAACTTTGCTGATTTTTTCGAATTTTAGTTAGTTTTTCCTAGTTTTCGTTTTAAACTTTATAGCTAAAAATGTCTTTTAATTTATAAATATTCCAATTCATCACTTTTTGTCAATCCATCAATGCAATTTATATTCACGAAAGATTCTACGATTTAAGTTTTAATTAAATTTTAAAAACATTTAAAATTTATATAAAAAAAACCTGTAAGGAAAGGCTAAAGTCGGGCGGGGCCGACTATATAATACCCTACACCACTCTCATAATATTGAATAACTCTGATATATAAATTTTGTAATTCATGTATAAATTGTTTACATAAATTTGCTTGTGGGACATTTTATACTTAAATAATACCCTGTACCACAGTGTGGTGTAGGGTATAAAACGATTGGATCTAAAGACCCAAATCGGATGAAACATATATATGGGAGCTATAGCTAAATCTTTACCGATTTTCTTCAAATTCGGCAATGTTGGTTCATGGATCAAGAAACTCTACCATTCTAAATTTCAAAACGATTGGATGTAAAATACAGCTTCTATAGAACTAAAGGGCCAAATCGGACGAAACATATATATGGGAGTTATAGCTAAATCTTAACCGATTTTCTTCAAATTCGGTAGTGTTGGTCCATGGATCAAGAAACTCTACCATTCTAAATTTCAAAATGATTGGATGTAAAATACAGCTTCTACAGGACTAAAGAGCAAAATCGGACGAAACATATATATGGGAGCTATAGCTAAATGCTAACCGATTTTCTTCAAATTCGGCAATGTTGGTTCATGGATCAAGAAACTCTACCATTCTAAATTTCAAAACGATTGGATGTAAAATACAGCTTTTATAGGACTAAAGGGCCAAATCGGATGAAACATATATATGGGAGCTATAGCTAAATTTTAAACGATTTTCTTCAAAATCGGACGAAACATATATATGGGAGCTATAGCTAAATCTTAACCGATTTTCTTCAAATTCGGCAATGTTGGTTCATGTATCAAGAAACTCTATTATTATAAATTTCAAAACGATTGGATGTAAAATACAGCTTCTATGACTAAAGGGCCAAATTGGACGAAAGATATATATGGGAGCTATATCTAAATCTGAACCGATTTCAACCAAATTCAATAGCTATCTTAACAGCTTCGAAATACTCTAAACTGCAAAATTTCAGAACGATCGGAGTGAAATTGTGACATGTAGTCGACGAACAACTTTACATGGACAGACGGACGGACGGACAGACATGGTTAAATCGACTCAGCTAGTGATTCTGAGTCGATCGGTATACATTAAGGTGGGTCTAGCTGTGTTATTTTCAGGTGTTACAAACATCTGCCGTGAAACAAACTTATAATACCCTGTACCACAGTGTGGTGTAGGGTATAAATATTAGAATGGGAACATATTTTTGTTTAGAACAATATTCTCCCAAACATATAATATTTATGTGTGTCAAATATTATATATTTGGAGTGTACTCTAAACATATGTATATTATTCGGCTTGAAATATACATATGTTTAGAGTACATGTTTGGGACAATATACTACAGAAGCGATTTTTTTCAGCGTGTATATTTATGTTTTTACAACTGGTATATGGACTTAACGCTTTTACGATTCAGCTATTAAAGAATACATAGCATGATTTTTTAGACTTTTCGTTTCCAAAATCGATGTGTATTCAACCCAGCTTGCGTTTTGCTTTGAAATATACATTCGGACAACAAGTGAACTTAGCGCCTTTTCTCCCTTAGGTCGCGACAAAAAATTTAGTATTTTCGCAATATCTCGCAAGATATCGTCAAAACTGCTAACAATTGTATTAGATTTAATTTTAATTAACAATGAATTTTTTATACCCTACACCACACTGTGGTACAGGGTATTATAAGTTTGTTTCACGGCAGATGTTTGTAACACCTGAAAATAACACAGATAGACCCACCTTAAAGTATACCGATCGACTCAGAATCACTAGCTGAGTCGATTTAACCATGTCTGTCCGTCCGTCTGTCCATGTAAAGTTGTTCGTCGACTACATGTCACAATTTCACTCCGATCGTTCAGAAATTTTGCAGTTTAGAGTATCTCGAAGCTGTTAAGATAGCTATTGAATTTGGTTGAAATCGGTTCAGATTTAGATATAGCTCCCATATATATCTTTCGTCCGATTTGGCCCTTTAGTTCTATAGAAGCTGTATTTTACATCCAACCATTTTGAAATTTAGAATGGTAGACTTTTTGATCCATGAACCAACACTACCGAATTTGAAGAAAATCGTTTAAGATTTAGCTATAGCTCCCATATATATGTTTCGTCCGATTTGGCCCTTTAGTCCTATAAAAGCTGTATTTTACATCCAATCGTTTTGAAATTTAGAATGGTAGAGTTTCTTGATCCATGAACCAACACTACCGAATTTGAAGAAAATCGGTTAAGATTTAGCTATAGCTCCCATATATATGTTTCGTCCAATTTAGACATTTAGATCAATAGAAGCTGTATTTGACATCCAATCGTTTTGAAATTTAGAATGGTAGAGTTTCTTGATCCATGAACCAACATTGCCGAATTTGAAGAAAATCGGTTAAGATTTAGCTACAGCTCTCATATATATGTTTCGTCCGATTTTGCTCTTTAGTCCTGTAGAAGCTATATTTTACATCCAATCATTTTGAAATTTAGAATGGTAGAGTTTCTTGATCCATGAACCAACATTACCGAATTTGAAGAAAATCGTTTAGTATTTAGCGATAGCTCTCATATATATGTTTCGTCCGATTTGGCCCTTTAGTCCTATAAAAGCTGTATTTTACATCCAATCGTTTTGAAATTTAGAATGGTAGAGTTTCTTGATCCATGAACCAACATTGCCGAATTTGAAGAAAATCGGTTAAGATTTAGCTACAGCTCTCATATATATGTTTCGTCCGATTTTGCTCTTTAGTCCTGTAGAAGCTATATTTTACATCCAATCATTTTGAAATTTAGAATGGTAGAGTTTCTTGATCCATGAACCAACATTACCGAATTTGAAGAAAATCGTTTAGTATTTAGCGATAGCTCTCATATATATGTTTCGTCCGATTTGGCCCTTTAGTCCTATAAAAGCTGTATTTTACATCCAATCGTTTTGAAATTTAGAATGGTAGAGTTTCTTGATCCATGAACCAACATTGCCGAATTTGAAGAAAATCGGTTAAGATTTAGCTATAGCTCCCATATATATGTTTCGTCCAATTTTGCTCTTTAGTCCTGTAGAAGCTATATTTTACATCCAATCATTTTGAAATTTAGAATGGTAGAGTTTCTTGATCCATGAACCAACATTACCGAATTTGAAGAAAATCGTTTAGTATTTAGCGATAGCTCTCATATATATGTTTCGTCCGATTTGGCCCTTTAGTCCTATAAAAGCTGTATTTTACATCCAATCGTTTTGAAATTTAGAATGGTAGAGTTTCTTGATCCATGAACCAACACTACCGAATTTGAAGAAAATCGTTTAGTATTTAGCGATAGCTCTCATATATATGTTTCGTCCGATTTGGCCATTTAGATCTATAGAAGCTGTATTTGACATCCAATCGTTTTGAAATTTAGAATGGTAGAGTTTCTTGATATATGAACCAACATTACCGAATTTGAAGAAAATCGTTTAAGATTTAGCTATAGCTCTCATATATATGTTTCGTCCGATTTGGCCCTTTAGTCCTATAAAAGCTGTATTTTACATCCAATCGTTTTGAAATTTAGAATGGTAGAGTTTCTTGATCCATGAACCAACACTACCGAATTTGAAGAAAATCGTTTAAGATTTAGCTATAGCTCTCATATATATGTTTCGTCCGATTTGGCCCTTTAGTCCTATAAAAGCTGTATTTTACATCCAATCATTTTGAAATTTAGAATGGTAGAGTTTCTTGATCCATGAACCAACATTGCCGAATTTGAAAAAAATCGGTTAAGATTTAGCTATAGCTCCCATATATATGTTTCGTCCGATTTTGCTCTTTAGTCCTGTAGAAGCTATATTTTACATCAAATCGTTTTGAAATTTAGAATGGTAGAGTTTCTTGATCCATGAACCATCATTGCCGAATTTGAAGAAA
The DNA here is from genome assembly GCA_963930755.1 of Eudasyphora cyanicolor. Classification (NCBI taxonomy): domain Eukaryota; kingdom Metazoa; phylum Arthropoda; class Insecta; order Diptera; family Muscidae; genus Eudasyphora; species Eudasyphora cyanicolor. The sequence goes on along the minus strand of OZ005734.1, from coordinate 289,657,413 downwards.
ATCGGTTAAGATTTAGCTAAAGCTCCCATATATATGTTTCGTCCGATTTTGCTCTTTAGTCCTGAAAAAGCTGTATTTTACATCAAATCGTTTTGAAATTTAGAATGGTAGAGTTTCTTGATCCATGAACCAACACTACCGAATTTGAAGAAAATCGGTTAAGATTTAGCTATAGCTCCCATATATATGTTTCGTCCGATTTGGCCCTTTAGTTCTATAGAAGCTGTATTTTACATCCAATCATTTTGAAATTTAGAATGGTAGAGTTTCTTGATCCATGAACCATCATTGCCGAATTTGAAGAAAATCGGTTAAGATTTAGCTAAAGCTCCCATATATATGTTTCGTCCGATTTTGCTCTTTAGTCCTGAAAAAGCTGTATTTTACATCAAATCGTTTTGAAATTTAGAATGGTAGAGTTTCTTGATCCATGAACCAACACTACCGAATTTGAAGAAAATCGGTTAAGATTTAGCTATAGCTCCCATATATATGTTTCGTCCGATTTGGCCCTTTAGTTCTATAGAAGCTGTACTTTACATCCAATCGTTTTGAAATTTAGAATGGTAGAGTTTCTTTCATGAACCAACATTGCCGAATTTGAAGAAAATCGGTAAAGATTTAGCTATAGCTCCCATATATATGTTTCATCCGATTTGGCTCTTTAGATCCAATCGTTTTTATACCCTACACCACACTGTGGTACAGGGTATTATTTAAGTATAAAATGTCCCAAAAGTAAATTTATGTAAACAATTTTTACATGAATTACAAAATTTATATATCAGAATTATTCAATATTACGAGAGTGGTGTAGGGTATTATATAGTCGGCCCCGCCCGACTTTAGCCTTTCCTTACTGGTTTTCTACATACGCTTTTCATCTTAACACAATTGCATTTAAAAATTTTAAAATGTGTATCTATTTAAATAAAAAATAAATTGATTTCTTCTATGTTTTAAGTATGTTTTCAAGTAATTTTATATATAGATAAAATTCACATTTCGTAACTTCATTCTGGGGGATCCCGGGAACTGTAAAAAAATCCCGCTTTCCCGGGAATTGAAAAAGTCAGGGAAATATAAAATTCTAAATACCATCTAAAAATTTTAGACGGAAAGCAAAACTACTTTTTCGAAATTTATTGTTAGCGAATAACTTGAACTTTTATATTTTATGTTTAAAGAGGACATAATATCTGGCGAAAAAAAACTTAGGGATCTTTACGATGACATACAATATTTCATATTTTTTTATTTAGACATAAAAAGTACCATATTAAAATTAATTTTGTATATTTTTCTCAAAAATATTTTATAAGTATGAATTTTTGTATTTTTAAGAATTCTGTCAGCTATTTGGCGGAAAAACGCTTAATACATGTTAAGCGTTGGCGACTTTCGACTCTGACTTTTGAGATTCTCTACTTTTTTAAAGAAAAAACACAGAAAATTCCAATTGAATGGGGAATGTTTATTATCATTTGAAAGAACATTCTTTGGCATTTATTTTTTGAAGATTATGTCTATCAAATGTTGGCCGCGGCTACGTCTCAGATGATCCCTCCGTTGAGTCAAATTTGCGATGACTCGTTCGAGCGATAAACGTTGTTCAGGCGTGAGTCTTTCCTTGATGAAACTCCAAACAATACTTAACAAAAATAACATGTCAGCCTGACACGACTCACACGTGATCTGCCAAAAAAAAGCTATTGAAAAAATTATCTCGACTTGGAGCACCCTATTTATACCCTACACCACACTGTGGTACAGGGTATTATAACTTTGTGCATTTGTTTGTAACACCCAAAAGGAGAAGAAATAGACCCATCGTTTATTATACCGATCGACTTAGAATCACTTTCTGAGTCGATTTAGCTATGTCCGTCTGTCCGTCTGTCTGTCTGTCTGTCTGTCCGTCTGTCTGTCTGTCCGTCTGTCTGTGCATGTATTCTTGTAATCAAAGTACAGGTCGCAATTATGGTCCGATCTCGACGAAACTTTACACATATTTTTTTTTTGGCCCAAGGACGATCCCTATTGAATTTGGTTGAAATCGGTTCAGAGTTAGATATAGCCCCCATATATATATTAGCCCCGATTTGACATGTAAGCGCTGTAAAAACTTTATTTTATATCCGATCAGTATGAAATTCGGCAGGAAAAGGTTTCTTATTACATGAATGAACTCTGTTAAATTTGGAAGAAATCGGTTCAGATTTAGATATAGCCCCCATATATACATTACCCCCGATTTGACATATAAGCGCTGTAAACATGTTATTTTATATCCGATCAGTGCGAAATTCGGCAAAGAGAGGTTTCTTATTACATGAAGGAATACTGCTAAATTCGGAGAAAATCGGTTCAGATTTAGATATAGCCCCCATATATACGTTACCCCCGATTTGACTTGTAAGCGCTGTAAAAATGTTATTTTATATCCGATCAGTATGAAATTCGGCAGAAAGAGGTTTCTTATTATATGAATGAACACTGTTAAATTTGGAAGAAATCGGTTCAGATTTAGATATAGCCCCCATATATACGTTACCCCCGATTTGACATGTAGGCGCTGTAGAGACTGTATTTTATATGCGATCAGTACGAAATTCGACAGAAGGAGGTCTTTTTACATGAATGAGTATTCAGGGAAGACCGGTTCAGATTTATATTGATTGTTCCTCCTGATTTGGTATCAAACCGCTATAGAAGTTGTATTTTACTTCCTATCATTAAAATTTTCCAGAAATATGTTTCTCAATTTAGGAACGAATATTGCTTAATTTAGCGATTATCGTTTCAGAATTAGATAATATGTTTCTACCCGTTTACCAATTATTCCAAATTATTAAGGCAATGACCCTTATCGCATTGTTAGGGAGGTGTAGGGTATTATATAGTCGGCCCCGCCCGACTTTCTGCCTTTCCTTACTGGTTTATATTTGAAAATAACGTTTTTAGACATAAAAAATTATTTTTTTTTTAAATTTTGTGCGCAAATATGAAAAATACAATTTTAGGGATCTGTTCCAACTTTCTTTCCCCATTCAAATTAAATTTGCAAACTTTTTTCACTTTAATAAAATCTATGAATTTTCCAATATTATTAGGAATTCGATTAAATGTCATTTACAAAAAGAATCCCTAATAAACGAATTTTATACATCTATTTTACCTCGCACATTTAAGATAGTTTATTTTTTGGTCGATATGCCCATACAGCCATTGTCTTTGGCGCCCCCTATTGGTGTCAAAAAATCTAAACCAAAAAATTGTGTTATTATTTATCTTAATTGGTTTGTTAAGATATTATGAATACCAATTTTACCATTATTTATGTCAATACATTATCATCGAATTTTGTCAATGGGACAGAGCACTGTACGTGCCGCCTTGAAACTTAAAGCATATGTTTTAGAAGGTTCCTAGTTATCACGAAAGTATTTTTTTTTTAAACTATTATCGCCAGATATATTTCGTAACATTGGTATATGCCTGCAAAAATTCTTTAACATGTTATTATGTGAATTATACTCTGCCGAATATTTCGATATCTCCATTCTAAAACATGCTAAGTCGACTTAGCATGCTTTTAGGGAGATTGCATGTTTAATTCCCATATACTCCAAATTATATTCAGTCAAAATCTGGTGTTCATCCGTCGACCCAATCAAAAGTTATTCACAAAACACTACAGTTCATTCGAATTGCATTATAAAGGAATTTCACACAAATTTAAAAAATTTAACAAATTTTGATCGCCTCTCCTGAAAACTACCTTTTTGCACTTAGCATTGTTTAGAATGGAGGTATCGATTTCTTCTTCTCTATTACTAATTGGTGCTTAGTATATATTGATGTAGTGTTATTTCACAGTCGACGTCATCCGTTTTTAAGCCATCGTTCAATGTTCTAATTGCGGTAAAGTATTTTTGTAAATTCGTTACTACGAATCACTTTCTTATCAATTATTTATATTCTTCTTGGAATAACATGAGCCTTATATTGACTCAATTAAATGTATTGGATATACATATCTGCAATGTGTCATAGACTCGGGCATTATAATAAGCTCCTCAAATCGCGTTCCATGAAATGCAGATAACCCATCTAACCCACAGAGCAGAGATTAATGAATCAGTATTTCTGTGAATTGAATTGAAAAATATAGCAAAGCACTTGACTCGCTCAGTTTACAAATACAATTCAAAACGTGCAAAACATTGAAATATATAGAACGAAATAAATCTGAATAAAAAGTGAAAATGTTTGAGGGCATTTTGAAATTCTTAGTATTATTACCGATACTCCAAGGCTTTCTCCAAGGATCTCCTGCGGCGGGCAGTGTACAGAGAGAACTTCGCTCCAAGTCGGAAGAGATACGCAAATACATGAATCTGTCGGCAAATCCTTGTGAGGATTTCTATAATTTTGCCTGTGGCAATTTTGATAAATTCAATCCCACCGAAATACGGGTGGACATCTTTTCCATCCTGGAAAAGGAATATGATCAGAAACAGGTCAACACCCTGACCAAGGAATCGCCAACGGATACAGATATGGAGAGAAATGTGCGAAATTTCTATAGATCATGTCTGAGTATTGATATGAATGTTCTCCAGGATAAGCTGAAAGCCATTGTGCTGGAGTTTGGTAAAATGCCCGCTTTGGAGGGTAATAAATGGCGTGAACAAGATTTCGATTGGCTGAAGACAATAGCGGAAATTTCGCATAAATATGATAAGCAATTAATTTTAAATTTTGAAATTTCCTCAGAGGGTTCTGGTAACAATGCGCCACGTTTGAAGCTATCCATGGAAGATGTTCACGAGAGTTTGGCTGCCACCATAATAAGAAGTAAACATGGTTTTACGGAGCAGACAGCCATAGCCAGCAAATTGAAAAGTTATTTGGGTTTGGATCAGGCAACAGCCGCTAACGTGGCCAAGGATATAGCCGACTTTAAGGCTAGTCTAGCTGCAGCTTGTCCAAAGGTCGATGAAACTACGACGAGAAAATCCGCCACCGCAGCATCCACCATTACAACTCTGGATAAAATGCATCGCAAATATTTCCCAGATATTGATATAAAACGTTATTTGAGCTTAGCTTTGGGGACCACCATCCCTGCCTCCTCTAGAATAGATGATCAGCTGGCCAGTTGCCAACAAAATTTAGTTAATGTCCTGAGAAGAACGCCCAAAAGAACAGTGGCCAATTACATCTACTATTACCTGCTCAAGGAGTTCATGATGCTTCATGTGCCCAGTCAACAACATGAACTGTGTAAAATTGAAACGAGTACCTATTTTGCCAGTGAAATGGATTTCATGGCCTATCGCAAGGAGGTTTCGCAACAAATGGAAAATGATCTTAAGCATTTTTGGGTAACCATCAAGACAACCTTTCAGAGTATACTACAATCTCCCCGCCTAAGTTGGATAAGGGCCAATACGCGCAAGACGGCCTTGGAAAAGGTGAAAGCCATGCGATTGGAATTTGGTCAATACGAAAGGCAAATGTTCTCGGAGAAGTTTCGCCAGTTGAGACTGTATCGTAATGATTATATACAAAATATGAAAGCGATATTGACCTATAAAGCTAATCAAACTCTTAGCAAATTAAGCGTAACAGCTCAATCTCAGCCGGCGGTGGCGGAGCGGGAAGGCTCCCCCTTTACCAGCCGCCCCAAGAATGCTGTAATCTTCCCCGTCTCCTCTTTGCAGCCACATTACCTCTGGTCTAGCTCTTCGCCGAATGCTTTGAAATTTGGCACTTTGGGTTTCCTGGCCTCCCACGAATTGGTGCATGGCTTCGATGACAAGGGTATCTTCTATGACAATCAGGGCAAATTTCGCCGCTGGTGGGACAACTACTCTTTCTTAGATCTCTACAGTCGGCTCGATTGTTTCACAGAGCAATATAAAAAATATAATTATCTGGGTGAATCGCAATCGGAAAATATAGCCGACAATGGTGGTCTACGCTTGGCCTATGAGGCCTATGTTAAGTGGTATGGCGATAAATTGCGCTTCCATCAGGATGTGGGCGAGGAGACGTTGCCCGGTCTAAATTACAATAATAAACAATTGTTTTTCATTGGTTACGGCCAAATGTTTTGCAGTAATACCCATTCGGAGCTCAGCTCTTTGGATACTTCAGCTTTTGGTCATGTCGCTCATAGATATCGTGTTAATGGACCCCTCTCGAATTTAGAGGAATTCTCCAGAGAATTCAATTGCGCCAGAGGTAGTCCTATGAATCCAACTAATAAATGTGTGATGTATTAAATTTTGGGGCGGTAAAATAATGTAAATATATTGAACTCGATGTCAAATTCGAATTTATATAAATAAAAATTAAAAAATGGACTCATGCTAAATTAATTGTATTTATAGAAAATATATAATTTAATTGGAATCAAGTAAAAATGGTGTGAAAATCTGTCGGGTAGAATTTGAAATACTCTATCCACAAAAAAAAAGAACTTCAAAAAAGGGGTGAAGATGTTATAACTGCAATCCAGAAGTACTTCTATATTTGATCTTCACCAATAAATTAAACATTTGCTCATCGCGTCATTTCATTCATAACACTGTACAACACAAAACAAATAACGGGGTTCTGACAATGAATTCTGGTAGAGGAGGCCAAAAAAAGATATACGTGTATCAGCGTTTTGAAAGATCACATCGGAATTTTATTTTAGGAGCTTTCAGAATCAAATCACATCGGCCAAAATCCAATAACTTTTGTTCTAGTAAACATTTTAGAGTTCTGTAAAGAACCAAAATTAGACAAGGACCCAAGGAACCCAAAATTAGACAAGGAACAGTAAAACATAGTCAATGTTTACTCCTGAATAAATTGTAATTCTAACTGTGTGCGATTTTCCTCCAGTAATTCGATTTTTCTGCAAAATCAGGTATTATTAGGGGTTTTTTGGTCATAGTAATGTCAAATGAACTCCGATTGGCATAACATTTAGGTTGAGGATAAAGGAAATTTGCTCAGCTTTTTAGCTGCGTACCAACATTAAAAAATTTAAAGAGAAAAAAAGAATAATTCCAGTTTTGGAACTAAAAATATCAAACTTTTTGTACTAAATGTATCCTATATTTCAAGGTTGCAATTTCGTGCAGGCAAAAGTAACCCCACAAAAACGGGGAACCATTCAATCTTCCTAAATATGTAACGGGTTTTCCAATAGGGATGATATTATTTTGAAGTGAAGTTTCGGCCATTTGTAATATGTCATGATCTGTCATTTGTTTTTCATTGTATTCAGTAGTGTCTACAATTTCATCATGGAGAGATGCATATACGCAAGAACAGCGTTTACAAATTATTCAGTTTTATTATCAAACTAATCGTTCTCCAATTGCAACTTTTCGTGCACTAAGTCTATTAAAATCCAAAAAAAAAAAAACACATGAGCAACCTCTCTCTCTTTAAGAGCTATCTTTTTGCCATTGACTGATTCCCGATCCGACGTACTGTTAAGGAGCTAGATCAAAAATAAACGTTCCGTTCACATTTTTTTGGGATTTTTTTTTTAAATCCAAAAAACAAACACTTTCCAGTCGACCTACGACCTTGACACCAATGAGCAATATTAAAGCTCTCGTTAAGAGCTATCCTTTTGCCATTGACCGATTGTGGCTATGTGCCACACAGCAAATGAAACAATTGAATTGTTTCGAGAAAAGTTTGGCGATTCGATTATTTCAAGAAATTGTGATATTGAATGGCCTCCAAGAAGTTGTGATTTAACACCATTAGACTATTGCTTGTGGGGTTATTTGAAGTCATTGGTCTTTCGAAATAAACCAGACTCTCTTCAAGCTTTACAAATTAATATTGAACGTGCCATTCATGACATTCGACTTGATTTAGTGGAAAAAGTGCTCGAAAATTGGGTTCATCGAATTCGTTCCTGCACGTTTTATTTAGAACTTAATTGTATCGATTGTACTTCACATTAAATAAAAAACTTTTAAATTTCCTTAACAATAAGTGTGTTTTTTCAAAAGAATCATATCACTCTTTTTGGAAAACCATGTATTATATTCCACAAAGGTTGTGAAAGGAAAAAGCCTTATGTTGGTTCAAAGACATACATTTTTTCAAAAATGGCACTTTTAAAATATTTATTACAAACAAACTATGTTTGCCAAAAAACACATTTTTGCCGCAGTAATAAAGTAAATAAAGCATAATTTCTAATAAAAAAAGTTTAGCGCAAAAGCTTTTAAAACGTATAAGAAACAGTTCGAAAAAGTTGAAAGAAGAAATTGTGTTTTTTCAATTTTCAAAATCTGAAAAAGGTGAAATCTGTAATACGAAAAAAAAATGTTGGCGCATTATGGGCAAGTACGTAAAAGCATGTAAAAAAACATAAACATAAAAACAAAATATAAATTTTACTTTTCGTTTAAATCAAAAAATAAGGAAAGTAGTCAACTTTGGCCCAATTTCCAAAAAAAAAACGCCATAGCCCGATTACACTACGCAACAAAAAAAATTTTGTTTGTGTCCTAGACCTAAATATTATTTTTTTTGTATAGATTGTGGCATACTGTTATATAAAATCAAAACCAAAAATTTTTTATGGATACATTTTTTTTAAAATAATTGTTTATTAAAAATACTATTATCGTCAAAGGTACCCTTAGTATTTGCACTATAATTTTTGGAGTATAAGCCCGATCAGGTCGACTTATACTTTAAATTGAAGCTATTAATGTGGGCTAACAATGTTAGAAATATCTCTTTCACTTTGAAACAGTGGTTAAGTAACAGTCATTAAACAAATTGGAAAAAGTAAATTTAAAAAAAAATCCTGGGACAAAAATAAAGATAAAATATAGAAAAAAATCGAAAAAAAAATTTTATTTTATTTTTTAAAAGTTTGCATCTTAGCGAAGAAAATAATGCCTATTTGAAAAAAATCTATGGATAAATGTAGAAATTATAGCCCTTTTGGTAGAGGCAAGAGAATTTCAAAAAATCCTTTTTTTAATTTCTGTTTAAATAGCGATTTTATTTATTACTTTTATTTATAGTATGTACATTTGAGTATATTTACATGAACAAGTTTCATTAGAAGTAATTGCGAGTTCTTTGTTGACGTTTGTAGATTTCGGAATCGGTTTCTCTAATGAGGAACCAAATATAATCTCCCATCATTTTTTCATCCCAGTGCCCTTGGTAACGCCGCTCGATGGAGTTCATTTATTGGTGAAACCTTTCGCCATGTTCGTCATTTAGTTAGCCAAAATTCCCGGGGAAAAAGTTTAAATGAGAATGCAAGAAAATAATTTTGAGGGACATATTTACACCTGTCGGAATACATAAAGCGAAAAATAAGTTGGAAGAATACATACATATGTATGTGTTATATACATAAATGTAAAAAAATATATTTCTAGCCAATTTTTTCATAATTTTTTAACAAATCATTAATCATTGTTTCATATTGCGGGCTTTTATTGGATCCTAGGAAATTTAAAACTACAAGCTTAAACGACCTCCATGCTGCAATTTCATCCGACGTCAAATATGAATCGAAATTCACATCTTTTATCAGCTTCCTTATTTTAGGCCCATCAAAAACTCCTTCTTCGATTTTTTGAAAAGAAAGACTTTTAAATAAACTTTTTAAATATGAGAGTGAATTGCCATCTTTCCTTAAGCTTTTACAATTTTTTTAAAGAGCCTCAGCTTAATATGCAGTGTTGGCAAAATATCGGCTATCCCAGAGGCATAACATACCAACTACTTTTAAATCGCAACAAATTTTCCAGTCATGTTCATATTTTTTGTATTTTATCAATTTAGCCATTGTTTCGTATGATTCCTTAGTGTTGCCAGCATGAGCAATGGGAATCGACGGTTTCTGATTTCCATTGTGTAAAAGTACTGCTTTCAAACTTTATTTACTGCTGGCAACAAGTAACCGCCATTCCTTTGAATTGTATATTTGATTAAGTTCCTCGAACAATCCGAGAAGGTCCTTGCAAAAGCATATGTTATTCACAGTTGTATAAAATTGTTTGTAAGGTATATCATGGACTCTATAATATTATATGTTAACATCTGGGGCCAAAATATTGTACTGTTTCATCCCAGATGCAAGTAGTTCTGCCTTATCTTTGGTCAGTTCCAAATCTCTCACTAGATCAATGAGTTTAAACTGAGTTAAAAGCGATGACTTCTGACTCAAACTTGAATCGCTCAGAGTTGAGTACTCAGTTAAACTTGATGATGTTTCCGAATTAGGCTGTTAGCTATACTTGAACACTTGGGAATTGGTATTGTTTCCGATTGTGCTACTGGCAAGGTGACAGATTTTACTTCAGCGTATTCCAGCGAATGCTCCTTCCTACTCCAAAAATAGCAGTCCGTATCTTGAATGAATGGTTGTCTTTAAATCATTGGCATTCCAAATTGCAAGTGTTGTCTAAAATTAAAACGTTTTATTCCACAAAACATTGTAATACAATTGTAATTGTAAAGTACTTACCGCATGCTTCCACTACTCCATCGAGTAAGATTTACATGTCACGATTTACACAAAATACTAGGTGTCCACGGTTCGTTCATATTTTAAACTCGTATACCAAAATATAACACATATATTTCTTCTATTATTTTACTAAACGCACGTCGATTTTTTTAATTACATATTTTTCGCAGATGTAGCAGAAAATGTCGGGATCATTTACACATTGAAAAGTTCTTTGCCTTTTACTCATACTTCGAAATATAGCTTTGTAATATTTTTCAGAAAATCGACTTATCTCTTTAAGGCGCTGAATTACACTAATTTATTAATAAGAAATTTCATTCATAAATTCCGGGTTTAAGGTTCATAAGTTGCAGTATCTGTAGCTGACATATAGTTTGCTTCGAAAGTAGACACCCAATATTTTCAAGACTGCCGCGTACTACTTTGTATTGCGTTCATATAATTTGACCACCTGTATATACGACTGCGATGCCCATGCCCCTAAAAGGCGTAACTGAATGGAAACCTCATAAATAAAAAAACACAAATATTGTTGAATGAATGGTTGAATGACCCTCTACCTGAGCGGATCTCATCCAATATAGCTCTCACATTGCATATAATGTTTTATGGCGGGTTAAGAATGGCCATAAAGCCTCCTCCTCTCTATAATTTTATAATGTCTGACATCATTCCTGATAAAAAAAAAATGAAAGTGCAATGTCTCTTATAAATATGTCTCTCTCACATATGGTAAATTCAATATAAGCAAAAAAACATCATTTAATAACGGAAAAATATGAAGCAAGATTTTTTTATGTTTTCTTCGTTAGCATGCTGGCTTTTTAAAAATAATTTTTTCGATTTTTTTCTATTTTTATGTTTTTTTTTTGTACCGGGAAAAATGTTTTTTAAAAAAAAAAATAATTTAAAAAAAAAATAATTGTTTACAAAAAAAATATTTTTTTTCTCATATTTTGGACGACTGTTACTAAACCAAAGATACTACGTGAAAGCTATATTTGCAGCATATGTAGCCCTCAAAATTCCCTTTAATTTTGCTCAACCAGGCTTATTTGAAAAATTATGTTCCAAATACTGAATGTACTTTCCATGATAGCTGGAAATTAAAAAAAAAATTTACCCTAAACATTTTTTTAATATTTTTTTTGTGTTTGTGGCACCTAATTGCACCAGAAACCGTTATCCACATCCCTTGGACAAAAATTTTGCTGCTTAGTGTAATTGACCTTTTTCCGTGCTTTTATTACGCGTTTTTTTAATTGTTAAAATTTTCTCAAAAAAGTAGATTTTTTAGTAAGATTTTGTCGAAACCGCTGAACGCTACTTAATTTTGGATTCTTTGAAACCTTCAAGACATAATTCGGATAAATGGTTTCCGAATTATGCTATAATATGTGTCTCAACCTCTCTATTTTGGCAAATCGCGTTTTATCTCGAGAACTAGAACTAATTTAAAGACACTACCTTTTAGGCTAAGAACTGTATTATCTCATACGAGTATACCCAAATCGGCTGCGAAACCCTGTGCCGCAGCAAACAAATATTTTTTGTTGAGCTGTGTTATTATTATTATTTTCAACATAAAAAGTACCATATTGAAAGCATTTTTTTATATTTTGCTCAAAAATATTTTATACGAGTAAGTATGAATTTTTGAACCTTGAATTAAGAATCTTGCCAGCTTTCTGGCGCAGAAAAGAAATTATGGGTTTGATTTACAAGTTAAGCGTTGGCGACTGTTTGTGGAATACCCATATAATACCGTTTTTAAATATAAAAAACAAATATATTTTTTTAAGTTGGTGCGCTTTTTTATGTTTTTATATTTTTTTATTTAATAGTAACAGTACATATATTGTTTTTGCAAAAAACAATTTTAGAGATCTGTTCAAATTTATTTTTCACATTCCAATTAAACTTGCAAAAAATTTTCACTTTAACAAAAATTATGAATTTTCCAAAGCAATTTTGAACAGTGCCAAAGCAATTTTCTGCTGACTTGGCATTTTTGTATTATTAGGAATTCCATTAACTATCATATACAGACAGGGTTACCATACGTCCTCCTTTGGGAGGACATGTCCTCCTTTTTAACCAGTGTCCTCCCGACCTCCCTCCTTTTTCAAAAATGATGGATTTGTCCTCGTTTTGTTACAAACTAAAATTTTTCACAAACAGTAAACCTCCACATGAATTATACTCGCAACTACTTTTAGTACAAAGTTAATACTACAATAATTGAGCTCGATGACTGAAATTTGGAACAGATACTCCTTATAACTGCAGCAACTTGGGATTGAAAATGAGCAATATCGATAAATTTTTAGCATCTTCTGTCCGATTTGGCTTAATAACGCCATAGAGACTGCAAATTTCAACTGGTCGAACTGAAATTGGTTATTTTGGAGTATGTCTATCCAGAACCCTCCAGTCGAACAATGGTCATCATAGGTCCATGTTTTGATATAGCTCTCACACAAAGGTATCTCAAGATTTTACTTCTTAATGCAACAAATTTCAAAGAATCAAAAAACAGTTGACATCAGTGTTGCCAGACGAATTTGGCCGAAAATCGTCAAAATACGAGTGCAAGGTATCGTCAAAATAGATTTTCGAAATCGTCATCATAAAAATCTACCAGATACTACAGCTTTTGCGGACGAAAAACATGTTTCGAAGACTAATAGGAATTTTTATAGGTACTCTCAAATAATTATGCGGATCCTCAAAAGTAAAATTACAACAAAATTTTATGAGCCGATCACACATAATTGAACTGCAATAATAATGGAAATGGTCCATATTTCGATATACTCCTCACAGAAAGATCCCAGTCGATTGTTTTTATTTAAGGCATAGAATCCACAACAGATTTCAACCGATTGGGAAGAAATTTGACAAACTGAATAGAACCATTCACACCAACAGGGTCCATCGTATATCCATGGTTTTATGTAGTCTCCATACAAAGATTTAACTTCTTGATGCATTAGAAACCACATGTGCTAACCGATTACGCTGAATTTTGACAATATGTATTTAAAATTCTCAGGATTAATGGTGGAAATTTGTATGTAGAAACCATATAACCGATTGTACTTAAATTTGGTCATTTCCGTTTATATTCCAGTTTTACGGTGCAGGGAAAAACCGGGTGAAAAAGACACTGTTGCTTGCTGTATTTTCCAGCGACCGGCCAGAGCCTCTTTGAGAGATTTGAGAATTTTTCTAACAATTCTAATTTTAATATTGAAGAGATTGTATTGTAAATTATATTTCGAATGAATTACAAATCAAATCTTTAATATAAGAAAAAAAGTTTACCTTCCTTTGCTCATATAACAAAAAATCGTCATTACAGGGCAAAAATCGTCAAATCGTCATGTCCTATTTTTTGGCTCTAAAAATCGTCAAAATGACGATAAATCGTAATTTCTGGCAAGTCTGGATTACATGCAATCTATGGTGTAGGGTATGCAAAATTCAGCTTGTCAGATCTTAACGCCGCTTCACTTATTTATTATAATTAACACCTAAAAATACTGGAGCTAGACCCACTTTAAAGTACACCGATTGTCTGTCTGTCTTTTTAAAATTGTTCCTTAAGTACAGGTCGCACTTTCATTCCGATCTTGCTGAAATTTGACAATAAGGGTCGGTTCAGATTTAGATATAGGCCCCATATAAATTTTCTTTCCGATTTGGTCTTTTAGCGCCATAGAAGCTTTTTCATATCCAATCACATTGAAATTAAACAGGATGGAGTTCCTTGATCCGAGGGCCCACATTGTTGATTTTGGTGTATATCTGCTCAGATTTAAATGCAGCACCCAAGAACAAACCTTGCCTAATTTGTAGAAAATTTGTTCAGATTTAGATATAGTCCTCCGATTTGGCATCTAAGCGCTACAAAATACAAATTGTAGGAAATTGTATTTTTTAAATGTCCTCCGAATGTTTCAAGCTCTCTTTGTAAATGTTACAAATGTCCTCCTTTTCTGACACAAAAATCCTACTTTCCGAAAAAAAGTTATGGTAACCCTGTATACAGATCGTTTGGTTTCATTTCCCTAATAAACGAATTTTATATTTACAACTTTTTTACAACGTACATTTAAAGTAGTTTATTTTTTGGTCGATTTGCATATAAATAGAGCTAAATGAAGAAAATATTGTTATTATTTATCATTATTATTATGAGTACTAATTTTACCATTATTTGAGCCAGTACATTATTATCGATTTTGTCAATGGGACAGAGCACTGTGCACCGTTTCTACATTAAAGGGATATTTTCAAAACTTGTAGCCCTTATAATTTCCTACATTAAACTCGCATTGGTGTTATAGTTCAAAACATGGGCAAAATAGTAAAATTGGAATTAAAAAATTAATAAAAAAGTTATCATAAAAAATGTTTTTAATATTTTTTGGTGTTTAGGATACCGTATTACACCAACAAATATTATGCACAGCCCCTCGGCAACATTTTTGTAAATCATCATCATAATGCTATTTTGGTTAGGTGGGAAATTTATTTATTTTGCCTAAAAAATCCGATTCATTTATTACTACGCCTTCTTTTTTAATTTGTCAAACGTGTCAAATCATGTCAGTATTTTGTGTTTAAACATTCCCCTGGACATGAACTTTAAAAATCCCCATATTATCAAATAATGTCATTTATGCTTCATTAGCAAGATTTCCTAAATAAACAAAACGCCTCTGTCTTGTCACGCCTCATCTTGTCACCTGACACCTCTGCCATCACAACAAAGGATTACTACGTTCTCCATTTTTCATTGGCGTAAATGTCAAAATTTTTGCGTGAAAAAGGCACAAAGATTGAAACTAATGTTTAACAAAAATAAACGTTTCTGTTTCCATAAAGATAACAATGCTTAAATTTAGTTTGGTCTTCGACAAAACAAATCCCTTTTAGACAAGTAACTTTGGCATTTCCCCGCGGCTGGTGGAAGCACCCTGCCTTCACCCTTTTAGGTTCTGAATATTGGGATCTGGATGTTTGTTTAGATGCAGCACAAGCTTTTGTACTTAAAACAAAACTTTTGGTTGGAAGGGTTTCCGGCTCTAAACTGTTGCCATGGCAATTTGCTTTAAATATTTACCGTGGCAACAACAACAATTTTGAATTCTGGCTCTGTGTGTCCTTTTCTTGTTTATCCTTGGAATCGGGGCGTGTATCCTGTACAGAGTTAATTTTCATTATAGCCTTTTTCGCTAATGGAGATTAGCCATTTCTCTGCGTTTAAATTATAAAAATGTCAGTTGTTTTGTTTTTCAATTGGTTTAATTCTTTAAATGGCCAACAGTTGCAAATGATTGAAATATGCTTACGAATATAATTTTAATTAATGTGTCATTACAGAATGCGGGCAGTTCAACCCGTTTGCAAGCAATTAATGTGTGCAGAGAGAGCACAGTGGAGGAAATTTAGAAAAAAATTAAAATTAGGTTATTATCTAGTCAAAGGCGCAATTGCTTTTAAACTTGACTCGCTTGTAGAAAAGGTGCTATTGCAAAGCATAAGATTGCGATTTGGGCCCTTACACCTGTAACTCAAGGACGATTAAAGAAATTGTTGTGCAAAAGATTGATTATGGTTGCCTGTGCTGTGTGGCATGGAGCGCCATTCTGCTGAAATCAAAGATCGTCCAAGTCCATATCTTAAGTCTCCGGTCAGAATAAATAGTTCATCATAATAAAAATTGCATTTTTGTAAAAAAAATCATTGAAAATTGTTTTTTAATATAAAAATTCTTCAAAATTAAATTTTTCTGAAAAAATTCGGTAAAATTTAACTTTTTAAAAATGTTGTCAAAATATTTTTTTATAGAAAATTTCGTACTTTCGTGGAAACTGCAATTTAAAAAAGTGCAAAAATTAATTTCATGGAAATTGCAATTTCATTAAAAATTGCATAGAAAGACCTTTTTTAATTTCTTAAATTTTTAGTTCATACAAATTTCAATTTTATTGAAAAATTCATAAAATTCAAAATTGAGGAAATTGTATTTTGTCTAAATTAATATTTTCCTGTAAATTTCTTCAAAACTTAATTTTTATTAAAAGTGTACCAGATATCGAATATAGTAAATGTTGTCAAAAATTTTATTTTAAAAACGACGTAAAAATTTTTTTTCTAAAAAAATCGTTGAAAGTTTTGTTTCCTATAAAACTTTTTCACATTTTTCTAGAAAATTTAGTCAAAATTTAACTTTTTACAAATTTTGTCAAAAATATATTTTTATAGAAAATTTCGTCTTTTACTCATCATTGCAATTTAGAAAAGTGCAAAATTTATTTTTTATAAAATATTTAATACAAAGCGAATTTTTGTAGAAAATGTTGTTAAAATTGGTAGTTTTAAAAATTTCTGACAAAAATTTAATTTTTCTAAAAAAAATTTGGTCATAATTTAATGTTTCTCTAAAATTTCAACAAAATTGCATTTTCCAGAAAATTTCGGATTTTTTTTTAAATATTTTTAATTTAGTTTTTCCTTAATTTTATTATTCTAAACAATTCGTTGAAATCGTATTTTACTTTAAAATTTCTTATGAATTGAATTTAAAAAAAAATTCAACAAAATTTTGTACAAAAATTTGATTTGAACAAAATATTTTTGTAAAATGAAAATTTAATATTTTAAATAAATAAAAACTTAGAAAAGTGCAAAATTTAATTTCACAAAAAATTTAATAGAAAAGGATTTTTTTAAGTTTCGTAGAAATTGTTTGTGCTTCAATTCATAGAAATTTAAATTTTATTGATACATTTATATAAATTTTAAAATTGATGATATTGTATTTTGTATAAATTAATATTTTCTTGCAAATTTCTTCAAAATTCATTTTTTATTAAAAATATACCAGAAGTCGAATGTTTATAGAACATTTTGTCAAAAATGGTATTTTAAAAAAATTACGTCAAAATTGAATTTTTTAAAAAAAATTTGTTGAAAACTGTTTTTTTCCATAAAATTTCTTCAAATTGAATTTTTCTAAAAAATTTCGTCAAAATTTAACTTTTATATATTTTTATAGAAAATTTCGTTTTTTCGGGGAAACTGCACTTAAGTGCAAATTGCAATTTTATTGAAAAATTGCAATTTTATTGAAAATTTCATAGAAAGAAATTTTTTCTTTTTTAATTTCATAGAAATAGTTTTTTTAAATCATATAAATTTCTAATTTTCAAATTTCGTTTTTTCGTGGAAACTGCAATGTAGAAAAGTTAATAATTTAATTTTTATTAAAAAATTTAATAGTAATTGATTTTTTATAGAAAATGTTGTTGAAATTGGTATTTCAAAAAAAAAATGATTTTTTAATAAAAAGTAAGGAGAAATTTTATGATTCTAAAAAAAATTGTTTATAGCTAGAAAATATTGTCAAAAATTTTATTTTAAACAAATTTCTTCAAAACTTCTTTTTTCTAAATAAAATTTGTTAAAAGTTGTTTTTTTTTGTAAAACTTCTGTAAAGTTAGTTTTTTTGAAAAATTTCCTCAAAAATATATTCGTTTTTTCGTGGAAATTGCAATTTAGAAAAGTGAAAAATTTAATTTTATAGGAATTTAAATGTTATTGAAAAATTCATAGAAAATTGTCAAAAATTAATATTTACTTGTATATTTTTTAAAATTTAATTTTTATTAAAAATTTACCAGAAATCGTATGTTTATATGTTGTTATGTTTTCTAAAAAAAAGTAGACCATTTCAAAATTTAATTTTTCTAGAAAATTTCGGTAAAATTAAACTTTTTAAACATTTCGTCACAAATATATTTGTATACAAAATTTCGTTTTTTCGTGGAAATTGCTATTTAGAAAAGCGCAAAATTTAATTTCATAGAAATTGCAATTCTATTGAAAATTTCATACGGGTTTTTTTTAATTTCATAGAATTTTTTTTCAATTCATAGAAATTTCAATATTATTGAAAAATTGATAGGAATTTCAAAATGGAGGACATTTTATTTTGTCTAAATTACAATTTTCTTAGAAATTTCTTCAAAATTAAATTTTAATTAAAAATTTAAAACAATTCGAATGTTTATATGTAGCAAATTTTGGCAAAAATGTTATTTTAAAAAAATTTCGTCAAATTTACATTTTTCTAAATAAAATTCGTTGAAAATTGTTTTTTTATAAAACTTTTTCGAAACTGAATTTTTCTGGAAAATTTTGTCAAAATGTAAATTTTTAAACTAATTGTCAAAAAAATATATTTTTATAGAAAATCCCGTTTTTTTGGAAATTGCAATTTAGAAAGAGTGCATAATTGAATTTCATAAAAATTGAAAATTTAATATAGAGATTTTTTCTTTTTTAATTTCATAGAAATTGTTTTTTTTTAATTCATAGAAATTTAAATTTTTTTTGACAAATTCATAGAAATTTCAAAATTGAGGAAATTGTATGATGTCCAAATTACTATTTTCTTGCAAATTTCCTCAAAATTAAATATTTATTAAAAAATGGATTTTTTTAAAAAATTAGTCAAAATATCATTTTTCTAAAAAAAAACCGTTGAAAATTGTTTTTCTGTATTAAACTTCTTCAAAATTATATTTTTCTGAAAAATTTTGTCTAAATTTGTATAGAAAATTTCGTTTTTTCGTGGAAATTGCAATTTGGAAAAGCGCAAAATTTAATTTCATAGAAATTGTAATTTTATTAAAAGTTTTATATACAGAGGTTTTTTAATTTCATAGAATTTTTTTTAAATTCATAGAAATTTCAATTTTATTGAATAACTAGCGGACCCGGCGAACTTCGCCTCGCCCCAATTTAACGCCTTCAGATAAACTCCAGAGTGATAATAAAACACAGATAGTTAAAATTTTAATGCGATTTGTTTAAAAGGAATCGAAATCAGTAGAGATAAATCGAATCAGATGATAAACAACAAACAACGAAGACAGAAGACAGGCAACGTACAGATGACCGTGCGAAAAACAGGGAAATTCGAGATTAATTCCACAGACTTCCTACGATTGGTTTTGAGATTTATTGATTGTCATCGCAAAAGCCAATCGTACAGGGAACTGAATCCGCTTGAATTGGAATGAAAGATCAGTTGGAATAATCGGAATTCGTGGGATAAGGACTTCCTCTCCTTTGAATTTTCCCTTGATGATCGTCGCCTGAATCACATTGTCCATCAGTTTCATAATGGACAACCGCGAACTATGCACAATTTCGGATGATTCAGATTCCGCAACATGATTATGATCGATTCCACCTTCAGCTGTAAATTATGCGGCGGAGCTCCTGGCACATCAAGCGAGTTCGATTTTACTTTGAATAATAAAATTCATGCTATCGACGTCCTTATTCTTCGCTGCTAATATTGCCCATTCACTAATCTAATCGAGATTTGGAAACACTTTGGTGATGAGTTCCTCGTTCGACGATGTGAACTCGCAAAAATTTGCCGGGAACAATATCAATGCAGTGGAAACATCAATAGTAATTTGGCCATTGCCAAGCGCCAACAGTTGTTTCGAGAATTCAAGAGCCGATGAGTCGTTCTGCAACGCGACTCTCATGTTCGTGGTCAATTTCAACTTCTTCAAAAATTTGCCGGGAACAATATCAATGCAGTGGAAACATCAATAGTAATTTGTCCATTGCCAAGCGCCAACAGTTGTTTCGAGAATTCAAGAGCCGATGAGTCGTTCTGCAACGCGACTCTCATGTTCGTGGTCAATTTCAACTTCTTGACATAACTTCTTGACATGCAACCACAAAGACCACTATTTCAGGCATGCATTAATTTCATCGGCAGTAGATTTCGGGATGACGGGAAGCGTTTGACGAAAATCTCCGGAGAGCAATATCAGACTCACCAAATTGTCTCAAATCACGTCGTAAATCCTTCATCGTTCGGTCAATTGCCTCCAGAGCTCGTTTATGCGCCATCGTGCATTCATCCGAAATTATGATTTTGCAATGCCCGCAATCCAATAAGATAACCTTACCTCTTATACTCAAACTTATTATCTGAAAAAATGTTCGAATTGATAAATATCGTGAATTTTAATTGATCGTAATGCTTGTACCGTTTGCCGATGTGATACGCGAAATCAGTGTAACAATGCGCAAAACTCGAATGAATTGCACCAAGAAAAATAGCACATACTCGTACATATGTTTAATAGAAAACTTTTTTGTTTAATAGAAAATTAATAAAAAAATTTGGATTGAAAAAGAGAGCAGTAGATAGGAACAGTAGGAATCTCGCAAGAAATAGCAGTAGATAGGAACAGTAGGAATCTCGCAAGAAATAGCAATTTTCGATTTTCCCAATTTTCCGACTTTTCCGGAGGGTTTTCCCAAAATTTTCTTTCGTAAGAACCTTCTCCAGGCAAATACGAACAACTGAAAAAAAAATTGAGCCAAATCGCTCCAGCCGTTCTGACGTGATGTCATTACACAGATGGACCGTTTCATTTTTATATATATAGATAGATAGATAGATAGATAGATAGATGTATAGAAATTTCAAAACAGAGCAAATTGTATTTTCCAATTAATATTTTCTTGCGAATTTCTTTAAAATTTAATTTTTATCAAAAATTTAACAAAAATCGAATGTTTATAGAAAATATTGGCAAAAATAGTATTCTAAAAAAATTCGTCGAAATTACATTTTTCTAAAAAAAAATCGTTGAAAATTTGTTTTTTATGAAACTCCTCAAAATTTAATTTTGCTGGAAAATTTCGACAAAATGTAACTTTTAAAAATTTTATCGAAAATATGGGTTTTTCCGTGGAAATTGCAATTTAGAAGAGTGCAAAATTTAATATCATAGAAATTGCAATTTTATTGAAAATTTCATGGAAAGAAATTTTTTCTTTTTTAATTTATAGAAATAGTTTTTTTAATCATAGAAACTATAGTTTTTTTAATCATATATATTTAATATAGTTTTGTCGAAAATTTCGTGGAAATTGCAATAAATTAAATAAAGTAAATAATTTATTTTTTTTAAAAAATTTAATAGAAATTGATTTTTGATTTTTTATAGAAAATTTTGTTGAAATTTGTATTTTTAAAAAATTAATTTTTCTAAAAAAAAAGTTTGCAAAAATTTTTTTATTTATTTTTCTACAAAAAATTGTTTTTAAATAGAAATATTGTCAAAAAATTTTTTTTAACAAATTTCTTCAAAATTTCATTTTTCTAAATAAAATTTGTTAAAAATTGTTTTTTTCAATAAAACATCTTCAAAGTTGAATGTTTTTGAAAAATTTCGTCAAAAATATATTTTGATAGAAAAATTCGTTTTTTTGTGGAAATTGCAATTTAGAAAAAAATCATACGTTTATAGAAAATGTGTCAAAAATGGCAATCTAGTAAAAAAAATAGTCAAAATTGCATTTTTCTAAAAAAAAACGTTGAACATTTTTTTTCCTTTAACACTTCTTCAAAATTGATTTTTTCTGGAAAATTTCGTCAAAATTAAATTTTTTAAAAATTTTGTCAAAATTATTTTTTTATAAAAAGTTTCGTTTTTTGTGGAAATTGCCATTTAGCAAAGTACAAAATTTAATTTCGTAGAAATTGGAATTTTATTGAAAATTTCATAGAAAGAAATTTTTTTTAATTTAATAGAAACTTTTGTTAAATTCATAGAAATTGAAAATTTATTGAAAAATTTATAGACATTTCAAAATAGAGGAAATTGCATTGTCTAAATTAATATTTTCTTGCAAATTTCTTCAAAATTAAATTTTTATTAAAAATTAACCGAAGTCGAATGTTTATAGAAAAAGTTGTCAAAAATGGTATTTTAAAAAAATTTCGACAAAATTACATTTTTCTAAAAAAAAAAATCGTTGAAAATGGTTTTTTTTTTCTAAAAAACCTCTTCAAAATTGAATTTTACTGGAAATTTTTTCAGAATTTAACTTTTTAAACATTTTTCTGAAAATATATTTTTATTGAAAATTATGTGTTTTAGGGGAAATTGCACTTTAGAAAAGTGCAAAATTTAATTTTGATAAAAAATTAATAGAATTCCATTTTGTATAGAAAATGTTGTTAAAGTTGGTGTTTTTGAAAATTTAATTTTCTAAATAAAATTGAACAAAATATAATTTTTTTTTTATATGTTTTCGAAATAATCGACCTTTTATTCTATATTATTTTTGTATTTAAATGACAAGCTCGAGGTCACCTGATTTTTCTAAAAAAATTTAACAAAATTTAATTTCTCTAAAAAAAATTAACAAAATTTAGTTTTTCAAAAATTTTGACAAAAATTAAATACTTCTAACAAACCGATTTCTATTAATTTTTCTAGAAAAATTAAATTTTTCACTTTTCTAAATTACAATTTCCACGAAAAAACGAAATTTTTTATAAAAATATATGTTTCCGACAACATTTTTCAAAAGTTATATTATGACGAAATTTTTCAGAAAAATTAAATTTTGAAGAAGTTTTGTAGAAAAAACAGTTAACAGCGAATGTTTTTAGAAAAATACAAGTTGGCAAGATTTTTAAAAGTACCATTTTTGACAAACATTTTCAAAACACTTTCGATTTCCGGTAAAACTTAAATTTTGAAAAAATATTAATTTATTTTGAAATTTCTATGAATGTTTCAATAAAATTGAAATTTCTACAAATTTAAAAAAAACTGTACAATAAATATACAATTTTGAATATACCTATTATTTTCATAATCAAATAAGCAATGCGATCCTTAGCTAAGGGTCTGGTTAAATGTTACGAAGCTCTACATATAGGTACATTTCAATCACATTTATATGATCCGACCCCACTGTGCGCTTTACCCGAAAAACAAGAGCAAGAGTTTTTCCAAAAAAATATTCAACAAAAAATTTTAATTGCAATGCTTGAAATTCCGTTAATCTCATAAAACAAATTGTTATCCACATTCAGTTTAATTTTAGCCATTTGGCAATTTTAATGTGTCTTAAAGTATACTGTGGTGCTGTTTATATTTATGCCATTCTAACATCCGGCGGATGCTGCCGATATGCCATTTATTATAACAAAATGGTGTTGCGTTAACAATAAAAAATCCTAAAAAAACGGAAAAGGAACAGCTACATTTATATATACGAGTATGTATATAACAAATGAGATATCTTCTTGATATGAAATGTGTAATAAAATCTTGACTACACCCACAGGATTGTTAGCTTTAACATTTTCATGGAATTTTCTGTAAACAATATGAAAAATCTTTGAAACGGAAAGCAAGAATAACTTTTCATATTTTGTGACAACTGAAAATACTGAGTACTTCTAAGAAATTCCTTATTTTGATAAAAGAAGCGTATTATTTAACAGGAAGTAACCCTAGTAGTATTTCAGTTTTTTTTACTCTAGAACGATTTTTTTCTTCTTTTATAAGCTTCGTCAGATAGGTCTTTGACTTTTTTACTCCCTCAGTTTAATGGAGGGGGTATACATCATTTGCTATGGGCCAAAAGTGTTACATATCGAAGGAGTGACCTACGACCTTAAGTATGTTCAGCGGAAAACCTTTTTACAACATTTAATGTAATTTGAGTAATGTCCGTCCGTCTGTCTGTCGGGCTGGAGCGCATGAAAGCACTCGAAAATAGTAATGGATTGACTTAAAATTTAATATGTAATAATATTGTTTTTCTATCTCGGGCTAAGTTCGAAGTGGGGCCACTCCTTCTAGTACATCTCTCACAGAGAATGGAGCTTATACTGACATTGTCATTCCGTTTGTAACACCTCGAAATATTGGTTGTCGTAAAATTCTAGGACATTTTAGACATGCCAGTTTGTCTGATTTTTTTATAAAAATATTGATTTGTTACAAATACTATAGACTATATAGGCTGTTCACCTAGGATTACGTTGGGCACGAATGCAAGTTTTGATGTACTTACCTTAAAAGTAAATGTTATTAATGTGTGGGCACATAAACTTAGATATCCAAATCAAATCTTCTTCCAAGTATGTAAGTATATTTAGATGATTGAGCACATTTGAAACTGAAAAGAAAAATATTATTCATATATTTATTTTAAATGAAAAAAACGATAGCCATAAAAAATATTGTAGTTTACATATAACGTTTTTTCCAATAGGGATGATATGATTTTAAAGTGACGTTTCGGCCATTTGTAATATGCCATGATCTGTCTCTTGTTTTTCATTGTATTCAGTAGTGTTTACAATTTCATCATGGGGAGATATACGCAAGAACAACGTTTACAAATTATTCAGTTTTATTATCAAAAAATCGTTCTCCAATTAAATCCAAAAAAATGTTTAGGGTACACTCTAAACATATAATATTGGGTGCACACAAAAAGTATATATTTGGGAAAATGTTATTCTAAAGAAATCTTTGTTTACATCCCAATATGTTTATACCCTACACCACACTGTGGTACAGGGTATTATGACTTTGTGCATTTGTTTGTAACACCCAAAAGGAGAAGAGATAGACCCATTGTTTATTATACCGATCGACTTGTAATCACTTCCTCAGTCGATTTAGCTATGTCCGTCTGTCTGTCCGTCTGTCTGTCTGTCCGTCTGTCTGTATACGTATTCTTGTAATCAAAGTACAGGTCGCAATTATGGTCCGATCTCAACGAAACTTTGCACATATCTTTTTTTAGGCCCAAGGACGATCCCTATTGTATTTGGTTAAAATCGGTTCAGATTTACATATAGCTCCCATATATATGTACCTCCGATTTGGCATATATGCACTGTATAAGCAACATTTTGTAACCGATTTGTACAAAAATTGACAGAGAGTAGTCTCGTGATACACTTAGATACAATACAAAATTTGGGGGAAATCGGTTTAGATTTATATATAGCCCCCATATATATGTTGCACCCGATTTGACATGTAAGCGCTGTAGAAACTGTATTTTATATCCAATCAGTACGAAATTCGGCAGAAAGAGGTCTCTTATTACATGAAGGAATACTGCCAAATTCGGAGAAAGTCGGTTCAGATTTAGATATAGCCCCCATATATATGTTACCCCCGATTTGAAATTCAATAGCTGTAGAAACTGTATTTTA
Organism: Eudasyphora cyanicolor; assembly: GCA_963930755.1. Taxonomy (NCBI): domain Eukaryota; kingdom Metazoa; phylum Arthropoda; class Insecta; order Diptera; family Muscidae; genus Eudasyphora; species Eudasyphora cyanicolor. Next base: position 289,631,788 of record OZ005734.1, on the reverse strand, counting down.
TATCCGATCGCAGCGAAATTCTGAAGAAAGAGGTTTCTTATTACACGAAGGAATACTGCCAAATTTCGAGAAAATCGGTTCAGATTTAGATATAGCCCCCATATATATGTTAGCACCGATTTGACATTCAAGCGCTGTAGAGACTGTATTTTATATCCGATCAGTACGAAATTCGACAGAAAGAGGTTTCTATTTATATATAAGCTCCATATATATGTTCCTCCTGATTTGGTTACAAAGCGCTTCCGATCATTACAAAATTCTCCAGAAAGATGTTTCTCAATTTAGGAACGAATATTGCTTAATTTAGCGATTATCGGTTCAGAATTAGATATATCCGCATATATATGTTCTTACCCATTTACCAATTATTTCAAATTATTATCGCAATAACCCTTATCGCATTGTTAGGGAGGTGTAGGGTATTATATAGTCGGCCCCGCCCGACTTTCTGCCTTTCCTTACTGGTTTTATTTGGGACTCTTATTTCCGAAACAAATGTTTATTTGAACTTAAGAATTCAAAAAATACGCTAAGTGTTCAATTTTTAACTAAAAAGTTATTTTTTTAGAAATTTTTAATGTTCGTAAAAACAATAAATAATAATAATTGAAATCGTAAAATCTTGGATCAAAATAAATTAATTGAAGGATTGACAAGAAATGTGACTTGCAATACTAACTCAGAAATTTGAAATGATTGATTTAAAACATAAGTTTATGCTGCATATGGTATGGTACAATTCGAAACCAAGGAAAAATTATAACTGAAATTCGAAAATGTCAGCAAATGTTTTGGTAATCTTTTTAAATAAAATATATTTGGAAAAGTTCCTAAATAATAATTTTATTTATATTTAAACACATATTTTATTTGAGAAATTTTGTTTGCAAATATAATTTGTTGTAATATATTAATATATGCGTTCCAAATTATTTGCTAAGAAATATATAATATTTAAAAATTTGTGTTCCAAATATATTTTCTTTCGATTCAAACATATCAAAAAAGGCAATTTTGCTGTAACACCATTAGAATATTCTTGTGGGGTTATTTGAAGTCATTGGTCTTTCGAAATAAACCAGATTCTCTTCAAGCTTTACAAGTCAATTTAGTGAAAAAGGTCCCGGAAATTGGGTTCATCGAATTCGTTCCTGCAGAAGAAGTCGTGGAGGCCATTTGAATGACGTTTTATTTAGAACTTGATTGTACTTCACATTAAATAAAAAACTTTTGAATTTCCTTAACAAAAAGTGTGTTTTTTCAAAGAAATCATATCACTCTTTTTGGAAAACCCGTTATAATAAAGTAAAAAATGTAATGCCGAATTTCATATGGGTCAGAATTTTCAATACTAATCTACGTATTTTTTTATACCCAATACCACACTATGGTACAGAGTATAATAAATTTGTTTCATGGCAGATGTTTGTAACATCTACAAATACTACAGCCAGGCATACCTTAAAGTATGCCGATCGACTCAAAATCACAAATTGAGTTGAGTTAACCATGTCCGTCCGACCGTCTGTCCATCATATCTTGTTCTTTGAGTTTTGAAATATTGCATTTAGGAGCCTTTGGCAATTGGAAAGAGCCCTATTGAAATTGGTTGCAATCGGTTTAAATTTAGCTATAGCCCCCATATATATGTTTAGTCCAATTCGTCCCTTTAGCCCTTTAGAAACTGTAGTTTACATCCAATCGTTTTGAAATTTAGCATGGAAGAGTTTCTTGATCTATGGACCAACATTGCCGAATTTGAAGAAAATCAGTTATGATTTAAAGGGTTTTTCAACAGGGACGCTACAAACGTAGACCGACAGGAACAGCAAACGACGCCGCTCTTTTGACATTTCTCTTCAGTAAGGTTTGCCATTTCATGATGGAAAGATATACTCGTACGAGCCAACAACGAGTCGAAATTATTAAAATTTACTACCGAAATTCGGAGTCAGTGGCCTCAACGTTAAGAGCGCAAAAAATCGAAAAATCATCTTCAGCGATGAGGCTCATTTCTGGCTGAATGGCTTCGTCAATAAACAAAATATGCGTTATTGGTCAGACAGCAATCCACACGTACTCCATGAGTCATCATTGCATCCCGAAAAAATTACGGTTTGGTGCGGTTTATGGGCCGGCGGCGTCATTGGGCCGTACTTCTTCCGTGATGATCAAGACCGGCACGTTACTGTGAATGGGAATCGCTACCGTTCAATGATAACCGAATATTTTTGGCCCCAATTGGATGATATGGACTTGGTGCCAACAAGACGGCGCCACAAGCCACACAGCGAATGCCACAATCAATTTATTGGAAACCAAGTTTGGAGAACGTGTTATCTCACGAAATGGTCCAGTCGATTGGCCGCCTCGGTCGTGCGATTTGACGCCATTAGACTATTTCCTATGGTCTATGCCAACAAGCCAGCGACGATTGATGAACTTCGTACGAATATCGAACGTGAAATTGCAGCAGTATCGGCCGATTTATGCTTGAAAACCGTCGAAAATTGGGTTCAGCGTCTGGACTTCTGCCAGCGTGCCCGTGGTGGCCATACAAAAGAAATCGAGTTCCATACATAATGGCATCGAACGTACTTTCAGAGGAATAAAGAATTTCATTGATATCCAAAACCATTTTTGTTTTATTTAAAAAAAAAACTTTTGTAGCGCTCTATTTGCCAAACCCGGTAGTTATAGCTCCCATTGGCTACAGAGACAGAGACGTATCAAATATTAATTGTGTAAAAAAATTTTAATTGATTCTTATACAAACTTACTTGAGCGTTGTAGGGTTTTTTTTTTTGTTTTTTTATCAACAATTTTAAGTATATACAATATTCAATAACAACCCCAGCGCCCAAGTGGCTTTATAGGGGCATATCATGGCAACCAATAAATTTACTACTTATGTTTAAGAAAAAAAAAATCGTAAAAAAAAGTTAATTTGAGTATTACATTAGAAGTGTTTCTATGTTTCCTAATAAGTAGTTTTTAACATTTTTCTTAAATATGGAAACTGCGGATACGTTCTTTAGTTCATCTGCCAAATGATTGAACTCTTTTGGTCCAGCATAGCCAATACGTTGCTTCGTTAATTCCAATCGACATCTTTTGATTTGTAGATTACCTGCTTGTCTGGTTATTCGTCCCGTTCTTCTAATGTTTTGATTGAAAACAACGGATCTTGACTCTGTGTTTCTAAGTGACTTATAAACAAACAAAAGTAATTGAAGTTTATATAATCCTCGAATTGGAAGTAAATTTCTAACTTTCTTTTTGTACAATCTCAACGATGAATAATGTTGTGGCAAATTGAAAACAATTTTAAGTGCTTTGTTTTATACCCCTTGTAGTGATTTCAAGGAGTTACTCTCTTTACATCCATAAATAATGGGAAGATAAGACAAATGAGAATGTACTAACGCCTGGTAAATCATCATTTTAGTTTCCGTACTAAATTTATTTCTAAATTTGTAAAGAACACCCGTAGCCGAAGATATCTTTGATTTTAGGCTTGCAATGTGAGAATCCCACAATAAATTATGATTCAAAATTACTCCCAAGTATTTGACAGTGTTGGATTCATCAACAGCAGTGCCATTAATATGAACTCTTATTTTATCTGCTCCCAAATGTGGTTTAAATCTCAAGAATTTCGTTTTTGAAGAATTTAAAACCAATTTATTCACTCTGCTGTACTCAGCAAGCAAAGCAGCATCGTACTCTATCTGCGTTTGTAGGACTTTTTCATCCTTATGATTGTAAAATAGGGATATGTCGTCTGCGTACATTATAAGCTTTCCAAAAAATTTCATGTTTTTTAAATCATTTATGTATATTTTGAAAAGAATCGGACACAAAACGCTTCCTTGTGGGACTCCATTTCTTATTGTTGATGTGTTACTTTTAACTTCACCAAATTGAACGTACTGAGATCGATTGCGCAAAAAATCTTCAAAAAGAAATGCAGTTTCATTCGCTACGCCGATGAATTTTAGTTTTTTTTATTAACGTAGAGTGATCTACCAGATCAAACGCCTTCGAAAAATCAAAAAATACTCCAGCAACACCTTTAAATCCTGAGTCAATTCCTTGACAAACATATTACATTTGCAATCGCTTCTTCCGTTCCCGAGCCCTTTTTGAAGCCAAACTGATTCTCATATAGAATATTGTTCTTATTCATGTATTTAGAAATCTGATCATGAATCAGTTTTTCGAAGATTTTATCTATAACTGATAGAACTGCCACTGGCCTGAAATCGTTCGCATCGTTGGAACACGAGCGTTTTGGTATTGGTACAACCTTATGAATCTTCAGCACACTAGGATACTTCGCAGATACAATTATGTTATTAAATATTTTAAGCAAAATATCAGCAACAAGAGATTTCCTTGCTAACAGCATTTTGGGGGTAATATTATCAGAGCCACAACTCTTTCTTAACTCCAAATTATTCATTACTTCCTCCACTTCGCTCTTGTTTATCTCTCTAAGATCAAAAGTGCTTCCTTCTGCTATCAGAGTACCGAACATGTTCACATCATCGTCGGGATAAGATTGAAAGTGAGTATTTAAAATATTTGCTTTGTCAACATCACTTTGAACAATTTGGCCATTAGTTACAAACATGTCTGTAATTGGAGCCTTATTACGACCCAATTCTTTATTTAGGAACTGCCATGTCTTCCTTACATCACCACTACAATTTTTCAATTTATTTATATAATAATCACCCATTAACATTTTATTGCAATATTTTATGATATTGCTAAGTCTTTTTAGTCGGTTTTGAATTTCTTTGTTATTTTTGTCTTTGCGTCTAATTCTGAGAAGCCTTTTCTTATATTCCATTAAAGAACTGAGAGTTTCATTTACCCATGGTGCTATGCTCTTGCGTTTATTAATATGTCTTATATCGACTTCTGTGCATTGTGACCCGGCCGACGACAATGTATGTACAAAACTTTCAAATAATTTAGAGACATCCATATTGCTTATGAGGGATGGTAAATAATTGTCCAAAATGGTAGCAAATTTTGAGTACTGAGTACCCTCCGCCCGAATTTAGCCTTTCCTTACTGGCTGTTGACTAAAAAGTTCATAAAAAGTTGCTAAATGGTAAGATAATCGCTCATTTCTTTTTTGAAAAAAAAAATCTACAAATCTATACAAAAGAATAATTTTTAGTTCTAGGACAGAAAAATTTTTTTTTGTTGCATAGTGTTATTTTAACGACATCTGTTTTCACTTGAAAGTTTCATTACTTAAATTTTTAGTCCTCATAATTTCCTTTAATTTAAAGTATATTCCGGCTTTATCATAGCATATACTTAAAAAAATGGCACTTACAAAATGACAAATGGGAATTTAATTTTTTTTTAAATAATTTTTCGTGTTTAGGACACCATATTACACCCGAAAATGGTATGCACAGCCATTCGACAACAATTTTGGTTGCATAGTGATACTAAAGGCAACATCAAAGAAAATGGGAATTTAAAATAAATTTACCATAAAAATTGTTTTTAATATTTTTTTCGTGTTTAGGACACCTTATTAAACCAGCAAATGTTATGCACAACCCATCGACAAAAATTTTGCTGCATAGTGTAATTTGCTATCTCTGCTACCACCTACAATTTTGGCAGAATTTCACTTTCTGCTTACGCGATATTCATGCACGGTGTCAAAAATATTGTATATTGTCTAAAATATATTCTGCTTGAAACATATATATTTTTAGGGTACTCTCCAAATTGGCACACACAAATGATATATATGTATTTTGGAGAATGTTGTTTCAAAAAAATCTTTGTTTCCATCCTATATGTTTTTATTTGGAACTATTATTTTCGAAAAAATATTTATTTGAATTTAAGTATTTAGAAAATATATCGATACTATAATTGTTTTAAGTTTTCAGCAATTTAAAGTTAATTTTTTCAAAATTTTAACGTTTGTAAAATTTCGACATAAGTGAATAAATTGCTTGAAGGATTGACAACAAATTATGACTTGTAAAAGTTAGAAATTAAAATTATGTATAAATGTATGCTATTTTTATCCCCTTTACCTTAGAGAGGAGGGTATATATCATTTGCTACGAGCCAAAAGTGTAACACATCGAAGGAGTGACCTAAGACCCTAAGTATGTTCGGCGGAAATCCGTTTTGGGTCATTTTAAGTCATTTGAGCAATGCCCGTCCGTCCGTCTGTCTGTCTGTCTGCTGCCTGGTGCGCACGATAACTCTCGAAAGGAGTAACCGATTGACTTCAAATTTGGTATGTAGTAATATTCTCTTCCATCTCCGGCTAAGTTCGAAGATGGGCCATATTGGTCCACTGCTTCTAGTACCTCCCGCACAAAGGGTTAACATTTAGTGAAATATTGATTATTTATGGCAAATTCTTTTCTGCAAAAAAGTGCAACACTTGCATTGCCCTTTTTCCGAAAACTGCACTATTATATCACTTTTTTGAAATTTTGAAATTTTAGTTGTGCTAAATTCGAGTAACTTAATTACCAAATTTCAAAAAAGTATCACAAAAGTGCCGTTTTCGGAAAAAATAAGCAAACCGAAATAAGCAAACTTAGTAATTTGCCGGATATTATAGCGGTTCAAGAGACATGGTTCAACAGTCAATATTCAAACATTTATCATATCGATGGATATAAAGCAATTCATTGTGAGAGAAAAGACGGTTTTGGTGGAACATCGATTTTTCTTAATTCGAACCTGAAGCATAAAACTGTATTAAGTCGGTGTGAAGATAATGTGGATGTTGTCGCTGTAGAGTTGTCGGATATTATTCTTAATGATCGCAGACTAGTTGTTATTTCTTTCTATCGGTCTCAGAAGTGTAATGAGCGCACTTTTATAAGAAAAATCGGAGTAGTTCTACAGGAAATTGGTGATAGGACAATTATGTTGCTGGGATAAATGAATATTGACCTGAGAAGACGTAGCAAATGGCAAACAAGTATGGTGGAACTTTTAAATGAATATGACTTGCACTTATGTCACAATCATATTACAAGGCCATCTAGTAATAGATGCTTAGACTGGATTTTCAGCAATAATAACGATAAATTCATTATACATTCCATTGAAAATGTTTTTTCGGACCACAATATACTAAGTTGCTGCATAAGTTTAAATATAGAACCAAATGAAAATTCATCCCATTACTTTAAAAAGTTTCAGTACTCAAAATTTGCTACTATTTTGGACAATTATTTGCCATCCTTCATAAGCAATATGGATGTCTCTGAGTTATGTGAAAGTTTTGTACATACATTGTCGTCGGCCGGCTCACAATGCACAGAAGTCGATATAAGACATATTAATAAACGCAAGAGCATAGCACCATGGGTAAATGAAACTCTCAGTTCTTTAATGGAATATAAGAAAAGGCTGCTCAGAATTAGACGCAAAGACAAAAATAACAAAGAAATTCAAAACCGACTAAAAAGACTTAGCAATATCATAAAATATTGCAATAAAAAGTTAATGGATGATTATTATATAAATAAATTGAAAAATTGTAATGGTGATGTAAGGAAGACATGGCAGTTCCTAAATAAAGAATTGGGTCGTAATAAGGCTCCAATTACAGACATTTTTGTAACTAATGGCCAAATTGTTCAAAGTGATGTTGACAAAGCAACTATTTTAAATACTCACATTGTAGAATCTGTAAATACATTGAAAGATAATATCCATCTTATCCCGACGATGATGTGAACATGTTCGGTACTCTGATAGCAGAAGGAAGCACTTTTAATCTTAGAGAGATAAACAAGAGCGAAGTGGAGGAAGTAATGAATAATTTGGAGTTAAGAAAGAGTTGTGGCTCTGATAATATTACCCCCAAAATGCTGTTACCAAGGAAATCTCTTGTTGCTGATATTTTGCTTAAAATATTTAATAACATAATTGTATCTGCGAAGTATCCTAGTGTGCTGAAGATTCATAAGGTTGTACCAATACCAAAACGCTCGTGTTCCAACGATGCGAACGATTTCAGGCCAGTGGCAGTTCTATCAGTTATAGATAAAATCTTCGAAAAACTGATTCATGATCAGATTTCTAAATACATGAATAAGAACAATATTCTATATGAGAATCAGTTTGGCTTCAAAAAGGGCTCGGGAACGGAAGAAGCGATTGCAAATGTAATTGAATATGTTTGTCAAGGAATTGACTCAGGATTTAAAGGTGTTGCTGGAGTATTTTTTAATTTTTCAAAGGCGTTTGATCTGGTAGTTCACTCTACGTTAATAAAAAAACTAAAATTCATTGGCGTAGCGAATGAAACTGCATTTCTTTTTGAAGATTTTTTGCGCAATCGATCTCAGTACGTTCAATTTGGTGAAGTTAAAAGTAACACATCACCAATAAGATATGGAGTCCCACAAGGAAGCGTTTTGGGTCCGATTCTGTTCAAAATATACATAAATGATTTAAAAAACATGAAATTTTTTGGAAAGCTTATAATGTACGCAGACGACATATCCCTGTTTTACAATTATAAGGATGAAAAAGTCCTACAAACGCAGATAGAGTACGATGCTGCTTTGCTTGCTGAGTACAGCAGAGTGAATAAATTGGTTTTAAATTCTTCAAAAACGAAATTCTTGAGATTTAAACCACATTTGGGAGCAGATAAAATGAGAGTTCATATTAATGGCACTGCTGTTGATGAATCCAACACTGTCAAATACTTGGGAGTAATTATACCCTCACTTTAGTGTGACGAGGGTATATATCATTTGCTACGGAAAAAAGTGTAACACATCGAAGGAGTGACCTAAGACCCCAAGTATGTTCGGCGGAAATCCGTTTTGGGTCATTTTAAGTCGAATGAGCAATGTCCGTCCGTCTGTCTGTCTGTCTGTCTGTCTGTCTGTCTGTCTGTGTGTCTGCTGGCTGGTGCGCACGATAACTCTCGAAAGGAGTAACCGATTGACTTCAAATTTCGTATATGGTAATATTTTTTTCTATCTCCGGCTAAGTTCGAAGATGGGCCATATTGGTCCACTCCTTCTGGTACCTCCCCCACAAAGGGTTCAAATGTTGTGAAATATTGAATCTTTAATAACTGCTATACTACTTATTCGAATCTTCTGAAATTCCACACATAGCATTAGTTTATTAGTCGCTATCAACTCGAGGAAAATGGGCGAAATTGCCACGCCCCTTTTGGTACCTCCCACACAAATGCACCATTTTGCACTAAAAGTTAAAAGCTTATAACAATAATACCAGTGTTTAGAAATACTTGCAATTTTGTACAGTGTAATGCTTTTATAGTGCCTACAGTCCAGTGAAAAATGGGCGTTATTGCCGCGCCCCTTTTGGTACCTCCCACACAAATGCATCATTTTGCACCAAAAGTTAACAGCTTATAACATTAATACCAGTGTATAAAAATACTTGAAATTTTGTACAGCGTAATGTTTTTATAGTGCCTACAGTCCATTGAAAAATGGGCGTTATTGTCACGCCCCTTTTGGTACCTCTCCCACAAAGGTACCATTTTGCACCAAAAGTTAACAGTTTATAACATTAATATCAGTGTATACAATTACTTGAAATTTTGTACAGTGTAATGCTTTTATAATGCCTATAGTCCAGTGAAAAATGAGCGTTATGAGCGACACCACGCCCCTTTATGTACCTCCCACACAAAATGGCCAAATTATACCACAATTTAATATCTCAACGTCTATATAAACGGTTACAATTCGGCACAGTGCAATGTATTTAAAGTATCTACTGTTCAGCGAAATATAGGTGTATTTCTTAAACCCCTTCTGGTACCTCCCACAAAAATTGACAGAATAATTAGTGTAATTTTCAATATTACATTACTCACAAAGTGAGGGTATACCTTAGTCGGTTTACCCGACTGAAACTTTCTTACTTGTTTTGAATCAGAATTTATTGTGGGATTCTCACATTGCAAGCCTAAAATCAAAGATATCTTCGGCTACGGGCGTTCTGTACAAATTTAGACATAAATTTAGTACGGAAACTAAAATGATGATTTACCAGGCGTTAGTACATTCTCATTTGTCTTATCTTCCCATTATTTATTTATTATACGTTGAGATTGTACAAAAAGAAAGTTACAAATGTACTTCCAATTCGAGGATTATATAAACTTCAATTACTTTTGTTTGTTTATAAGTCACTTAGAAACACAGAGTCAAGATCCGTTGTTTTCAATCAAAACATTAGAAGAACGGGACGAATAACCAGACAAGCAGGTAATCTACAAATCAAAAGATGTCGATTGGAATTAACGAAGCAACGTATTGGCTATGCTGGACCAAAAGAGTTCAATTATTTGGCAGATGAACTAAAGAACGTATCCGCAGTTTCCATATTTAAGAAATATGTTAAAAACTACTTATTAGGAAACATAGAAACACTTCTAATGTAATACTCAAATTAACTTTTTTTTTACGATTTTTTTTCTTAAACATAAGTAGTAAATTTATTGGTTGCCATGATATGCCCCTATAAAGCCACTTGGGCGCTGGGGTTGTTATTGAATATTGTATATACTAAAAATTGTTAATAAAGAAAACAAAAAAAAAACTTTCTTACTTGTTAAGTGGTATGAAGTTCGAAAAATAAAACTGAAGTTAGAAAATTCAGCAATGTGTTGAAAATTGTTTTATACCCTTCACCATAGGATGAAGGTGAACAAATTCTAAAACTATGTAGCCATGTCCGTCCGTCCGACCATCTTTTGTAATCACGCTACAGTCCGCAATGGGTCAGAATATTTAATATCGAACTAGGTTGTTTATTTTTAGCTTAAATGTTTATCAGTAGTTACAAATAGGTAAAATAAGATCTCTCTATAATATTATTTATTTATTTATATGAATTACAATACAAAGGAAATTTATATTCTAATTTTAAGGTCCAGGGAAAGGCCGGGTTACAAAGACCATATGGCTAAATTTTGCAGCGACAGACCAGAGCCTCTGGTGGGAATCGAACCCACGACCCCCAAACTCATAGGCAAGTACGCTACCAACTGGCCTACTGAGGCGTTCCTCTCTCTATAATATTTTTTTTCAAAATTTTTTTTCAATTTTTGAAAAAATTAAAAAAAAAATATTATTTATGTTTCACGAAATTTGTAATTGCTCTCGAGCGGCTGAACCGATTTTTGCAAAGTTTACTTTGTTTTAAAGATAGCAAAATGTGTCCAAAAATGGGTGGGATCGGATCAGTAGGCATGACCCTGCCCTTGTGATATCTTGGACAAATTGTTAGCGGGAGTGCTGTTTTTGATGGCAGTCTACGTACGAGTAATTGGTCAAAAACTAGGAGGATGGGGGATAAATAAAACATCAAATAAATACTTTTTAAATTTATTTTCAAATTAATCAAACACCAATTACAGCATATCAGTTTAAATTTGATCATAGATTGTATAAAAAGATTTACTACTTTAACACAAGCTTTAACTTTTACCTGATTTACATTTTTGAAAATGTTACTCCTTAACTAGATTTACCTGTAGAAAAGTTAAGGAGCCAAAAGGATATCTACAATACGATTACCATTAAAGAATATTACATTTTTTCTCAGGATTCATAGCAGTTCCCAGGGGACATTGGAAGGCTTCTGAAAATGCCTTTAAATTTGTCAATGGCACAAATGATCTAAACTCATCTGGACTATGGGGACCGTAAACATAACGTTTATCAGATTCATTTGTGTCGGCGCACCAGCGCTGGGCCGAAGCGATGAAGAATAACTGTTCCGGGGTGTAATTTAAATTTGGCAAAGTTTCCAAGTTCAGCTCGTCCGAAGTGCGTTCTGCATTGTCGTACCATCTGCGATAGGACTGGTAGGCGAGCAGTATACCGGCAATATCGGCCATGTTCTCGTCTTGTTTCACAGGCTGAGACAACGGAATACCACCGTAGGTGTAGTTCGTGTATTGGTCGTATAGACATTGACGATTTTTCTCCACTTCCCGTTCCACATTCTCACCCAAATCACCAATGTAATCGCCTAATTTGTTATATTTTCGACTGTCACCACTAATGGCATGAAACAGTTCATGACCCAAAACGGCACCTAGCCGGGTCCAGTGCAAAACGTTAGGATAATATTTCGAATAGAAGTATTCGTTTTGTAGCACCGCTATGTGTACAATTATAGCATTTGCTGTCATTATGTACATGCATGAAGAAGCTGCTAGTCCATCGTCTATATGAAGCGGCGCAATGTTCAGTTTATATCTAGTCTGAGAGGCCTTGAGGGCCTTTAATGATTTTAAGCTGTCCACATAGTCCTGCTCTACGTCAACACTTAGTTGGCGGTACTTGGCATCTAAATTGACATCTTGGTAGGTGGGTATCACCAGTCTTACATGTTGCAATTTTTCTAAAGCAAATTTCCGGTAATCTTCATCCAAAGCACTAAGACGACTTGACTCCACTAGGATTTGTAACGAACTCTTTACATCCCGCCAGAGTTCGGCAAACTTTTGTTCGACCTCATTGAAATCACTCGAACGATAAATCATATAACTTACAACATCTTTGAACTCCTCTTCAATTTGACGAATGCAGAATCTTTCCAGATTTTTATTTTCTCTTGGCAATGAGTACCAAAACTCTGAAAATATGGAGGTATATATATAATTGGCCACGATCCTTTTAGGAGTTGTTGCCATTATCTCAATTAGATCTTTTAAATAAGCTGGTTTATAATAAAACAATTTATCATTTGGTATGGCGGGACCATAGGAAATTGTTAGCAGTTTCTTCACATCCAAGTCGGGGAAGTATTTCTGGTGCAAATCTTCAAGAGCAATAGATTCTTCGGCGGCCTCATCGTAGGCCGTCTCCAAAATTCCTTCAAAATTAGCCAACTCCTTGGCCACTTGATGGACCATTGATTCGCGAATGCCCACAATATTTTCAAGAAATCGTTCAAATTCAGGTCCAGCGGGGAAAAAAAATCTACTGGACAAATGTATGTCATAGGTGCTGTGATTGAATTTATTATAATCCAATTCATAGCCCAGGAGAATATTTACATCATATTTATGGGAGATTTCCGCCACAGTCTGCAGCCAATCGAAGTCTTGCTCTGACCACTGATCTCCCTCCAAAGCAGGCATTTTCAGTAAATCATCAACGATTTCTTTAACTTTTCTAATATGCTGCGATTTTTCCACTGTTCTATAGCCGAGGCATGACTTGTAATAGCCTTTAATTTTTTGCTCAGCTTCCGTATCCGTTTCCTTAGTCTTCATTAACATTTCGCTAACTTTTAGGGTTGTACTTTTTATGGCATTCTCAACAGCTCGTGTCCTCCAGACACTCTCATTTGCGGGATTATAGGTCTTCCAATTGCCACAGGCAAATTCAAAGAAATTCTCACAGGGATCTGCAGAGTCATTCAAATATTTGCTTAGTTCTGCCGATTGGGCGTTACGAGTGGCTGTCATAGCTTCCAGCCGTTTCTGGTCAATGGTTGGGGTGGCTGATAGCAGGCCAAAAACCCCCAGAAGAGCGACACTAGGCAAAGCCCACAGTAACATTTTGAGGGATTATATGGATTTTATTTTTCACTCTGCAGTAGATGTTTTATGCTTAATGAACTGAACACTTATATAGTTTTTGAAGAATTGAAAGAAATTTGATGAGAGTCCAAAATCAAAATTTTGTTTCAATTAAAATTAAATGATAAGAAAACTGTACCCTAAACGTATATATAATGATTAGTATACATAAAATAAAAAAATGTCAGGCAGACGCGGTGCTGATATCGACAGCGATCGCAATGTTCTCGTTGCCGTGTGAGACCAGCAGCAGTAAATGTGACTAGGAGGAAGGTCGAGAACTATAACACAGATAACCCTACAGTGTACGCACGGTACAGTAGAAAACTACACATCACATCTCTCTACCAATAATAACAATTATTGGTGTGGAAATGATTGGTTTTGGGACGTAAGAGCTGTAAAACCAATCCTCGGTTAAGCACTCTCTTCTGAGGCTGAAATCCAAAATCACAAATAACTTCAATGAGCATTTCGAGCCAAATCTCTGGAGCTTAAATCCCAAATAAAGTTTGAATATCGGCAATATGCACGTAAAATGACATGTCTTTTTAAGAGCTTGAGAAATTCAAACGATAATACAGGACAGACATATTGTTAGAATGAAATTTTTTTTTTACAATCTGGTAGATAATTTCATGTCATTTATTTTTAAAAATTATTTCCGGCATATGTCCACCGCGGCTACGATTTATATGATCCTTTCGATCAGACAAATGTCATGGCGTTAACGGTTAATGGTGTCCTGAATATTGGCTTCCAATGCTTCAAGTGTTGCTGGTTTTGATGGCATAACCAATGACTTAACATGGCTCCATAAAAAGAAATCCAGAGGAGTTAAATCGTACGTATGTGACCAATTCGTTGAAATTTGAGGTTTTGGTAGCGTTACGAAGTCAAATCTAGAGGGACCTTTGTATGGGGGCTATATCAAAACATAGACCTACGACTACCGTTGTTCATGTGAAGGATTCCGGGTATAAATAAATGCCAATTACGCATTTTCAGCCCGATCGTTTGAAATTTGTAGTCTCTATGACGTTAAGAAGTCAAATCGGGGAGATGCTATATATGGGGGCTATGTCCAAAAATGGACCGATATTGCCCATTTCCAATCCCATTATACCTGCAGACATAAGATGTATATGTACCAAATTTCAGCCACATGGTTTAATTATTACAGATTGTAGCGTGATGACAACAGACGGATAGACAGACGGACATGGCTAAATCGTCTTGGAGTTTTACGACGATTAATAATATATGTACTTTATGGGGTCTCAGATCAATATTTAGTGGTGTTACAGACGGAGTAACAAAATGAATATACCCCCCATCCTATGATGGAGGGTATACAAATTCAGTCAGCATGCGTCGATATCGCGAATTTCGAATGAAATAAGGATGATGTAAACTTCGCGAACAGATTTTTTTTTTTTTAATTCAAAGTAAATTTCCCCAATTTGGAAGAGTTGTTGTGGTGTTAGACGATTCCTGATGACTTGCTAAACCTGACAGTTTAGTGAACAGAAATGTCAACACAGTTTGACATTTCTGTTCACTTACAAAACATCAGCTGACAAACCATAGCTATCGGTATCGGTATCCATATATGGGCCGCTCTGATCGGAACAATGGAAGTCTACATAGCGTATACATACTTTTATACCATTTTCAATTATTTGTTGGTAACCAATGTATTTTTATTTCAAAATTCCATTTTTTTACAAATTAGACATTTTTAAAAGATATTGCCGAAATTGCATTTTTATGGAAATTTTCTTTGGTTCTAATTTTCAATTAATTTTTACAAAAAAAATCTTTATAAAAATTTCAGTCTAATTGTATTTAAATAGGAAATGTCGTAAAAAAAATTCCTTTCAAATTTCGTCGAAATTACAAATCAGTCGTCCATTTATGAAGAAATCCTTCAGTTTTGTTCTAAAATTTTTCATATTCATGTTGGTTTGCTGTCAAGAATGAAAAGAGCAATTGGATTTTACATTTTTTCTAGAAATTTTACATTTTCGATATTACATTTTCTCAAAATTTTCGCCGAAATTGAATTTTTCCCAAAAATTTTATCAAAATTTAATTTTTCGATCGTCAAAACAGTTTTTAAGAAAATTTTCGTCAAAATTTAATTTGAAGATTTCATGTAAAAAAATCATTTTTGTAGAAAATTTCATCAAAATTAAACTTTGTCGAAAAATTCAATTTCTCAACAAATTTTCGTCGAAATTGCAATTTGAAACAATTGAAATTTTCGTCGAAATAACAATTGGAAAAAATAAAAATGTCGTCAAAATATAATTTTTTTTATTGCATTAAAAAATTTCGTCCTTATTGCAATTTTGTTTTTTTTTTGTTTTGACCAAATTTAATTTATGCAATTTTGAAGAAATTTGTCACAATATTGGCATGAGAGTTTTAGTGTGTTGACTTAGTTCGGCAAAATACGTCTTTGGTTAGCAGTTCTTGTTAAATTCAATTTACTGCTTCCATAAGTATTTCAGCTGATTTAAGTTAAAGACATACACTATTGCTACTGAATTCTGAAGATGATAGAGTGGTGTCTATCGAAACTGCAGTCAATTCTACCAAGCAATTAAAACTCTCTACCAATTTTTGTATTTGTTTCTATTACTTTCTTGGAATAGACAGAAAGTAAATGGAACATATGGTCTCAAACCAAAAAAATAAATTCTGACTGAATAACAAAACAACAGACCAACAATAAATAACAACAACACGTTTTGTCAAAATATTATTTTGTCGAAGCGGATATTTGTATGAGGGCTATATCGAAACATAAACACATGTGACCCATTTATATAGGGCCAGTTCTAGTCCTAAAAAAAGAGCCATTGCAAAATTTCGTTAAGATCGGGTCATAGCTTAAAATAAAAACAGTGGTCCACTTTAGTTTAGGCGACGACGCTGTAGAAGACCACAGTGGTCGACTCAAGTATAGAAAAAAGGCCACCTTGGTCCACTCTGGTATAGAGGAAGACCTCAGCGACAATTTCTAGTATATGTAGAGATTGACTGCAGTCTACAGTCAACGGGGCAAATTCAGTATATAAACTTGGTGGTCATCTCTGTTATAGAAAAAAGGCCTGCGTGGACTGTAGTCTACTGTCTACCTCAGTGGTCGACTCTAGTTTAAAGGACTCGATTATAACGGATGATCCAAGTAGAGACACTTTTTTCAATAGCCTTTTTTGACAGATCACGTGTGAGTCATGTCATTCTGGCATGTCATTTTTGTTAAGTATTGTTTGGCATTTCATCATGGAAAGACTTACGCCTGAATAACGTTTACAAATCGTTCAACTTTATTACGAAAATTCACGTTCTGTGAGGAATGTGTTTCGTGCACTTCGCCCAACTTATGCTCAACATAATCGGCCTACTGAGCGTACTATTCGCAACATCATCACCCATCATGAGATCCCGCATTCATTATTGGATAATATTCGACCGAATAGACCACGTCCAGCACGCAGTGAAGAAAATGTAGCGGCCGTAGCTGAGAGTGTACCCGAAGACCGTGGAGAGTCGATTCGGCGCCGTTCGCAGCAACTTGGACTGACGTATGGAACGACATGGTGCATTTTACGTCGAGATCTTAAATTGAAAGCATACAAAATACAGCTTGTGCAAGAACTGAAGCCGCCCGACCTTCCCAAGCGACATCGCTTCGCTCTATGGGCTCTTGAAAAGTTCCAAGAAGATCCGAAGTTTTCGAGCCAAATTTTGTTCAGCGATGTTGTAAACAAGCAAAATTGCCGCATTTGGGACGAAGAGCAACCTGAAGAGATTCAAGAGCTGCCACTTCATCCAGAAAAAACAACGGTTTGGTGTGGTTTGTGGGCCGGTGGAATCATCGGTCCAATGGCGACCGTTATCGTGCTATGATAACCGACTATTTGATGCCTGAAATTGAAGCTCGTGATCTCGGCGACATTTGGTTCCAACAAGACGGCGCGCCACTTCCCACACATCGCATCAATCAATGGATTTATGGAGAGACCACTTCGGTGAGCAGATAATTTTACGTTTTGGGCCGGTCGATTGGCCACCAAGATCGTGTGATATCACTCAATTAGACTTTTTCCTGTGGTGATATGTAAAGTCTAAATTGTATGCGGACAAACCCGCTTCGATTCAGGCCTTGGAGCAAAACATCACGCGTGTCATTCGCCAGTTACCAGTCGAAATGCTCGAACGAGTCATCGAAAATTGGACTCAACGGATGGACCATCTGAGCCGTAGCCGCGGCCAACATTTGATAGACATAATCTTCAAAAAATAAATGCCAAAATGTTCTTTCAAATGATAATATACATTTTCCATTCAATTTGAGTTTGCTGTGTTTTTTTCTTTGCAAAGTAGGGAACCTCGAAATGGATCACGCTATAGAAGAAAGGTCTGTGTGGCCCACTCCACTGTAGAGGAAGACCTCAACGACCATCTCTAGTATAGAGGTTGACGTTAGTCTACAGTCTACCTCAAAGATCGACTCTAGCATAGAGAAAGACCTCACACGTCGACTCTGGTATAGAGGTCTCGTATAAAGGTCCACACTGGTATAGAGTTAGACCTCAAGGTTCGACTCTAGTGTTGAGGTAGACCTCAAGGTTCGACTCTAGTGTGGAGTCACGTCTAGTATTGAGAAAGACTGCAGTGATCGACTCTAGTGTAAAAGTAAGACCTCAGTGATTGACTCCAGTATAGAGAAATACCTCAAAAGTCGAGTCTAGTATAGAGAAGATCTTAAAGGTCGTCTCTAGTATAGATGTAGGCCTCAAAAGGTTTACTCTAGAATAGATTTAGACCTCAAAAGGTCGACTCTAGAATAGATATAAACCTCAAAGGTCCACTCTAGTATAGAGGTAGTCTTCAAAGGTCGACTCTAGTATAGAGAAAGACCTCAGTGATATATTCTAGTATAAGTCGACTCTAGTATAGAGGTAGACCTCAAAGGTCGCCTCTATTATAAATGTAGACTCTAGTCGACTAGGTCGACTTTAGTAAAGAAATAGACTTCAAACGTCGACTATTGTATAGAGGTATATCTCAAAGGTCGACTCTGGTATAGAGGTGGACTTCAAAGGTCGACTCTAGTATAGAAGTAGACCGCAAAGGTCGACTCTAGTATACATGTAGACCTCAAAAGGTGACTCTAATATAAATGTAGACTTCAAAGGTCAAATCTAATGTAGACGTAGACCTCCAACGTGGAATTTAAAGGTCGACTCTAGTATAGAAGTAGACCTCGAACGTTGACTCTTGCATATAGACTCGACCTCAAAGACCGACTCTACTACATATGTAGACCTCAACGGTCGGCTCTAGTATCGATGTAGACCTCCAAGGTCACCTCTAGTATATAGGTATGCCTCAAAAGTCGTTTCTAGTATAGAGGTACACCTCAAAGGTCGACTTTAGTATAGAGGTAGACCACAAAGCTCGACTTTAGTATAGAGGTAGACCTCAAAGGTCGGCTCTAGTATAGATTTAGACCTCAAATGTTGACTCTAGTATAGAGGTAAACCTCAAACGTTGACTCTTGTATATAGATTCGACCTCAAAGCTCGACTCTATTATAAAAGTAGACTGTAGTCGAATATAGTGTAGAAATATACCTCAAAGGTTGACTCTATTATAAAAGTGGACTCTAGTCGACTCTAGTATTGAAGTAGAACTGACCTAAAACGTTGACTCTTGTATATACATACATATAAGTATACTCGACCTCAAAGGTCGACTTCATTATAAAAGTAGGCTCTAGTCGACTAAGTCGACTCTAGTATAGAAGTAGACCTCAAATGCTGACTCTTGTATATGAACTCGACCTCAAAGGTCGACTCAAGTATAGAGGTAGGCCTCAAATGACGACTCTAGTATAGAGGTAGACCTCAAAGCGCGACTCTAGAATAGAAGTTGACCTCAAAGGTGGACTCTATTATAAAAATAGACTTTACAGGTCGACTCGAGCATATAAGCATACTTCAAACTTTGACTATTGTATGTAGACTCGACCTCAAAGTCCGACTCTATTATAAATGTCGACTCTAGCATAAACGTAGACCTAAAAAGTTTAATGTAGTATATATGTAGACCTAAATGGTCGACTCTAGTAAAGAAGTAGACCTCAAAGATCGACTCAAGCTTTCGCATCCCGAAGTAATGCGAAGGCGGTTACGGGATGGCGGTCCCTGTATAGAACCATTAGTTGATAGTTCGATATCACTACGTCCATAAAAAAAGGTATAGAGGTAGACCTTAAAGGTCGGTAGAGGTAGACCTCAAACATCGACTGTATAGAGGTAAACCGCAAATGTCGAGTCTATTATAGAAGTATACCGCAAAGGTCGATTCTAGTATACAGGTAGACCTCAAAAGGTTACTTAGTATAGATGTAGACTTCAAAGGTCGACTCTAGTATACAGGTAGACCTCAAAAGGTGATTCTAGTATAGAAGTAGACCTCCAAAATTATTAAAGTAGACATTAAGGGTCGACTCTATTATAAATGTAGACTTTAAAGGTGGACTCTAGTATAGAAGTAGACCTCGAACGTTGACTCTTGTATACAGACTAGACCTCAAAGATCGGCTCTAGTATATAGGTATACCTCAGCGGTCGACTCTAGTATAGATGTAGACCTCCAAGGTCGCCAATAGTACCTCTATACTATTGGCGACCTTGGACCACAAAGCTCGACTTTAGTATGGAGGTAGACCTCAAAGGTTGAAAGATGTAGACCTCAAACGTTGACTCTAGTATAGAGGTAAACCTCAAACGTTGACTCTTGTATATAGATTCGACCGCAAAGCTCGACTCTATTATAAAAGTAGACTAAAGTCGAATATAGTATTGAAGTAGACTTGACATCAAACGTTGACTCATGTATATACATATATGTAAGTATACTCGACCTCAAATGTCGACTTCATTATAAAAGTAGTATAGAAGTAGACCTCAAATGCTGACTCTTGTATATAGACTCGACCTCAAAGGTCGACTCAAGCATAGAGGTAATGACGACTCTAGTATAGAGGTAAACCTCAAAGGACGACTGTAGTATAGAGGAAGACCGCAAGTATACCTCTGCGGTTGCTTATTTAAAAAAACTCATCGAACTATGTAGTTTATAGAATAAAATACCGGTGGTAGTTCCTTTTTTAGAAGAGGAGATTGGTGGTCCATTCAAGTTTGTTGGAAGATATAGACCGCCGAATTTAGTTTACAGGTAGGCCTAGGGTAGTCCATCATATTGTATAGGAGGTCTGCAGGTGTTCGACCATAGAATATACTCGTATTAAGAATGCAATGGTCGACTCATCACATAGAGCAAAAAATCAGTAGTCGCCTCTTATATATTAAACTCAGTAATCGACTATAGTGTAGAAGACGATTTCAGTGGTCAAACTTTTTTTAGAGGACCACTAGTGGTCGGCTCTTGTACAGCGAATAAACTCAGAAGTCGGCCGTTGTATAGAGGAATAAAAAAGTGATAAAAACTGAACAATGATCGCCTGCGGGATAGATGAATGAATAACTTATTTGTCAAATTTAGTTTAGAGAAAGATTTCTAACGAGACTGGCCTTTTTTTTGTTTTCCAAATTGTTCTTCAGTGAATCCTAAGAATTAATTTAAATAAACTTCTCAGTTGTATTTCTATAATATGCACCACATTTTTATTTTAAAAAATTTTATTGGCAAATAAAATGTATACTAATTACAAAAGAGAAAATATTTTTTTCATCTTAGACAAGTCTGCTCCTCTCTATAACACTTTAATACATTTTACACTTCCTTACAGGATTCATGCCACTTCCCTGGGGACAGTTGAACTCTCTTGAGAATTGCTCAAAATTTGACAATGGACCGATAACACGAAATTTATGCGGTACATGGGAATCTGTTGATTCTTGTAAACGTCGATAAAGAGGATTTACATCACCACACCACAGCTGACCATAGCTGATGAAAAATAATTTCTTATTATTGAAACTAACGCCGGGCATTGATTCTAGGACATTTTTGGGATTTGTCTGCAAAGCCCAGTGATACCAATTGAGATAGGCGGCATAGGCCAAACGTAAACCACCATTATCGGCTATATTCTCTGCTTGAGCGGGCATTGCGGGTAAATGTCTTCCTTGGAACACAAAACGCTGATACTGATCATTGAAACATTGGGAGCGTAGATTGAAGTTATGAGAAGATTCAGCATCCCACCATTCCCAGTGATTGCCATGCAGATCTTTAGAGCGGCCATTATTATCAAATCCATGCACGAGTTCATGGGCTAGAAGAGCAGCTAAGACTCCATAGTTGAAG